>WAAF01019733.1:0-69331 GCA_013400475.1 Tricholaema leucomelas
AAGCCTATGAGCGAAGTAGACATCACCGTTGCTTTCCCTTCACAGCCTGTAATTTAGTCCCTCCCACCAAAACATTCTAGCTAGGCTCAAACTAGCACATCTGGTTTCCACTAGTGAGTGGAAAAAAAAGGATTTCTGGAAGATGTTGCATCAAAAGGCATTGATCTGAGGAAGTTTATGGGTAAGATTTATTGGAAATTTTGTAAAATTCAGGTGTGCATTTGGGCAAGAAAAAATACTTTTGAACTCCAAATTCTATTATGATAGTCAAATCTTCGCTCTGATTTGTTAGTATAATTTTACCACTGTTTCTCAGTTAAGCCAATTACAAATCTTTTAAACAACCTGGTGTCAAGGAGGAACACAGATCAAGCAATTATAGCTGATGCACTATATAGTTGCCGTGGAGGGCCCATAGGCCCAAAATAGGCTTATACATTGTGCTAGTTTGAGCCTAGCTAGCATGTTTTGGTGAGAAGAACTAGATGATAGGCTGAGAAATGAAAACAATGGTGTCTACTTCCCTCACAGTCTTGCTGAGATGTGTAAAGAAGAAAGGCAAAACAAAAGATAAGGTCACTTCTGCTCTGCACTTCGTGCTGGGCTGTTCTCTTCTCTTTGCCGGCTGGGGAGAAGCTGAGGCTGCTGGCTGGACTCCATCTTGCTTTCTAACCTCACCCTCCTTTTTGCTTTTGTGGCTGATTCACCTTTGCTTAATCCTCTTGGCCGAACCTCCATTCTTTCTTGGGACTGGGGTAAGGTTGAGAGGGGTAGGGGGAAGGTGAGGGGTGGTTGAGAGCCCCTCCTGGGGACTCAGGCTTCTGGGAGGGGAGTTGTGTTTCTGTATTACCTTTTCCCTTGTNATGCTCTCCCCATATTTGGGGGAGCCAGGCTTGTGGACCCTTCCTAATTTGGTATGGTTTGGCTAACTGCCGTCCTGATTGGCTATTCTGTGTCCAAAGGGCAGTTAATCTCAGCCCATGTTGATGAAGGGAAATACACAGGTGAACAACCTGCTTTTGCTTCACTGCTTTGCTTCCCTGCTCTTTGCCTGCTCTCTCTGCTGTGCCCAGCCGTGCTGCTCTTGCACACTGCCTTAGTGCTTGCCTGGTAAACTCCACTGCTGCGAGTTACCAGGAGCAGACCCTGGATGTCTGCACACAATCGGCCTGTGTGGCCAGCGTGATATCGTGCTGAGACTGCACGACATCCTGCCTTCTGCACCTGAAGGTCCTGCCTAGAATTCCTGGACATATATAGAGATCGTTTAGAGGAAGCCAGGAGAACAAGGTCAGAGATTGTCTGTGCCCTTTCCCCAGAAGCTGGGAAGATTCAAGCCTAAACGTCCAACAAGACAGAATCCCCTGAAAGCATCTGGGCACTGTCTGGACTGTGGCTAGCCCCCCACAAGGGTAGTAATAATAATCTGTGAGTAAATGTTTAAATGTCTCTTTGTAATTCTCTACTGCCTTCTGCCATAGAGCAGAAAGAGCTTGGGCCAGTCTACTGGGCAAATGGTGTATTTGTCTGCAAGCGGCATTGACCGCAGGAGTAATCTCTTCCAGTTCAATTAATGTGTATATATTTTGCTGGTTATATTAGATGCAGATATTATCCAGAGAATGTTTCCATAACCTCGTAAGAACCAAAACATTATTAAAATCAGTGGTCAGGGGTGGCGAGAGTTCAGAATAGCAAAATTAATAAACGATATTAATTTTGGAAAATTTCACCTCACATCAATTAATTTCCCCTCCTCAACAATAATATAACTGGATCTTTGGGAGAATTTCACTTTGTGCCATGGAAGACAGAAAGAAGAGCCTGAACTCAAAATCAGGTGTAAATTATTAGAAAGTGGTTTAAACTAGGTGTTGTACTTTACAAGTTTGAAAATCCTAAGTGCTTTCCAAGCTTAGCACCACTCATTTATTTATTTGCTTATTTGTGTATCATTACCTAGAATTCCTGTTAGTGGTATTTCATGATTTGAGAATCCTGGAACTGAATTTGCCTTATGTCGATGATTCCAGGTACAACTGGATTATTATTAGGCTGTTTTGGGGTTGGTTTTGGGTTTTGTTTGTTTGGGTTTTTGTTGTTTGTTTGTTTTTCTTTACTAATTATATTTGAACCTGCCACAGACAAAATGAGCCCCCTGAAAGACAGAGATGAGTGCCAGTGTGCTGTTCCTCATAAAGACTTCTGCCGGCCTTAGTGCCAGAACTGTAACTATGGACATTGTCCTATAGACTGTTTAGCTAAAGTTGATTATGAGTCTTGACTGCATGGTCAATGTACAAGTGCAAGGAAAGGAAAAGTAACTTCTTTCATTGGCTCCAAGGTGCACTATCACAAACTATATTTTTCTTGTTATTGTTGTCTCTACCTTTGACAGGGTCTTAGTGATGTTGGAAATGCTGATCAAAGAATTAAGTGAAATTTCACTGATATTCAATTGAATAAGGAAAGTGCAATTCAAACCAGACTCAGATGCAATTTTGAAATTATGTTCTTCAAACATCCCCTTGAGTGCTTTTTGGCTTTATAGAAGCTACTCTGCCAAGTTTGTTCTGTGTATTCTGCACTGATGCCTTGAGAATTTTAGCCCACTGCTCTGTACCTTTCTCTGAAGGGCATAGAAAGACTACACAATAACTCCTGGCAATGAGAATATGCCCCAAAATGATGCTGTCCTTCATGCTGATGACACTTTTCTACCTGAGGATGGGACATGCATTATTCTGCTGAATCCCTGAGTAGGCCTGAGGATGCAAAAGGTCTGTCCTGAGCACCACTCTTGCCCTGCCCTGAACACCAAGGAATTATCAACTCTTCTCAGGGAAGTGGCAATATCTGTAATGCAAGCCAATTTGCATTACACTTAACACTATCATCTATCAAGTACAGGGCAAACACAGCAACTTACAGAAGCAGTCTATACCTTTTGTTTGACTTCATCTGATATATGATTGCAAAGCAGTTTCTCATAGTAGGGGAAAAATTGCCTAGCAGTGTCTCTATAGTTGAAAGACAGTTTGCCAAACTGTATCGCAAACATGGATGCCAGAACACCTTATTGTACCAGAACAAACTACACTAGCTTGTTTATGGAGCAGTGTGATGTCTTTCCTATAGGCAGCTCTCCAGCCCTGAATTCCTACACTCAGCATACCAGGTTGCCAAGGCAGTTTGATCTCACCATGCTTGGCTGATCCTCACTCACCGGGGTGGTTAACTTGTAGTATTTGTGTCAGTGTGTGTGCCGTGAGATAAGGATGTGTTACAAATGGATACCCTTATTTCTTGGCTTGCTTTCTCTTAGATAAAAATCTCAAAATGTTTAATGAAACTAAGTGATGTGAGCTGCATTATGAAGGGACATCACAAAGCTACATTATGAATGTTCCCTTCCAGACTGCAGGGAACTGCAAAACATTCACTGGCAGAAACAGCTGAGGGGATGGTAGATGCAATTTGTTCCACTGAATTTCTTTTTGCAGAAAAATACTAGCAGGGTTGGGTTGATTTTTGGTTTTGTTTTGTTTTTATTTCAAAAATGGTTTCATTTATTCAATAAAGTGCTGGATCAAAACAGGAGCAAAATGTTTTAGCTTTGGCAAATTGAACAGTTGAACTGCTTTAAAAGGCAGCTTATGTAGAGATTATGTTGTGACTTTGGATTTTTTTCTGGCTACTTGTTTTAGTAGAAAAAGAGAAAACGTGACAAAGTTCCTTCCTCTCACTTTTAGACAAAAAAGATTCACCTCACAGATTTCTAGAGGCAAACATGAGAAGTGAACTAGGCTCTGTTATTGCTTATGAACTCTCAGCAGAATCATACACTGAGGTAAATTCATTAAAGGTGTGAGACTTCACAGGTGTCTTTGCATTGGGACTTGAGAAGTTGTTCAGGCATTGGTGATGATGCCTGATTTGAGAGATATTAAGGACAGCTGAAGGAGGCAGCTGGTAGCTCTGTGGCTGGAGAGAGGGGATGGATGTGTGTTATGAAAGTGTGTGCTGTCCTCTTTGTGCTGAGGTATAAGAAAGACCATGAGTAGCAGCTACTGGTGGAGGTCTGCACCACTGAGTGCAAATTTGGGCCTCTGCCTGCTGAAAATATTAAATGAACCAGTGCAGCTTCAGTCCTTTGCTAGGTAAGAGCTGGATGCCTGTTTTCTTCTTTACATCTTTTATTAAATCTTCTTTTTCTCAAGAGGTTAATGTTTTTCCTCACCTGTAACATGTTTCTGCTGTCTGTCTGGGAGGTTATTGAAGAGACTTCTGATGTAGGCTTTATCTTCTGTAGTGCAGAAAGAGATAAAAATGCTGTAGAGTTTTCAAGTTCTCTGATCTTTATTTAGCCTGTGCTTTGTAAAATTTTATTTCACTTCAAAGAGTGCTTTGCTTACATAAGAACTCTAGTGAATGATTTTAAAGAACAGTTAATTCTGCAGCAGTTGAAAAGACCTAATGTGTTGGGCTCTGTGTTCAGTACTGTGAAAGTGAATATTTGACTAAGAATGATGTGAAGTGTGCATTAATCTTTCAGCTTCCATAAGTGCAATATGTTGGTTTTGTCTGTATTTCAGCAAGCAGATTTTTAAATGTGTAGGTAAATGTTATGGGGCTATTAAGACATAAAAGTATATTAGTTTAAACAAATATGAAATAGAGATTCTCAGTTTACTTTTTCTCAGTTGTAAATGGGAACAAATTGTGTGATCACATCAATCAGTCGGGTTTAGTATAGTTCACAGACATTTGCTCTCATCTTTAGTATAGCTGCTAAGGTGAAGGAAGCAAGAAATTCCTGAGAACTTGTATTTAGCTTGTTGTGCCCTTGCTCCTAAAGGCTCAAGTGCAGAAGCTAGGGGAGTGTAGAGTCTGGCAGGCTGGCCTGATGCCACATAGGTGGACAAGAGGAGCCAAAATGATGGGCTGCATACATCAAAGGTGACCCTGAAGTTTGCTGAAGCAGCTGTTGGTGAATTTGAGAAGACAAAGTAATTTGTGTTTCCTGGTAAAAGGGCTGGCTGAGAACACCAAAATGTTGGGGGCCACTTGAAACACATGCTTTTCCCTGGAAGTAAGGTGCTTAAAACAGTGTCATGAAGTGTAAATGACTTGGGGAATTGAAGGATCCTTTGGTGACTCGGAGCGTGGGTTTCTGTTAACGCTTCTGTCAAACCTGTTTAATTTTGTAATTCCTTTGATGCTTATTGCAACCAGCCCAAAAGTGGAGTAACAACAGTGTCCTTGGAATGCTACAGTCTGAAATACAAGTTATTAGCTGATACTCATGATGCTGGTGTGAAGAGTAAGCTTCCTTTGCCACCTTTTTCATAAAGTGTCAGAACAACTTGTGAAAATACAAAGATCTAAGAGCTGGAGTTAAAACTTTGGGCAGGTGGGGAGGATGGGCAGCTCCACCTGAAGGTCAGTCTATATTCAATAAGACATGTTTTTGGTTCCCTTGGTCTGGTTTCTGTCTGTATGATCCCTGCCAATACAAAATCAGGTATTTCTATTCAGATTCTGAACTTTGTAAGCTGTGTTTTGGCCATGTGGATGGTACTTTCAGTAGATGACTAAAGCCAAACTTGTCTGAGGTGTGACATAGTACATTCAGTCTCAAGAGATGAAGAATTTTACATAGAAGTGCGAAGCATTTCAGGTGCAATTCAGGAGCTGAATGTTTGGTTTGTTTAGATCTCTGAGATGCTACCAGATTGCCCAAGTGCTTGCTGAATTTTCTTTGGAAATAACCTTAGAGTCTGGTGGTTTAATGGAGCTCCCCAAGACAGCCACGACTTAGCTTCAGGCTGGGTAATGAAGCTGATTAGTGAGCAAATGTAGTTTAGGGGAGGCACTAAGTGTCTGCCTTTGGATATGGCTATGCTTGAGGTATTTTTCACAGAAAGGTAGGAGTTGGAAGTGATATCTTAACATCTAGTTCAACCCCACTCCTAAAGCAGATTCAGCTAGAGTGGGCTGCTCAGGATTGTGTTTAGTTAGGTTTTGAAAGCCTTCAGAGAAGGAGGCTCCACAACTTCTGGACAGTCTCTTCCTGTGCTATGTGGCTATCAAAGTTTTTCCTCATGCTCACTGGAACCTCCTGTGTTCCAGTTTGTGCCCATTGTCCCTTGCCCTGTCATTGGGCAGCACAGAAAATAGTCCCATCCTCTTGACATCCATCCTTTAGATACTTCTAAGCATTGAAAAGATTTCCTTCAAGCCTTCTCTTTTCAAGGCTGAACAGCCTCAGACCTTACTCCTCAGAGAGATGCTTCAGTCCCCTCGTCTTCATAACCCTCCACTGGACTCTCTCCAGTAGTTCCTTGATTCTCTTGAGCCGTGGAGCCCAGAATTGGACTCAGTACCCTAGATGTGGCCTCACTGCAGCAGAATGGAGGGGGAGGAGAACCTCCCTTGACTTGCTGGTTGTGCTTTTCTTTATGTACCCCAGGATACTGTTGGCCTTCTCTGCAGAGCTGCTTTCCAGCAGGTCAGCATCTTACCTGTACTGATGTGTTGGGGTATGGGCAGCTCTGAATGACCTGAAGTAACCAAATACGAGGGATAACATTAGCACATAAAGCAGGATGTGGGTTAAGGAAGTGCAGCATTGAGGAAAAACAACTTTGAGGAAGTTGGCAGAGAAAATGCAGAGTTAGCTGTGCGAGTGGACTAAGAGGGCTGGCCAATCAAGTTCGCTCCTAGGGCATGTGAACAGCACGTGCTAAACCTATGCAACCTATCAGAATCATAGACGTTGTATGCGGAGCGATTAGAGCTCTATATAAGCATCGCTTTTAGCCCGCAATAAAGGTTCGACTTACGATTCACATTGATGTCTCGGTGTCGTTCCTGTCCCTGCGCGATCAGGAAAGCCTTGGCACTGATGCAAGGGGTTATTCTTCTCTAGCTACAGGGCTATACATTTTTCCTTTATTGGACTTCGTTAGTTTCCTCTCCATCCAACTCTCCAACCTGTCCAGGTCTTGCTGAACAGCAGCACAGCCTTCTGGTGCTTCTGGTGCATTGGCAAACTTGCTGAAGGTACACTCTGCTCCTTCATCCAGGTCATTGATGAATATATTGAACAAGACTGGACCCAGTACTGATCTCCAGGGAATGCTGCTGGCTACAGGCCTCCAAACAGGCTCTAACCTGTTGATCAAAACCCTGTGATGTGCCTTACTGTGGTTTTGTTCTGTCAGCTGATGTAATACAACTGCTGTTGGAGAGCAGAGAGGGGCAACCACCTGGCTCCTGTTTGCTTGTGTATAGACTCTTGGTCATAAGAGAACTAGGGAGAGTTACTCCTCACTGCTTTGCCTTTCCACTCCTCCTTGATTGTCTTTTTCCCTCTGACATTCTATGAAAAAAAAACAAAAAAAAAAGCTACCAGTTTTGCCCTAAAAAGGGCTCTTGCTGTTGTGGCTAGTGGTATTTTAACAGTTGACACTGAGAGGAAGTTATGACACAGTTATGAGAGGAAGACACTTAACGAAAGTTCTCAAGAAAACAGACTTGGTGAGGAAAAGATTGCTCTTGTCATTAAAAAAAATCTAGAAAAGTCTTTGTTCAACAACCAGTAAATTATGAAACAGCTATGAAACTGCTAGGAAATGATTACAAGACAATTTCAAAACCATAATTTGCACTTGGGTAACAGCAAATGAGATCTTTTCAAATTCTTTTGAAGAGATAAAAAGGACCGGTGGGTCATCTCTTCATAATGGCAAAATAAAACCAGGCCGTAGCAATCGAGAGAAGACTTTAATAGTGTCATTTGAATGTTATTCATAAGGTTTAGAAACACAGTTAGACAATGGAATTGATTTATCCTAGATTTAGGATATGTACAGTGATTATCCAAATAGGCTGATATCACCAGTACAGCTACAAGCCAAGTGTCTACCTTTTTAAATATCAATATGGAATTAGATGCTTCTGTTTGCCACATAATCATGAAGATTCTTCTGTAAATGTATGCAGTCATATCCTTCCTCCCACCTTGTGCCAAATGGCCATTCACTACTCTGTTCATGTGCTTTTCAGGATCACAGTGTTGTGCTCAAGATGAGGTTGGAAATATACCATGGGAAATTAACAGGTGTGAGGAAAAAATACCGATTTTTATTGATTGTCCATGTCGAGATGATTGTCCTTACTGAACCTCAGTAATTCACCAAACTTACTGAAGAACTACATCCTAAGTGTGTTACACGATCCACTTAGTTTAGTCACTCTCACTTCTCGAGCAAACGATAGCTTAATTCCTTTGTTTTCCTTTCACAAGTAATTTAACATCTTGTAAAGATTAACATCTCAGGGATGTAATTTTGTTCCCACCTAGTAACTATTCTTTACATTTTACACCCAGAGCAAACTAGTGAGTCTCAATTAATGCAGTGATCTCTCTTGCTGGACACAAATTGCCTTTAAGAATTTTCTTTTTCAGATGAAGTTTTTAACAGTAGTAAATTTTACTGTTGGAGGAAACTAAATTCAGTCATACATTTTCTCTCTGCAGCACACTGTCACACAAGTTACAAGAGGTGGTTGATTTGACCATTCATTAAGTCTGAAGTATTTTGGTGCGTAACCATTGGATTTTGAAGCTGATTAGGTCTTGCCAATATGACACATTCTTGGAAGCTCTTAACAGATTTTCATGATGCAATAACATTATTTCTTGAGCTTTCTTTATTTTCAGAGATCTAAAATGATGAGATGACTAAAACTCATCCATGAGCTGGCTTAGTTATCAGACATAAATAATTCAAATGTTATTCATTGCACCAAAATAAGTTTGGTGATGATTTTGGCCTAGGCATTAATTTCAGATGCTTTCAAGTTTTTGTCATTCTGACCTCATGAAATAATATTTTTGGGAATTAATGTGACTGAGTCAGGAATTATGAAAATAGAGTTATTTTATTTACCTGAAGCCCTGCCCCCAGACTATGTACAAAACTAGGTTTATTTACAGATTCAGATCACTTGGCAATTTCTTCAAAAAAATGTTATAGACAAATTTAGATATTTAGAAAGTCAGGAAATGGAAAAGGCTAAGATATAAACACAGGTTTATCCCACTGTCAATCAGGCTGAGCAGAGAATTAAGGGAACAGCAGGCTTTACTCACAAAAGTGAGGTAGGTATTCAACAGTGATCCTTTGCTGGATTCCTCCATGGAAGTAGCCTTCTGATGCTGCAGGCAATATCCAGTAGTATAGATCCATGCAGCAGAAGCCCAAGGCAAGTGGCAGAGCTGCCAAACTCAGAGATGTCTCAAGCACTTCTTCCACGAATGGGATGATTGTGGAACAATGCTGCCTCAGCAGTGGCAGGGGAGAATCAAACTGTTAGCATATTCCCAGTTCAGAATAGCAGCCAGGAAGTTGGCTGCTGATATGGTCCAAGAGTGGCTGGTCTGGGTGCTGCCAGCAGGTCTTTCAAAGGACCCCAGGGCTTGTCAAGCCCACAAGTTTGCACAGAAGGGTGCAAAAGTGGGGAGAACCATCCAAGAGTAGGGACAGTGTAAAACCAAGAGCTGTGCAAAAAGGTAGGAATCGTCCAAAAGTGGGATGGTCCAGTCATGGCAGGAACCTTTCCTATCGGGCACTCTTTCAAGGCAGGAACCCCTTTCCTTCTCCCTTGCTCTACTTATGCTTTTCTAGACAAAGTGTTCATTTACCATTTTATACTGGACGCAAAACCCCAGCCAACCACCAGCCCGATTCCAGCATGGGCCTCCACGCAGATCAGCACACATGCAGAAAGGCACCTTTTGCTCTTCCCCCTTCAAGCCTACACAGGGGGGTGTGGGTGTGTTTCACATCACCTTCTCCCCATTTCAAACCCGCAGGGTGGGGGAGAAGAAAGGAATTTGGAGTACTCTGGAACAGTGTTTATGCACATTTTGGTGTATAAAATATTGTATTTTCCCGTTAAGACAATACTCTATGGATTCCATTAAGGAGATCTCTATAGTTTCTGAAAACCTTTAATTACTTTTTCTGTCACTTATACATGGATGAAAACCTAAATAGAAAAAGAAGCAGATGTTGCCTAGGTAACTGCAGTATTCAAAGCTCTGACTCTAAATGATACTCGACCTTACTGTTGCTACATATTTATTTATACTTCTAATTGACTCTTAAAATTAGCATTTATGTGTGGTTTGCTTTGGTTTTGGTTTTTTATTATTATTATTAAAGTTAGCCTTATCTTTCTGCCTGTGTCCTCTCCTATTTTCACCTGGCTGCTCAAACGCATCTTTGTGTGACAGGAGTGCTAATATGACTGATGGGCTAAAAAGAGTAGTCTTCAAGCAGGCTGGTGGAATGGAATTAGACACATCACCACTTTTCACTTTCTGGTTATTCACATACTAATGTATGGACCATATATGTGATTTTGCTGGGGATTATTAGTGTAAGAATTAAGGAGGTGCTTTTGAAAAAATAGTCTTACTAAACAAAAATAATTTGAGTTTAGAAAATAGAATTATATTGATTGCATTTTCTCTGGGGATGATGTTGCTCAGATTCATATCAGTAACTTTTGATGTTTGGTTTACTTGAGCTATTTCAACTGAACTTTTTCTCCTTGGTAAAAATCTCACACTGAAAATGACCAAGCAAATATATTTGGGGGAGAGCTGCACCAAAGTGGAAGTAAATAACTGCTACTGTGCTTTGTAGCATTGTAACTGCTCAGTGCAAAGGACAGCATGCTAATACAGAAACGTGTATGTGTATTTAAAGTTTTCATACTAATGATGTGCTCAAGTTTTAAAATTTGAGTATAGAAGGTGTTACACTCATACTTCAAACTCTGGTAATATATTTTTATGGTGCATGTTGCCTGGATGTTGCTGATTTAAGTGCAGCAATTTCTATGTGTGATTCCTTTGATTATATCATCAGTAGATTTCCTGTTTGGAATCACTTGGGTCTTCTTCACTGCCAAAAGAGTTTCCTGTTACCCATGTTATATCCATGTATGTCATAGATAATGCTGAGAAGAATAAAAAAAGTTTATAATCCATTTCAGCCATGAGTTCTAGCAGTAGACAGTGAGACTTTCATAGCTAAAAAATGGTAGAAGTTTCACCAAGGTGATTCTTCCCCTTCCCTGCAGCAACGCCATGCCTTTCTGCCAAGATGCTAGGGCTGCAGTCTTCTGCGGTGTGAAAGTTTTACAATAGCCCTGGAAATGTTCTCATTAAACATCTGTCTCTCCCCTAAAATTAAATTCTCAAAAATGACAGACCAGAATTATTAGTACTGAATGTTCCTGGTCTGCAGATCATGCAAAAACTTCACTTCTCCCTTATGCTTTCTTCATCCTAAGAAGTGTTACAATGTCTGATGAGTTCTGTATTAAACCCACTGCTGAACCGTACCTAATTTACATTAACATAATGTAATAATATAGAGTAAAATCTAATTTATTGTCTTTTGCTGAGTTTGTGATATCTTAATTTAGCTGATTATGAGAAAAGTAGTAGTTTAGAACATTGTATGAAAATGTCCAAACTAAAGAGTAAAAATAACTGGGGATGTGAACATAATAGTTGGCAATTTTGCACAAGAGTAGCTTATGAAATAACTTCTCTGACGTTAAATTTAATGATCACAGAACTTCGATGGGGTCTTATTTGAGAAGCGTTTATTTTAATTGTAAAGTAAGTGGAAGTCAGTCTTATTAAAATGAGTGAGAAATAAGATCCTTCCTTTTTCTTTCATGGCAGAAATAACTCCATCTGTATCTTCAGGGACTTGGCTTAAGATCTTCTGTGCTCCAGGAGAATGTAATGGGACAGTAAAAATCAAAAGAAGTTGAAGGACTGGGACCATGTAGCTAGGTAAAATGATGATGATGTGCATCTGTCAGAGCCCAGAGCTCATTTTTTTGGATGTCCCTCTCCCCAGTATCATGCTTTGATATTTTTAAGTATTCTTAAACCTGGGATATTTGTGTGTATAAGAAAATGCTTCTTTGCCCGCCACTAGCAAGCAGAAGCAGTAGTCTTGCATAACTTTGGGTTCCAGGTGTCTCATACCAGAGGGAAACTGCAAGGATATGCATCTCCCATCCTACGGGGAGGGTGTTCTGTTTAATTGTATAACATCACTAGCACAAGTCAAGCTAAGAAGTGGTTAACCATTACAATTCTGGATTTTATCCCTGTTGACTAAGTGCATCTCCCTCAACCTAGTAATAGCTGTTTTCACTGTTACAGTTCATTTTTTTCTTGGCCTAGAATTTCTGTTCTGTTGTTATACCCAGTCTTCGTTGTACTGCACATTATTGCCAGTCCTTTGTCTAACCAGTCTGAAACTAATCATTTAAAATCCATTGATTCATGGCCATGAGAAAGGATAATAATGTTAGTCCGAGTCAGGAGATGGCTGTTTATTGTTCTGTCTTCAAGACTTGATTGACTTGAATCAGCCAAGAGAGCAGGTTGAAAGAAGGGTATTAGTCCTTTGAGATATTGCTAGAAGCTTCAGAAACCATCCTCTGTTCTGGGTGGTCTCCTTGCAGCACATAGATGCTTTGCTATACCCCTTCCTGAGATAACCTTTGGCTTTCCTGAGATGTCTCATGAGTCATTTTCCAATCTTGCTATGAAATGATGAGTTATTACTACTTCATGTAAATTTTATGCTTATTGGAGATCTGAGGGCCTGTCTCCTCTTTTTCCCTGTAATGATGACTTCTTCATTTTTCATGAAAAAAGAAATATGTTGTTCTTCACTGTACTCTGCTAGACCAACAAGCTGAAAAAAACACTGCGGATAGTTATTACTCCAACCAGTAGCCTGTGGCTTCAAAACCATTTTGAGCAGGTCAGTGGATCTGTTTTTCAACTCAATGAGCTTTGTTTTCAGCTGCTCTAAGAAAGATATTGTTTTGGTGTTTTTCCTCTCTCAAATCTCCCTTACCTCACAGTCATTCTGTTCATCACAATGTCCCATTTGAATGTTCCTCCATTCTGCTTAACGTCCTTTCGAGGGACTCTGGTGAAGTGATATGCTCTTGACACCAGAATGCAATAATCAGCATGCAGGAATCTCAGCATTTTGCCACTTTGTCAATGTTTTCCTTTCTTAACATTACCAGAAATTTTCACCACCTCTGCTTCATTTTTATGTAGGAGATAATAGCAAGAAGAGCCAACTTGCATAATGATTACCATCATATGCGAATACTCTTTTATATTTGTTATTTTAACTTATTTTAAAGTACTTTTTGAAGGGGCTCTGTGACTCAATAAGTCATAAAAACACTTCAACACAGAAACGTCCATGTTTGGACATGTCTATAAAAGGTAGCATTAAAAATAAGTTGTTGTTTGGTACCTACTAATAATATTATAAAGTATCAATTGTAATGAGATCTTTCAAGGCATTTGTCATATTGTTGTTCAAGACTCCCTTTCTGTTCAACTCCCTCCTACACTTCTCATTATTTTAAGTCTTAAATTCATGCAGTAAGAGTTAACTCTTTGACATGACTCTCATTTCAAAGGAAAATAGACCATAGGCCATGATAACTGGAAAATACTGTCAAAATGACTGCTAAACAACTCCGTAGAAGACTGCTATTTAAGACGACTAAAGCACCAGTGCCAAAACTGGCAAAAGTATTCTCTCTGAAATAATAGGACGCTATTGGGGAAATATTTCTGGTGTTAGGAATAGAATAGAATCAACCAGGTTGGAAGAGGCCTCCAAGATCATCCAGTCCAACCTTTCGCCCAGCCCTATCCAGTCAACTAGACCATGGCACTAAGTGCCTCATCCAGGCTTTTCTTGAACATCTTCAGGGACGGTGACTCCACCACCTCCCTGGGCAGCCCATTCCAATGCCAATCACTCTCTCTGGGAAGAACTTCCTCCTAACATCCAGCCTATACTTCCCCCGGCACAACTTGAGACTGTGTTCCCTTGTCCTGTTGCTGGTTGTCTGGAAGAATAGACCAACCTCCACCTGGCTACAGCCTCACTTCAGGTAGTTTTAGACAGCAATGAGGTCTGCCCTGAGCCTCATCTTCTCCAGGCTAAACAACCCCAGCTCCCTCAGCCTCTCCTCATAGGACTTGTGTTCCAGGCCCCTCACCAGACTTGTTGCTCTTCTCTGGACACGTTCCAGAGTGCAGTGGACAAAGATCTGTGTCTCTAACTCCCTAGAGAAATTAAGTGGAATGGTGTACTTCTGTGTTCTACTTGAGTTGAGCAGACTAATGTTTCTGTTGTGAGCCAAATGGATAAAGTTCTCCAAGCGTATGATGGAAACACTTGGACAAAGTCTGCTTAACTTTTCTAGTTCCAGAGAAACTTCTAAAAAAGTAAATTGGTACTTGGTGGATGGGACAAATTAGATATGAAAAAAGGAAACATTCAAACAATCAGCTCCATATACAGCAGATAGTACTGTATGTCTCTGCAATTTATATTGAAACAAAGGATTTGCTAATATTCTCCTGTTTCTCTTTGGCAAATTTATTATTTGTGAAGTTCTAATGTTAAAAGGCTTAGAGGTATGACTCACAGTATCACATCATAGTATCATCAGGGTTGGAAGAGACCTCACAGATCATCAAGTCCAACCCTTCACCACAGAGCTCAAGGCTAGACCATGGCACCAAGTGCCATTGAAAGAAAATAAAACTCCTTTTACCTTCTGTCTATGAAAAAAAAAAAGTCTTAGTTGGCCAGTTGATGCTTTTTTTTTAACCCTCAACATCCCCAGTGTCTCGTCAGAATGGTCTGTAGTGAAGTTGTTATGCAGTGTAGCAGCTGTGTTCATGAAAGTGTAATGAAGCTGGTATCTGTGATGCTGCTGTTGTGAAGACCTGTAATATCACAACAGAATATAATTTGTTATCATCCCTTAAGTGTCAATAAGCCATGGACAGTTTAGGCCAGGCTGTGGTAGAAGATATGTGGAAATGAATTAATATGTAAACCATGTACTTATCTCCAATATCTCACTATTATAATTTATTAATACTCCAAAATAACTTGTCACTTCTCATCTGTGCCGTAACCAGCTTTTTGTATCTTCTCTGCTTTTCACCTGGCTGCTTTCTTGTCAAAGTTATCTATCTCACCGTTTCATCTCTCAGACGTATTTTTCACGTTAAATCATTTCCTTTGCCACCTTAGTTACTGGATTCACTCATCTTTCATCTTTCCTGCTCTTGAGATAGGTGAGATGAAACAAGCTGCCATTATTTTTGCCATTGCTAGCTCTCTCTTGCTGCATTCTGGTATCTCTAAGCTAGAGATTATTTACCTGGATGGTTATTTTTCTGTTTCCTTGGAAACAATATTTGAAAACTCAGAAGAATGTGACAAACTTTGTAGTTGCACCTTCTCAGCCTTTTAATGTAGGCCTGAAAATGTCTCTTCTCAGGAGACAGAGAAAATGAAATTATTTCTACTCTAATCTTTCGCTGCTTTTGGTTGTCTGTGTTAATTGCCCAATAACTGGCGAATTCTTTGAAGAGCCTACCAAGAATGAGTGTTAAAGTGTTTAAGCCTTGCCTTAAAACTCTACCTTCCCTCTCTGTGATCCGTACAACAACAGAACAAAGGCTTTTGAAGCTATTTGACCTGAAGAAGCTATTGGTGGAGTTGTGGCTGCTGTGTAGGCACCCTACAATGAACTTGTACTTTTCCTTGTGTTTTTAGGAGACATCTTTTAATGTGTTGTTTGTTGTTGGCTTTCTTTTCCCTCAATCCTTCATGAGCAGAATGGTGCCATCCATTTCCCATGGGGTATAGAAAAACTAGACTGCTGTCAATAGAGGGTGGTGCCTGGAATACATATTATACAAGTTGGGTATCACCTGGTTCAAGCTCTGCTGAGTCAGTTCATGCAAATATGTGCTGCTATTGGTGGCAACAGCAAAGGCATCTCTGAGTTATTTTTCCCCTTTTCACAACTGAATCTATGGCTGTTGAAAGCCAGAGGGTCTCAGAGCTCTCAGGGAAGAGCTCCTGAAATACTTTTCAAACTGACTATGATGTTATCCTATTCAATAGCTATTTTGACACAGGAATCTTTTTATGGAAGTTTTGCCTTTCAGTCTGATGAATTTTTCAAACAATTGATGCAGAAATATTTGCCACCTCATATCTCAAAAGTGTCAGATTCCTACAATTGTCTGGGAAGTGTCAGGATGCGTGCTCTGATTAGTTAAACTTGATGAGTCACTGCTCTAGCAAATGAAATAGCTCCCATGGAAGAGAATGGGAAATGCACTTCGGATTTTTGTTATCCATGACATCATACGAGAGCTTCATGCTTGAGAACTGAGAGGTGGAAAAGATTGTTATGCTTGTCATTGTCTTGAGAAATACTCCTGTGGCCGTTTGAGCTGATTTTTCTAGTTCAGACATAGCGGAGAGGTGAATGTTCCAGGGATAGGCCACAGAATGGCAACAATAGATAAGTTAATATAATTTCATTGGAGCATCAAGAACTTAATGTCTGGAAGCACAGCTTGTTCTCCCCCTTGTTGGCTTCTGCTGCTTTGAGCTACACCTGCCTATCTTCCCCGGCTGCTGTTTTTCGGCTGCTGCTGCTGCTTTTGCCACTCCCCCATCTCCCTTAAGGTTATTGCATTTTTTTTTTCCCTATTTCTCATAGTAATTTCTCTTTCTAAATACAATTTCATCTTTCCCTGACTTTCAAAACAAAAAGTCTGTGTTGTGGTGAGTTTATTTTCCCGTGGGGGGGAATTCACCCTAACCTGGGACAATTCCTTACCAAACGCTTTCCTGCTTCCCATACGGAGTGACAAAGACAGAATATTTCTCTTGCTGAAAATAACCAGAGAAATATAATAGGCTCAAACAGCTGAGCTGAACAAATAGTTCAGCAATTGTAGCCCTTCCAACCATGCAGAAAAAAAACTGCTCTGGAAACATATTGGGGAAAATGAGTCAAATCTGTACAAGGAATATAAGGTGTGGGGGGGATTATAGCCTACAGGTTCTTTCTGAGACTTGACTTGCTGGTATCCACAGTATCACAGTATTACCAAGGTTGGAAGAGACCTCATAGATCATCAAGTCCAACCCTTTACCACAGAGCTCAAGGCTAGACCATGGCACCAAGTGCCACATCCAATCCTGCCTTGAACAGCTCCAGGGACAGCGACTCCACCACCTCCCTGGGCAGACCATTCCAGTGTCCAATGACTCTCTCAGTGAAGAACTTTCTCCTCACCTCAAGCCTAAATTTCCCTTGGCATAGCTTGAGGCTGTGTCCTCCTGTTCTGGTGCTGGCCGCCTGAGAGAAGAGAGCAACCTCCTCCTGGCTACAACCACCCCTCAGGTAGTTGTAGACAGCCATGAGGTCTCCCCTGAGCCTCCTCTTCTCCAAACTAAACAACCCCAGCTCCCTCAGCCTCTCCTCATAGGAGTACCTTACTTGTATGCAGTGGTGCATTTTTCATCATTTTTGTCTGTATTTTTGGTTGTTTGGTGTTGGTGGTTTGGGTTTTGGTTTGTTTTGGGTTTTTTTTCTTTTTTATCTGTTGCTATTGGGGATGGTGGTGGTGTTTGGTATCTTTTGGGGGGTTAATTTTTTTTCTTTTATTTTTTTAAACGAAGTCCTCTACAGTAGTATTAATGTCAAGGAAAAGACTGAGTTAAATAGGGCTGGATGTGGCCTTTGCTCTTTCCCTGCTGGGAGAGAAAGGCTGTCACATCTACTATGCCTTATAGTTCACAGAATGAAAAATACAAAAAGGTTATATCAGGCTTTCATCATAGAATCATATCATAGAATCATAGAATGGTTTAGGTTGGAAGGGACCTCAAGGATCATCCAGCTCCAATGGTTTTAAGTAACAGCTTTGATTTAAGCACTATAGCATGTAAAATACCTGTAATTAGTAGTAATAGGTTTTGAAAAACTGGCAACAGGAAAACGAACAAAACATGACAAATAAAACAAAAAAAAAAAATCAGTTCACATGTGATCTACCACAGTATTGTTTAGTTTAAGTTATAATTTTAGATGCCTTTCAAATCTTAAACACCATCCCATTAACTGCTCTGTGGCAAGGCAAGAGTATGACAAACTAAAGTAGCTGTTATTAAAGTTACCCAAAATTATTAGGATTAACTTGAGAAATAGTTCATAGACGGAAAAATAGAATGAGAAGATTTAATTTCAGAGCCAACCTTTTCAGTCATATAGGACTGGAGAAAATCTGATGTAATTCACCCTGGTTCATAATAAGGCTCTTGCTTTTTCAACTGAAGAATCATCATGATGGATTATCTGTTCATGGAGCAGAAGGAAGGAAGGCTCTTGGGGAATTAATTAGTAATTAAAGTTAACTTGTGTTGCCTAAATAAAATGGAATTATTTCAAGTGCTTTTCTGCTCTGTTGAGATTTTCTCTAAGGAGATAGGACTATAATATCAGCAAATATCACTCGTTATTACTCCTGGATATCTATCTGGATGTCTGGTCTGGATATGTACAATTCCACACAACTCACTGGAAAATTAGTCTTACTTCTCTGGTTCAAATGCACTTACTCTGCTATGTCTCACCATGAAATTAATTGATAACCACAAACTCTATTATATAAGGCTGTTACTGAGTGGCTTTTTCAATTAAGTCAGATACAGCTGAGGGAGTTGAAATATCATTTATTTCTCTCACTTTTGACTGTGTGGAAATTGACACTTTGTAGCTGTGGCCTTAAAGGATTTCAACATGGACGTATACCTTTATATTTAAGGATACATAAGTGCATGTATTAAAAATGACAGCATAACGCCCAAACCAATCAAACAAAAAAACACGGTACCAAACAACAACTCAGTTGGCAAACAATATCACAGCAAATACTACATTAAATGATCCCAAAGGGAGAAACACTAGATGACAATCCGTTTGGATTTAGTCTACAGTCCAAAGAAGTTGTCCACTTCGTAGAAAGTTAGTGTGCCTGTAGCTAAAACAAGGTGCCTTGAATGATACTAAGGTGAGAAATTCTGCCTTGTCATTCTACCCTTTTAATTCCATATTGTCAGTAGTACATATTCTGCTCATGTGACGGTTTGAGTGTTAGCGCCCCCCCCCCACCTTTATGATATCACCCAGACTAGACTCAGTCAGCTGGAAATTAAGGAATGAAGCTTTATATTTACAGCTCAGCACAATATAGAAGCAGATCTTTACAATAGGTACAGCTATATACAGACACACAATACCCCTCCTAGAAACCAGACTCCCCAGGAGGGGCTCCCAACCACCCTCCCTTTTCACTCCTCTACCTTATCCCAGAGCTTACCTTATGTGCAAGGTGAGTTTGGCGGATTGGCCAGGGGGGTTAGAAAGCAGAAGGATTAATTGCACAGAAAGCAGGCCAGAGATGAAAGTACAGGCACCAGCTGCAACAGAGATCCACTGAGTTATCTGTGTTTTGTGTTCTTGTTTTTATACATCTCAGCAAGCCTATGAATGAAGTAGACATCACCATTGTGTCCTTTTCACAGCCTATAATCTAATTTCTCTCACTAAAATATTCCAGCTAGCCTCAAACTAGCACAGCTCAGTATAGGGTCAAAGTATTGATGCCCATGAGGTAAGAACAACCTATCTTCTGCACTGGAACCTTCCTGTCACAATAATTTATGGTATAATCTACATTGAGAGTCATTGTTGATAGGTCTTCATGTTCAGAGATGATTGCCTTGGTGACTTTTGTTAACAAACCAGGGACAAATAACTGCAAATGTGACTGAGATGTTAACACATTTGCTGGGGGCAGATCTGTAGCTATTACTCTTGAAAAGGATTAATGTAGCTTGCTTTGTTTCTTTTTTTCCCAAGACCTAAACAAAACCAAACCATGAGCATGCCTTATGGTTGTTTTGTAAAGACCCAAAAATGCCCTTGCAGTACCAGGCCTCGTGATTGTTGTGGTAATACATAGGAGGCTTCTAAGACAGACCAGAATTTTCCTTCCTTTCTTATTTTAACAGTGCTGCAGTGTCCTATGTGGGAGAAACACCTGCTGCCACTGGAGTAATATTTCTTTTTTCTCTAAATGTCTGCAGCAGTTTCATTTTATCAGACTATTTTGGTTGTAGCTTATATGATGGAGAGTACAGGTATCAACTGTGAATGTTCTCTCAGAAGCCCAGTTCCGAAATAAAATATTTTCAAACTCTTACTAAGCTTTTTTTTTTTCCCCTAAAGTTGAAATTACCATTTCATGTTTTCAGCTTGTGTAGGTTGGTAATATAACCTGATATAGCAGTGGTTGAGTAAAGGGTATGACGTGATGATACTGCGCCAACACATGTATTGGGTTATGAAGAAAATAAGTGTCATTTCTTCTATCAGACCAAACTGGTTCCAAGGGCTGAGATTTTCTCTCTTTGTGAAAATACACCGCAGAAAGTCTCTGTAATTCTTCTGGAATAGTTATTCCAACAGGATGGCATTCAATAAGTCCAAGTGCCAGGTGCTGCACTTTGGCCACAACAACCCCATGCAGAGATACAGGCTGGGGTCGGAGTGGCTGGAGAGCAGCCAAACAGAAAAGGATCTGGGGGTGCTGATCGATACCCACCTGAACATGAGCCAGCAGTGTGCCCAGGTGGCCAAGAGAGCCAATGGCATCCTGGCCTGCATCAGGAATGGTGTGGCCAGCAGGAGCAGGGAGGTCATTCTGCCCCTGTACTCTGCATTGGTTAGACCACACCTTGAGTACTGTGTTCAGTTCTGGGCCCCCCAGTTTAAGAAGGACATTGAGGTGCTTGAGCGTGTCCAGAGAAGGTCAATGAGGCTGGTGAGAGGCCTCGAGCATAAGCCCTACGAGGAGAGGCTGAGGGAGCTGGGATTGTTTAGCCTGGAGAAGAGGAGGCTCAGGGGAGACCTTATTGCTGTCTACAACTACCTGAGGGGTGGTTGTAGCCAGGAGGAGGTTGCTCTCTTCTCTCAGGTGGCCAGCACCAGAACGAGAGGACACAGCCTCAAGCTGTGCCAGGGGAAATTTAGGCTTGAGGTGAGGAGAAAGTTCTTCACTGAGAGAGTCATTGGCTACTGGAGTGGGCTGCCCAGGGAGGTGGTGGAGTCGCCATCCCTGGAGCTGTTCAAGGCAGGATTGGACGTGGCACTTGGTGCCATGGTCTAGCCTTGAGCTCTGTGGTAATGGGTTGGACTTGATGATCTATGAGGTCTCTTCCAACCTTGGTGATACTGTGATACTGTGCTTCAGTTTCAGCTAAACCAGTTACTCTGGGATAATTATTCTGACAAAATTTCAAGTATAGACAAGTGTTAATAAACACAAGTCTGTCACACAAATTACACTTGCACAATTAATGTTCTGATTGACTTCTCTGCTGCTTTGCTCCGCATGTTGTTGGTGTCAGATAAAAAGCCTTTTTACGCTTGTCACCGATTTGAGATCTGCTAGGGAAAGGTTATAAAATCTTTCTGTTTTTTAAAAGACTCAACTCTTAATAGTGGAACTATGAAAACAAATCAATAAAAAAAACCCATCTAAAACACAAAAGGGTTCATTGATGACTTCCTTCCTGTTAGAATCCAATTATACTGTAAACATTACAGAAGAATTTGCAATTTAACTACCATGTAACAGAAAGGTTGTGGAAGGAAGGATTTTCTCCAACTTTTGTGATCATTATATGACAGCAGGGGGGTTTTAAAAGCTCTTTAGTGACCATAAATGGTCATCTTTTGCTTTCTGACTAATGTGTTCAGCGTTAAGTGTATTTAAAATTGCTGAGGGTGGAAGCTTTTGTTGTTTTTCTCAGGTTTTACTTAATAGGCTTTTCCTTATGTGCAGTCTATATTTTCCCTTTCTGCATATGGTGTTTTTTAACAGTTGTCTCTCTATCCTAACAGTGATGTGGTGGGAGGAAAGCCAGATGTGTTGCTTAAAAAAATAAGGGGAAAGAATGTTCTCATTTTCATGGAAATATTTTGCTTCTAATGTTATTTTTTCCCCCTCTCTTCTTTCTCTGTGTCATTGTTGAGGTGGTTTAGCCCTTCTCTGATGTAGATGAGTGGTGTAGCTGCTGTCTTTAGCTTTCCACACTTCAGCTTGCTTGTCATTTATGTGGGGTTTTGGTGGTTTGGGTTTTTTTGTTTGGTGTTCTTTTTTTCTTTCCGCCTTCCTAGCTTTTTGTGAGATCCCCCCCAAAAAGGATCCATAGCAACAATTGGGTGGCAGATAGAGTCTGTTCTTCCCTCCCCTCCACCCCCCAGTTTTATCTTTTCCCACTCCAGTCTTCCCACCGTGTGACTGTATTCATTTAGAATACGTGGACAAAAGCTTCCCTTGCAGTAAAAATCAGCAACTAAATTTTCATGTTGCAAAATAATCTTTGGAAGTTGGTTAACGTATCTGCTGCTCTGTCACTTGCATGATCAGTTGGGCAAAGGGGTGTTCCTAATGCTTTGCACAAATACAAATTGAATCATAAATGTTTTCTCTCATTAGGAAAATGAGTTCTTGACTGCCATGGCTGATACAGTTGTCCCTGCAAGTTCCCCACCGATGCTCCAGCAGATTGTGTATGCTTTTGGGTATTCTTTGCTTAGCTTGTGTTTGCTCTGGCATGATGGGAACTTTTCTCAGGGAGTTGAATAATATTCTCATAAACAGCAGGGAGCTTTGTGATGAATAAACAAGAACATATTTACCAGAGCTGCTAACCTCCTCAGTGCAGACTATTTCTAGATCTTCTGATGCATAGAGCTAGGAGGAGCTCTCAGTTTATTTCCACTGTACTTTGAATATTTGTCTCTCTGCCTGTCATTTCTTCAAAGCTATTGCTTTTCAAGAAAGAGAAGGTCTCTTGAAAGCAACTGTGTTTCTAGATAGACTCAGCTCTTGTCAGAAAGAAAAGTTAAAGGACACCAGAACTGGACTGTGAGTAAAAGCAAGCATGAAATGAAAATTCATTCTTCCTGCAAAGCTTTCAGATGTTTTTCAAACTGGAAAACAGATTTGACAGCCAAAATAGGACCCTGTTTCATTTTAGATGCAATCAAATTAAAGTTTTACTGATCTTGGATCATACATGATTTAATTAAATATTTTTTTAAACTTAGCTTAAAGGAATAAAACAAAGCAAAAAGCAACTCTACAATCACTATGGGGAAAAGCACCAGAATCTGTAGTATTCAAGGCAAATGTATGGATTTACTATCATAAAGGCAGTTGTTAAAGCTGAATTCCACTCACTACAGTCATCACAGTGTATATAGAGATCTCTGTTCAGGAATATGATTAGTCAAAATGAAAATAATTTTTGATCTGTGTATTATCTTGAAGTATTTGGCTTATGGAAGATACTTTTCTCATAATTCCCCATAAACCTTAACTGTGTTTGCATTTGAAAGCCTATGGTTTGGTTAAAAAAAAAACCAAACAACAAAACAAAAAATAGTGAACCAAGGTGGTATGACAGGATTTGTTTGGCAAGCTGTTTCTTTGAGCCTTTTTGTAGCCTCTATGAGGACATAACTTTTTGGTTCACAGGCTTGTGCCTCTTCTCCCCCGTGAAAATGTACTCACTGGCCTTGGAGTCTTTGGCTCACAGATCTCCTGTGAGACCTCAGCAAACCAAATGGGTTTGTGATCCTGTGAGTGGGGCTGTGAGAATGAGTGACTTCATTTTTCTCCCTCTTCATGACCCCAGTATCTGTTGTTAGGTGAAGAAAAATACATTGAAGGTAGTCCCTCAAAACTGATTTGAATCAACCTTATTCTTGTGTCCTCAGCTAGTGTGAGAAGCAAAATTCAAGTTACATGGAAGAACTCATACTTTTGCAGAAAAGGACAACTAAGATCTGTGTTGATAGTGCTGAAGAGGGAGCTGCTCTTTTGTGTGATAATCCACCTACCAAGCATGCCGGCGGATGACTTGAACTCATGTACTTCCACTGCCCAGAAGATTTTCTTAACCTCCTGTTAGAGCTGTCCTATCTTGTATAAAAGAATAAAAATTCTGAAGAGAAAGGACGAGAGAAGAAGAGCTGTTCAGCCTGCTGGCAAGGATATGCTTTTGAGATAGGACACAAAGTTTTTATTCTCTGCTCCAGCAATTTTTATTACTTTTTTTTTTTTTTTTCCCCTCTACAGATTTTGGCTGGCTTGCTTACTGAAAAAACAAACAACAACAAAAAAACCCAAACCCACAACCAAACATCTCTTGTTAGACTACATTGCACTTTGGTGGGGGGAGAGAAACAAACATAAAGGCAAAGCATGGCTACTGAAAGGACACTCTGCCAGAACACTTTACTGCATCTCTGTGGTCAGGGCATTTCCAGGAGAACGGAAGATGTGGAACTGAATCCAGTCAAGCAAAGAGAGAACTGAACTCATATCTCTGTCAATATACCCCTTGAGTTCAGTGGAAATCTGGGTGCAAAATTTTGAAAAGAGATGCTTTATTCCTGGACCACCACCTCCAGCTGGCAGCTTTTTTTTTCTTCCTTGCTGAAAGGCTGGACGAGCCCAGAGGTGCAGGAAGGAAATGAGAGAGGTAAAGTGCAAAGTCAGGGCTGCGCTGCTTCCCCCCACCACAGACATGGAGCCATCCTCCACACCAGTGTGTCTGGTTGCCCAAAGCCTGAGTAGAGTTCCATGACTGCCCTGGTCAAGGATAGTACTGCCTCTTCAGGAAGAACAGCCTAATGTTTCTGGGGAAACTTGACACTGGCTGTGATCAGTGTAAAATTGCTGCCAGCAGGGACAGCGACTCTCTGGTTGAAAACGATCATATTTACCATACAAAGATAGCAGTACTGTTTATAATTCCTTTTTATTTTTCCCTTTTTTGCTTTGTCTAGCTCAGTTAGGTGCAGTTCATCCCTAGAGTTTTCCTCACAAGAGCTGTGACTCCTGATATGGGCAGTTCCTGTGACTACTGAGAATTTTCTCCCTGTGCCTGCAAGTCAGGACTGTCAGTAATGCTCATTTAGCTCATGTTCTGAGGACCTGGTTTCTGCATCTTTGCAGTAGTCTTGTAGCATGAAACTGGGTTTATTGAGCAACACAGACTGGACTGAGGCCACTATAACCCTTTCCAGGGTTTATGTTGGCATTTTTAGTTTTGTTTTTCTGGGGTTTTTGGTTCTTTGATTTGTTTCCTTTTTTCTCCAAAACAGTTAACACTTGCAGTGGGTAGTGTCAGCAAATGTAATGCATGAGACTAGTTATCTTCTGCCTGTTTTGTCCTTTGGAGTACATAAGTTGCAACTTAAGAGCAAAGCTTCCCTGCTTAAGCTGATTGACAGTTAATGGTCTCGTCAGCCTGTCTCCAAGGGGCACTATCGGCTGTCGCCTGCACACAGAACTTGGAGTCATTCATCAGATGATGTCCTTTATATCTGCTGCTTTACTCACCAGGTAGTAATTTATTCCATACATAAGCACATATGTATATAAAGCAGAAACAAACCATAAAATATAATAGAGAAAATACATTTCTTCTTAAAAAAAATCTTCTTAAAAAAACATTAGCTAATTTCAGCCCTTACAGATGAGCCAGCTTTTCTTTATTCCATCCCCTTCTACAGATTACTGCTTGAAAGGTTTTTTAAAGCTGACTCTCTGTTGACTCATTCATTGTGTTGTCTCCTTTCTCAGTAACAGGCAATTTCCAAAATGCTGAGCAGCACTGCCCGTAAAGTACCTGGAATGCTTGCCTACTTATACTGGAGGGACAATATGCTCAAACTCTGCTATGATCTCAGCAATGTCAATGGTTTTCTTGCTTTGAATATTCAAATAACTTCTGGGTGGTGCTGTGATGGGAAGAGAGACCAAAAGAAACCAAAGTTTGGAGGAACTGATATGACCCCACTAACGCACACTGGTGTCAAGAATCAGCCACGGCTTTGCCCAAGTTACCTGGGAATGTCGCCATTGGGTTTCATCAGGTTGGGATTTCAATGTCAGTATTTGAAATTAGAGGAAGTTTGTCTTAGCCTTTGTTTTAGCAAAGAATTCCTCCTTTTACAAAAAAAATTCCTCCTTTAAGTTCTTCTCATGAGCACTGGCAATTATTATCCTACGCATTACTAATTATTTAAATAGAGGTCAGTCTGATGAGCAGATAAATGAGCATGAACATAACAGTGTATTTGGACAGTGCTCTCTAGTTGTAAAATGCAGCAATTCTTTCTTGTAAAATTTTAATTGCCATGGCAAATCTCAGCTCTATAAAAAACCTGCAGTGTAATTTAAGGCTGTTTTCATTGATTATGCAAGCCCTTATTGCTCTAAAAAAAAGCTACTATTAATACAAAGCAATGATTGTCTTCAAGGGCGATGATGCTGGTGAAAGGCCTGGAACACAAACCCTATGAGGAGAGGCTGAAGGAGCTGGGGTTGTTTAGCCTGGAGAAGAGGAGGCTCAGCGGTGACCTCATTGCTGTCTACAACTACCTGAAGGGAGGTTGTAGCCAGGTGGGGCTTGGTCTCTTCTGCCAGGCAACGAGCAACAGAACAAGGGGACAGTCTCAAGTTGTGCTGGCAGAAGTATAGGCTGGATGTTAGGAGGAAGTTCTTCACAGAGAGAGTGATTTGCCATTGGAATGGGCTGCCCAGGGAGGTGGTGGAGTCACCGTCCCTGGAGGTGTTCAAGAAAAGCCTGGATGAGGCACTTAGTGCCATGGTCTAGTTGACTGGCTAGGGCTGGGTGCTAGGTTGGACTGGATGATCTTGGAGATCTCTTCCAACCTGGTTGATTCTATGATTCTGTTCTATGATTAATTTGTAGAGCAAAATGTGGTTCCCCCCCGTGGTACCTTCCATTAGAAAGATTATTATTATTATTCTTTTAAACAATGTAAAAGGTAACCTATGAGAAGATGTAATGGCTTGCTGGTTTTGCCAGGGCATCTCTACACCTCTTTCTTCAAAATCTCCCTAGTAATCTTTTTCCACCATAATTGCTGTATCTGTGCCCAGACCATCTAGGGTTAATAATTTTCAGTCATACAGAAGGTGCTCAGGCATCAATAATTTCTAAGGAATCCTTATTTCATGCTTCTTTGGCAGTTACCTTGCTATATTATACCTTGATTTGAATATTGAGCAAATACTTAATGTAATGATTGCTTTCTACCTAAGGTTGCTAAGACTATTTTCTGTCTTTAATAACTCAGTAATCTTCTTTCTCTTGATGTTACAGAAAGAGTGAGACTATGAAAGCTATTTATTGGGAAGTAGTCTTGAGATGGTGGAATAAATGTTACAGGAAATATCACTATCACTGAACATACTGAAGGCTAAAATTTCTGAAATCTTTCCTTTGTCTATTTTCTATTATACCTATGCCTGAATGTTTTATGAACATTCAGCTTGTAGGTAAGACCTCTTAATTGAATGAGCCAAGTCTGTAACAGAGATGTCTATTTGATAACATAATTAGATTGCTTTTTCTCCTCTTTTCCTCAGAGAATTCATCTTCTACATCTGTAGAGCCCTTAAAAGGAAATTAAAAAATTACCATTTTTTTCACTCTATTTCTTGAAGTTCTGTGGCTTTGGGCTGCTTTTGTTGTTTTGTTGGCTGGTGTAGCAAGCTGAGAGCTAGTACTCTATTTTGGTTCTAAACTATGAACAAGAGAGAGGAGCTTTCTGGGCATTCTTTTGAATATAGAGCAAATGAGCAGGGTATTGGTTGTAAAAAGAAAATAGTAACTCTATATCATTCATTGGTTTGCTAAGAGGGATATAAATGGTAATGTAGAAACAATTTTGCTCTTATAGCATTTGGGCATTGGCTCCGTCTCTGTCCCTTCTTCTCTCTGACTTCTCCGCACCGTTTACTAACTTGTACAATAACGTGTGAGATCTTGCTGGTTTTCTATCTGGGAGGAGAGAAGAAGGTGGCATTGCCCCCTTCTGGACTTTCTTTGTCCAGGGGGGGAAGAATTGGATTTCTGTACTATTTCTAAGTTGTAAACAATTGTGTATCATTGTAAACACACATAAATACATTTTGTGTATATAGGCTTGTAAATTTACCTTGCTGTAAAATACAGCTTTATCTTACTTCTAAGGTGTCTGAGCTGGTCTGGTAAATTTTATTTGGGGGGTAGTTTCTCAAATCCATCACAGTAGAGTTTTTTTTGTTTTCATTGTGGTGGTTTGTTTACATTTTGGGTTTATTTGTAACAGATTGAATGTATTTTTTTTTCTTTGAAAGGAAACTTTAGGTTTGAAAGATTCAGTGAGCACCTAATAATCGAGATAGTGAATGGAATGAATTCTGGGCTAATCATTGCTTAACAGTTAACAATCTGTTGTTAAATTAAGCTCTTGGTATAACACCATGGACTTAGAGGGCCACACAGGTCCCCAGGGCTGTCTCTAGAAGCAGTCAGTAGTGGATATGTTGGGCAAAAGTAGTACAATCATCAGCTCGCTTCCACCAATATTTCAAAGTTGTGATTCATGTATACCATAGAAGGCACATCTGAAAACGGGACCACTCCTGAGACTGAGCATTTGCCTTTCTCCTCAGTGATTTTTGTTTTCTTTTTTCACCCCCTTCCTCTTCCTTCTCCCAAAGAAAATTGAATTGCGATAGCACATCAGGGAAGAAAATCCAAGTCATTAGGCAGGAACCTTGGTCATGCTGCTAGGTAAAGGTTGAAATAATCGTACTTGAACACAGTGCAAACTCACGTGTTGCAGAGCAGTTGCATATAAAGAGAATAGTTAATTAGTCTCACCTCTTTCTTGGCATTGCAATTCTAAAGCCTGGGTTGTTCAAGGGCTGCAGAAGAAATTGTACTTCAGATCTCTCAATGAGATTCAGAAGGGAGGACAAGCAGACTGCCTAACCTGAACTTCTGCAGTGAGTTCTACACAAAACAGTTGTTTTCTCTGTGGCCAAGAGAATTCCTTTCATATAACATGAATAACACTGGGAAAATAACTAGGGAAATTGTAAATCATAAGCACTATCACTCTACTCATAAAACTCCAAATGAAGCTGCAGGTATGGAGATAAAAGTGGTTTTACCACAGCTTAGTATTTTTGTACAAAGCACGTCTTTATCAGCTTATTTATGTTCCTCTCCATTTAATATTGTTCATGTCCCAGCAAAGAGCTCCATCTATAATTCTCTTCTGACCTGTCTGGTTCTGAAATGTGCTTTCATGAGCACTTAATTTGTAGTGATAGTTCCTGATGCTTAATTAAGCTACACCGTCTGAGCTGTGATGCTCTGCAGGTTTTTAGAGGTGGTCAGAATTTACTGAGATCCTGGAAATAATTAGTTGGTCTGCCATAAACTTTGAAAAAGTAAGATTAGTTTTACTGATATTGACTGATTAGAAGTCTGGGGAAAAGTTTCATTGTACTCCATTTTATAACTGGTGACACTACTTATTCAGTACAGGTAGTCAGAGATTTAAGGTAAAAGAGCAAATAGTTAAGATTTGAAGTCACTCAGAACTCTGACTTCCAAGGCCATTACTAGTGTATTTAAACAGCTTTAGTGGTTAAAAAGGAAATTACGGAGTACTGTGTGCAGTTCTGGAGCCCCCAACACAAGAAGGACCTGGAACTGCTGGAGCAAGTCCAGAGGAGAGCCACGAAGATGATCAGAGGGCTGGAGCACCTCTGCTATGAGGACAGGCTGAGAGAGTTGGGGCTCTTCAGCCTGGAGAAGAGAAGGCTTTGAGGAGACCTTAGAGTGGCTTTCCAGTATTTGAAGGGAGCCTACAGGAAGGCTGGGGAGGGACTATTGACAAGGTCTAGTAATGTCAGATGAGGGGTTTAAACTGGAAGAGGGAAGATTTAGACTGGATGTTAGGAGGAAGTTCTTTACAGTGAGGGTGGTAAGACACTGGAATGGGTTGCCCAGGGAGGTTGTGGATGCTTCCTCCCTGGAGTCGTTTAAAGCCAGCTGGATGAGGCCTTGAGCAACCTGCTCTAGTGGGAGGTGTCCCTGCCTATGGCAGGGGGTTGGAGCTGGATGATCCTTGAGTCCCTTCCAACCTAAACCATTCTATGATTCTATGATTATTGGTGTGTTGCAGTGGTATACATTTTCAATGACCTTGTTTGAGAGGATCATAAGAGAAGTTGTCTGGCTTATGCTTGTTAAATGCCTAGCTAGATACAGTCACAGCATGTTAACAGCAAAAAACACCCCAAAAAACACACACAAGACAACCAAAAGAAAAACATAAATATGAATTACTTTGTGAATTAGAGGTGATCTAAGGCTGAAAAAAAAAATCAGTATTTTTCTTCACACATCATAGAATTTCCTAGTTAAGAAAATTTCTAACATGAATAGCCTCATGCAGAACTTGAACAGGAGGACAAAATAGGAGCTGTACTGTTAGGTGAATAACATGCAGAGAAATCTAGTTGCTTTACCAGGAGTTGTGTAACCACGGTCGATGCTGCAAGGCGTGTGGATTTCAGAGGCATCAACTGACAAATTCTGAATTTGATTCTGTATTTTTAGCTGCTAATTGATTTATTCAACTGGGAGGTAGTTATGATGATAATTTGTCATGTCAATATTAAAAAATTACAGAAATGTCAAGCTGTCTTACAGCAGGATTCAAAACTTGTCAGTAGGGTTTGTTAGTTTTTCATTATTGACATAAAGATTGCAAAGCTGGGGAGGGATTTGGGGCAGATTGTAACTTCTTTTTTTGTAATGTATTATTATTTTCCAGATCCATTTTCTGTGGGGAACATAACAATCTGGAATACCTAATCTGTGTGCACCTGTTCCCATTTTAGAAGTGCCTTCTTTAGGATATGCAGATCCTTTTGAAACTCTTGTTTTTCGTCAGGAATACCAAATGAATAACAATACACAAAGGCCTTCCTTCACTTGGGAACCGAGGCTACTTCTAACTATTCCAGATGAGAAGAGACAAAAGAGTCTGCAAAAAACAGAATGTTCAAAAATATGAATAATTCAGTTCATGTTTGAAATGAATGAACAGTCATAGTTATACTTTAATTGACAAAATTGGGTTTCAATACAAAGTGCTGTGAATGGCTTGACAAAATTTGTTATTTGCTTGTATAATGCAATGTGATCAAGACATGCAATTGGAGCTCAGCTTCCTGCTGGATCCCAGGTGACTCTGCTGTCAGCTGGCCCTCCAGATGGCACAGATCTTGAGATGACGACACGATGGTTTATGAAGTGGAAAGTGTAATTACTGTGTTAACAATGCATAATGTTGAATTTACTGTTGGTACTAAAGCTGGAGAAGTTGAATAATACATCACTAAAATCTGTCTCTGGAAAAGGCAAATGCTTGAGCTCATAAAGAGTGACTTCATAGGATCACAAAATGTTAGGGGTTGGAAGGGACCCAAAGAGATCATCGAGTCCAATCCCCCTGCTGGAGCAGGACAATACTATCTAAACACAGAGGAACACATCCAGACAGGCCTTGAACGTCTCTAGAGAAGGACACTCCACAATCTCCCTGGGGCCCCTGTTCCAGTGCTCTGTGAGCCTTACAGTAAATAAGTTCCCCCTTGTGTTGAGGCAGAACCTCTTTTGCTGCAACTTACACCCGTTGCTCCTTGTCCTGTCACACTGTTGACCTTTACAAAATTTCAAGTCTTTTGAAAAAGTGTTTGGGTTTTATTTTTGTTTCCTATCCATCACCATGAGAAATAATGCAACCATTTCTGACATGCTTAAAACTGTCCATTTTAAACTCAGCCATCTAAATGGCCACTGAAAGAGTGGAAACAGCAAGTGAATGTAAAGCAAGTTTAAACCTGAGATGCCTGTACTGTGAACTCTGAGGTATTGGCAGAATGACCTAAAGCTGCAAAAGCGAGCTGTGACTTTACAGCTACCTTAGGTCACCCAAGAAACTTCTTAGTGTTTCTCTAAGTGGTTTAGGTCTTTTTAAATTCTTGACATAGTGTGAAGCAATACTTTTACTGAAAAGATAGTAGCACAATATTTTGTAACTATGCATGTAATACACATGCATACATGAATACATCTAATTTTCCAACTCTTTTTAACTGTTGGTAAAAAAAAACACTTTAAAAATTTGCCTGAGGGTATGCAAAGTAGTAAGTGGTTTTAATAGTGTTAGTAGCAGTACATTTTAGTTAAGTTTACTGCAAGAAGAGCGATCTTAAGATTGCTTTGATTTTGGAATTGTTGAAAGTCTTACTTGCAGTGCATGTTGTGTGTATAAAAACAAACACCCCCCAACCCCACCCCCAACAACCAATCAAACCAACCCCATTAACAAAATAAACAAAACAACAACAACATCAAACCCCCTGTCTAATCCAATGGGTGCTGCTTTGGCAAATAGAGTAATCGTAGGGAACTTTCACCATGACCCCTCATGGGACTACTGTGTCTTCTGGACAAGATGTGCAGGCAGGCAAAGAAGCTTTCTGTTGGGAAATCGGTGAAGGATAGGGAACACGAGTCCCTAGAAGCTTGTGCAATCAAGCCTTTGACATGAGGTCTGAGTGTACTGAAATGCAGTAAGCCACAGTGGTGTGTGTGATGAAGCTCAAAGGCATTTGTCCTTGAGCCTTCTGATAAACAACTTTCACGGGACTGTGTCTGTGCTAGTTTGAGCCTAGCTAGCATGTTTTGGTGAGAAGAACTAGATCATAGGCTGAGAAATAAAAGCAATGGTGTCTACTTCCCTCACAGTCTTGCTGAGATGTGTAAAGAAGAAAGGCAAAACAAAGATTAGGTCAGTTTTGCTCTGCACTTCGCTTGGGCACTTTGTGCTGGGCTGTTCACTTCTCCTTGCCTGTTGGGGAGCTGAGGCTGCTGGCTGAACTCCATCTTGCTTTCTAACCTCACCCTCCTTTTGCTTTTATGGCTGATTCACCTTTGCTTAATCCTCTTGGCTGAACCTCCATTCTTCCTTGGGACTGGGGTAAGGTTGAGAGGGGTAGGGGGAAGGTGAGGGGGGGNCTGTACACTAATGCACCAACTATAAAAGGTGGATGCTCTTAATAAACCGTTGGATTGTCTTGCAGCTAACTCATATTGAGTCGTCTCTTGACTTTCCTGCCTCCGCAGCTTTCTCCAGTCCTCTTTTCTACCTATATGGAAGAAAAAGGGGGAACCAACAATTCTGTATTGTGCTGGAAATAACCAATATTCTAGCACTGTGTAGAAGGGAGGAATGTTTTATGTTTTTCTCTCCTGTGGCTTGGTAATGCTACAAACGAGCAGAAGGAAAAAAATCGTATTCACTGAAAGAAAACTTGAGACTTCTTTTAAGATTCATTTACATAATTGTATAGAACTTTCAGATTTTAAAATGTGTTACTAGTTTTGATCTAGCTTATGAAATATCTAGATGATATAGAAGAATTTGATTATAATATCTCTTTTCAAATGTAGTGCAGTGTCAAAAGTGTCATTGTTCTTCACACCTTTTTTTTAATACAAAAATTCTACTGCAAGATGCTTCCACTAGTTGAGGAAAGCTGTGAAAGGTGATGAATTGAGTTAGCGCGTAAGAGGAACTTTAAATAAAGTTGTAAAGATCGCAAAGGCAAAATTCAGCATCAGCATGGGCTCTGGATCATGTTCCAGCTGTCAAATATTCTGTTGATTCACTTCCCTGTAGCCATTTTGATGAATTTAGCTCCAGTATAACATCCAAACCTGCAGTAAATCCCACAGTACACCAGAGTTTAATGACAGAAAAATGTTTGTAAAGTCCAGATCAAAATTATATTTCCTACAAGAACTACAAACGTTCTTCAGATGTGTGGGTGTCCAGTCCTTGTGGTACGACTCTCTGTCTTCAAATCAACCTTGTTGGCCATACGTGGCTATCACTCTCTTTTTTGTTTGTTTGTTTGATTTTCCCCAGCAAATTGAGGAGCAGAGAGTTGCCTGTTTTCTTGAAATATCCTTATGATTCTCTTCCTTCTGCAGCTCTTCCATCTGTCTTCTTTTTATTTGCTGTCTGCATTTTCCCTTACTGCAGCACCTTCCAAAATAGTTCGGTGAGAAGTGATGGGCACAACTCACATTCAGCTTATTGGACAATTTACAGCATTTTGCTCTTTCACACTGGTCTTGGAAATACTTTTGGAAACTGTTTATTCTGAACACTAAACTTATTTCTATTTTTTATGGTCTGTTATTTTAAACACAGCTGCTCTCAGTGCCAAGAGATACGTGCCTTATTATGTCTTCTGTTAACTTACTACTGCCTGCAGAAGCAAAAAATGGCAAGTTATAAAGTGATTTACTTCTTAAATCTTTCATTTTGAGATACAGGATTGGATATGAACTCTGCATTTCCAAGGCAGCCTAACAAGGACAAACTGATGCTGCTGGGCAAACAGTGATTGACTTTAACTTTGAACATGTTTAGTATGTAAAAACACTTCCTCCTCTTGTCATTACTCTTTTCTTTATCCTAGCAGTCTTTACAGTCAATTTAAATTCAGATACACTCAGGAAAAACTGCATAGGAGAAAAAATAGGACCTTTTTAAAAACAGAATTAGAGAGGGTGTGCTAGTTTGAGCCTAGCTAGCATGTTTTGGTGAGAACTAGATCATAGGCTGTAAAATGAAAACAATGGTGAGGTCTACTTGCCTCACAGTCTTGCTGGGATGTGTAAAGGTGAAAGGCAAAACAAAGATTAGGTCACTTGCTTCTTCTCTTCGCTGGGAGCTTTGCCTGTTGGGGAGAAGCTGAGGCTGCTGGCTGGACTCCATCTTGCTTTGTAACCTCACCCTCCTTTTTTTTGGCTGCTTCACTTTGCTTTTTAACCCTTTTGGCCAAACCTCCATTCTTCCTTGGGACTGGGGTAAGGTTGAGAGGGGTAGGGGGGAGGTGAGGGGTGGTTGAGAGTCCCTCCTGGGGACTCAGGTTTCTGGGAGGGGAGTTGTGTCTGTATTACCTTTTTACCTTCTATATTTCTGTATATGTCTGTATATACTGTAACTATCTGCTTGTAAATTGTGCCAGCTGTAAATATAAGCTTCATTCAAATTTCCAGAGCCGACTGAGTCTAGTCTGGGTGATTTTCTAAAGTGTGGGGGGTGGAGAAATACCCAAACCATCACACAGGGAACTGCCTAGGAGTATCTCAGGCTTTGGTGTGAAAGTTAAGGGATTTCCTGAATAGTTTATTGCAATGATTATTGATTTGATTTCTGCAAATATGTCATAGTCAATGTGGTTAAAAAACAATTCGTAATGCTTTTTGGCTGAAGAAACAAATTTATGTTAATCTATATAAGGTTTGCAATTTTTTTCCCCCTTGTACTTTCTAAAGGAAATATGTTTAGGGGTTGCACTTGGAAAATTAAAAACATGAGGCATATTTGTGCTTTAAATGGTGAATTAATTGCACTTTTGAGACAACTATATATGTATGTTTTATCCATGGGGCTTAACAGATGTTGGCCTATGAAGAATGTATCAAACACATAAGGCAAGCAAAGCAGTTGCAAGCATTGCTGTGTCAGATGCTGCGTAGCCTGAGGACTTAATAACTATTATCAGTTCAAAGCTGAAACAATGTGCAGAGAGGGATTGTAGCTTTTCACTGATTTTTTTCAGCAGTTTCAAGTACAATGTGAGCACACCAGGGATAAATTGCCAAAGACTGCCTCACTGATGCTTATCTTACAAAAACTTAATGTGTTTGACTAAACAAAAGGCTGTAGGCATTAGTGACTTTCTGTTGATGTGTCCTTTCCTCCTCTGGGTGACATCTGACAAGCTTGGGCAGCATTTTTGGTTAAAATCCTTTCTGCAGTTGATTGCAACACAAGACAAAAAAAGATCCCTGTGAAGCACGTCTGTGCCGTAGATTGTCCCTTTCCTGTAGTGCACTTCATCAAATTTGTTTGAGATGCTTGTGTGTTGTGATCTATCCTGATATGTGCCTATAAAATTGGAAGAAATAGAGATAATTTGGGGAGTTCTTTTTGGCTAGAAGAATTTCTTCGGAATCTTTCTCCCTTGTGTTCTTGCACTCCATGCTTTAAGCTTTATGTCTTGGGATCAACAACAAAAAATGTTATAGAAACGTATCAGTATAATTTAGCAAAATATATTCTCACCTCCACACCTTATTTCAGTATTTTCATCATCTCAAATTTTCACAAACCTTCTATTCAGATCAATTCAATATTAGCTCCTGCTGATCGGTTCAATACAGCTCAGCATTTTCCTCAGTTACCACAAAGCCACCTTTTTGTGTTTGGAGTTGGACATTTGTGTGCATTTATGCATGTTTCCCTAGCTGCCACTTTGCTGCTAAACCACTTGATTTGTGACAGTTTGATTGTTATAATTGCTTTGTTTTTGCTACATAAACTAGAAAATGCTGTTTGCTTTCATCCTGGATGACACTGAAGTAAGCGCATATAGATATGCTGGGAGACAAGGGAAAATGATGTCCTGCAAATGGCAATGACCTCGATAATTGCCCTTGTAGCTAGCAGACAGAGCCTGGTAGACATCAAGTACACAGGAAACAAAGTTTCTTAAATGCAACAACATGTACTGCTAATAGATGTATTTAAATGTCTGGTTCAGGGATCTAATTATTCTCCAACTTCTCTTTCCACGGGCTGTCATGATGACCAGAGCAGGGTTATTCAAACAGCATTGGATGTAATGGTCTTTTCATGTTTTCCTCTTAGAAAAGACCTTGTTCCACGCTAAATGCTCGAGAAGTTTAGCCTCAGTAAAAAGCAGGTAACTGGTGAGCTTACTGAGTTGTGTGACTTCCATCAGATGCTGTTGCAAATCACATTTCAGAGATACCTTAACTGGGTTCCCTGTTTCAAAGGTCACGAAGTGCAACAATGACAGAAGTGCATATTTAAAGCTCAAGAAAACTTTTTTCCAAGTTGTGCACACAGGGAAAAATGTCTTTCTCTTGAAGTTGAATCTTGAAAATTCAACCAGTTAATTTTCCATTGAACTGGGTTTTCATTGAGAAATATTAAGAAAGCTTCACTTTCAATAGTAAGAAGCACGGATATGTTTTACAGGATCTCTCTTTTTCATCAATTTTTAATGGAAGTTATGATTCAGTGTGCTGTCAGACAAGAAGCAAAGAACATATATGCCCTGGAACAGTAGCAAAAAATCTTTTGGAAGGATTGGTTAACAAAACTTACCTGCAATTGGTTGTGCCAAATCCTGTAAAGCCTGTAAATATTATATGCTAGCAGAGCTGAGAGTAGATGCTACTTTCGAAGAAGGATCAATGTGTAGTATTTTATAGGGAAGCTGATGCTCTGGGTCTTGGGAGATCTGGTTCACTTCTAAGCTGATCTGTAAGCTTTTCAAGCTTTTCTTGGCCAAGTTGCTCCATTCTAGGCTATTGAATCTGGAGGGAGAAGTGATAGTTGTTCCATTTAGAAAAGTTTAAATGCCCATGACAGATGTCCAACATGTTGGCAGAGCACAGGCAATTACATTTTATTTAGGCAAAATCTTTCTGTGTCGGGGAACTCTGCAGATTTCAGAGTTCTCTTCCTAAAGAACTAATATCAATGGTTGTATTGTACTTCAGTTTCTTTCTGAATCCACACTGACAACACACACTTTCTAAAAAAAAAAAAAAGTATTTCTGTTTATTGTTACATTTTCAATTACAAGGCAAAATATGTGGATGCTTTTTCTATTTTCTACTTTACTATTCTGGATCTTTGTGTGCTTGATGCATGTTGTATGTTCTTTAGAATGCACATCTACTTTTTCAGTCTACAGAACTCTACATTTGAGTATTCTATAATGCAGATACCTTAAAATAAAGTGATGGCTCCATGAGAACAATGTGTACACATTGCCTAAGCAATGCGGTGCCAAAAGAAACAGTCTAGAGACTGCATCTGATATATTGTCGCCTAGAATCATAGAATGAATCATAGAATCATAGAATGGTTTAGGTTGGAAGGGACCTCAAGGATCATCCAGCTCCAACCCCCTGCCACAGGCAGGGACACCTCCCACTAGAGCAGCTCGCCCAAGGCCTCATCCAGCCTGACCTTAAACACCTCCAGGGAGGAAGCATCCACAACCTCCCTGGGCAACCCATTCCAGTGCCTTACCACCCTCACTGTAAAGAACTTCCTCCTAACATCCAGTCTAAATTTCCCCTCTTCCAGTTTAAACCCATTCCCCCTCGTCCTGACATTACTAGACCGTGTAAATAGTCCCTCCCCAGCTTTCCTGTAGGCTCCCTTCAAATACTGGAAGGCCACTATAAGGTCTCCTCTAAGCCTTCTCCTCTCCAGGCTGAAAAGCCCCAACTCTCTCAGCCTGTCCTCATAGCAGAGGTGCTCCAGCCCTCTGATCATCTTCGTGGCTCTCCTTTGGACCCGCTCCAGCAGTTCCATGTCCTTCTTGTATTGGGGGCTCCAGAACTATAGAATATAGAATCTGTGAAATCGCCTATAGAATCTGTGAATTTCTCTCTTCTTATGCCTGATGTTCATTTTAGCTGCACTCCTTCTTTCCTTTATGCTCTGCACTCTCCTTACTGAGGGGTTAGGATATGCGATGAACAAACAGGTCCTTCTTAGAGCACTGCTAAATGTATTCCTGCAGCTCATCCTTGTGTCTTGAATCCTTTTTTTGCCCTGTGCCCTAGTTCAGGCTATGATTGATTGTGCTTATATAATGTCTTGAATAATGAGTTCTTAATGCTCATTAGCACTGGATATCACCAATATATGTATGTGTGCATATATATATATATAAAACTGAATTTTAAGGAAATGATTACAAATATGGCTTATTTGCCACTAATAACTAAGCTTGACTGTTGTGTTTGTGTGCTTGGCTTTTTTTCCCTAATCTGTGTCAGTGTTACTGAAAACACACTTAGAATAATCTTTGCCTGCCTGTCTTATAACTGATCTCCTTCTGCACTACAGCAAATTTATGCCATATATTATTTACAGACTATTTAAGAGATGATAATGCTAGGAATGTGTCAGTGGAAAGCACTAGGACACTGTATTGGTATGATTCAGCTTCCTGGTGCCCAAAATACCTAACAAAATAATACAATAATAGGATGCTTTCCCCTCTCCCCCTTTTGGAAAGAAAGGAATTAAGTCGAGAGAAAAAAGGGGTAAAACACCCAAAGAATAGTCTTGCTTCCAATTGGAAGTTAAAAGGAAAACTTTAACAATAAATAAAAGGTAATGGGAGTTACAGAAAAGGTATATGGAAGGGAAACAAGGTACAAAAATATATACAACCAAATTGGTAGCAATGGATGGAGATAGATTCAGAAAGGGGTTGTCCCACCATGTGGTAGGGTGGCCACATGGCAAAACCAGGAGCAGCAGGAACAAGGTGGTGCTGTCAGGCAGGTCAAAGAGAAATGGTAATTTCCTCTGTTTTTATAGGGGGTCTAGACAGGAAGTGGGAGTAGGCTCACCACTACACCTAGGGACAGGTTCAGACCACTGCCAGGAGGGTTAGCCCTTTACAGACACTAGTGTGTATCCTTAAATATAGTGACATGGAGAGATAAAGCCAAGCACACCAGGGTGAAACTGATTTCAGCCAAGACAGTAAAAAGTGACATCAGTTATCAGCAAGACTTGTAACTTGTGAAGGAGTGCTTGGGTCAAACCAGTGTTAAAATGTTGACATACTGGTTGGTGCTTGGGACAAAGGTTGTTCTTTCAGTTAGGCTAACATCTGGCCTTTGTTATATCTTTTACTCTCCCATTAAAGTTGAGTTGTATGAAATGAAACCTAAAAGCTGCTGTCCGTACTTTGAAGGTCATTCAAGCTAACACAGCAATTTGCCTCCTGCAAGGTTGTTGTATCAGCTCATGTGGAGATGTTGCTGAGCACTGCAGGTCTGAGGTTGCTGCACTCCAGCACTGGGGTGCAGCACCTTGGAGTGTCTTTGGTAGCTGCAGGCTTTCCAGATGTTCATTCTCTCGACAGCTGGTTTCTGTCCTGGAGCCACAAACTACCAACCTTCAAGTTACACCAGTATAGCTGCAGGGCTGCAATGAAAACAGTATCACTGGAATGACCTATGGGTTAAAAATAAAGCCTTAAATATCCCTTCTCCCTTCTTCAGAATTAATATTTTGAAACTGGGGAGAAGGATATCTCTAATATAGTATGCTTCAGTTTTGCATTTCTACTCCATAGTCTATTCTGTCAGGCAGTGCTACTATCACTGCTGGGGAGTTGCTGAGCTGTAAGGCAGTGAAGGAGCAATCTCCACCACTGATACCACTGTCTCTCTGTTGCTGTGGTTTGATATTACATGTCATTAGGCAGCAATATTGCCCTTTGTTACTCCCGCTCCTTTCTTTCTAGGTCTTTGCACCACATCCTCAACTGGGTTATTGTGACTTGGGCTGTCATGTCATCTGGACTTTTTTCCTCCTAAAAGACTGTTTGCATGAACAGCTGGAAGGAACAAGTGTGATAGTTATGCATCAAGTATAAAATAGTTTTAACTGATGTACCATCTTTTCATGTAGTTGTAGTTCAAGGAATGTTTGATGGTGAAAATTGCATTTCTGTTCACTCAGTAATTTTTCTGTATGATCAGGCAAAACCTATTCAGTAGATAAAGACATTGAGCAAATCTTCTATTTCAGAATAGTTTTGACAAGGAAACTGTATATTTACAGTTTAAAATTGGAGTAGAGCTAATTTAATGAATTTAAAAGAAAAAAAGAGGCTCTCTTGCTGCATCTCCCTGAGCCTGCTAAGCAGGAGTAACTGATTGTATACCTACAGAGATAGTTGATTGCTACCGACTGAGGTTTACAGTGGATGATGAGCTGAATAGGATTCTATGGTGTGCTGCTGAGAAGGGCAAAGGCTGTAATAGAAGCTGTAACGTTGTTCAGAAGATATCGATATTATCTGGTTTTGTATAGCTTCAGGTGTTTGTGTTCCGTGCTCTTAGGCAATATAAGGACCAAATGAAGGGGACGAGAACAGAGTGATGTTGCAAACCACCACCTCTGGAAAATGTCCTGTGAGGGAAAGGCTGCAGGAGCTGAAGATGAATTTGTCCAGAGATAGAAAGGCAATTCAACATGTGGTACTATGCTCTTTAAGTGAAAGATAAGAAGGATTAAACTGTTTCCTCTCTGTGTTCAAATGGTGAGCAGGATGTTTAAAGTACAACAAAAACAGTTTATTTGGCATCAGGAAAAGCTCTAAGGAACAACAGAAAAACACCTCAATACTGTTAAGTCATTGCTATAAAACATATTCTTGATGATCACCATCATATGCCCATCTGGAGAGGAGAAGGCTCCTGTGAGGCCTGTGGCGGTAGGCTTGAAGGGCTTATCCATGCCCAGACATGTTTGCCTGCTCTCCCTCCTGTGCTGGGGAAGCAACCTTGGGAGGGGAGGGTGAAAGCCCTGGCTTTGCCTAATGTGGTGAGGCCTGGCAAAGTGCCATTCCAATTGGCTAATTGATGCCCAGTGCCCCACTAGTCGTGGGCTGGATATTGATAAAAGGGATGGGCAGGTAGCACGAGGCTGCTGCCGTCTCATTTTGCATCCTGAATTTGCCTGGAGAGCTTACCAGGAACAGGCTCCAAACACCTGCAGTGGTCACCTCACATAACCCCCAGCGTGACACTGTGCTGAGACCGCACACACCTCAAGACGTCCTGCCTGCCCCTGAAAGTCTTCCTGCTAAGATTATGAGTCCTGGAGATACACAGACCGTGCAGAGGAGCTGGGGACAAGGTCAGAGATTGTCTGCCTCCTTTCAACAGAAGTCTGGGAGAAATCAAGCCTCTGCAGCCAATCGGACAGAGTTCCACCTGCTTTGGCTACTCTCTGGTTTATAATTTTGTGAGTAAATACTTAAAGCCTCTTCCAGTATAATATTTGCGTTTGCCACTGTAAGAAATAAGGGATCTAGTTTTGCCTGTGCCCTGCGTGTATAAATTTCCCACCTGTGCATTTTTTGAACCTGTGAATAAGTTTCTGGTGAGTTTTAATGTTAAAAACCAGTTTTCATAGTTATCATCACTTGGATATCAAAATTAATACAGATTATTAATTTTGCATAATGCTTCACAAGGCCTAATAGTGACATTCCAGTACCTGAAGCAGGGCTACTTTTTACAAGGCCTTGTAGTGATAAGGTAAGGGGGAATAGCTTTAAGATTTAAGGTAGTAGATTTAGAGTGGGTCTTAGGTAGAAATTCTTTGCAGTGAGAGTGGTGGGACACAGGAACAGGTTGCCAAGAGAATTCATGGATGCTCTGTCCTTGAAAGTGTTTGAGGCCAGGTGGCACTGGGCCTTAAGCAACCTGATCAAGTGAGAGGTGTTCCTACCTATGGTGGGGGTCTTGGAACGAGGTGATCCTTAAGGTCTCCTCCAACCCATCCTATAATTCTGTGAATAGTATGGTGTTATCTTTATGAAGGAGAAAATTATCTTCTGACTCTTGGGGAAGTGGAAAAAGAGTAGGAAGGTAACAATATCAAAGTAAAAATAACTGCAGCAAGGTGAAAAAGGAAGAAAACAGATATGAAGAAATGGTGGTGTCAGCAGAATTAAGAACGTGTGATCAGTATGGTATGTTCTTTGTACACTATGTATCATATCTGATACGAGGGGAGAAAACCAATTGTGTACCATGAACAGCAAATGTTCCTGCACAGTAAAACCAGGTGAATGTCCCCAAGACACTGCAGGTGAGTCAAATGCAGCCTACATCCTAGATTCACTATCACAGTACAAAAACTGCAGTGTTCCATGAGAGTTCCATGAGAAAACTGCCAGGCCAAAAATGGAGCAATCTGAGAGTCCAAAGCAGAGATGAATTAATTAGAGATTGTCTTAGTACAAAAGCTATGAAAAACGTCCTTGGACACATACACTCTGGTGCAGCAATTAGACAAGTGCTGGCTGAAAACAGCCACAAGGTATTAGTCTAATAGTGACTGCTTCAAAATGGTGGGGGAGGCTTTTGGCCAAGAGGCCAATGTCTTGGAAAGGCTGTGACTTCCAACTGCCAAGAAAGTTGTGCCAACAACTGAAATACATTTGCTGTATGATGTCATTATTGATCATACCATTTTGAGATGTGATTTGCAGTCCTACTGCAATGTTAACAAAATGTTAGGATTACACTCAGTTGTTCTTGCCATGCAGATTGTTTTGAGGGGTGAGTTCCTGTGTCCATTGCTCCCTGGAAAAAAAACAAACAAACCAAAATCAAGCAAGCACCACAACCCCTCCCACCTCATCCCTTCCCCCCCACCAAGGGACAAAAAAAAAGAAAGACATTTCAGAGAATGAAGCAGAGACAAGGAGAAAGTGAGACTGCCCTTGATGCTCAATTGTCTTTAATTTCCTTTGCTCAAAATCATGTTCTTTCAAATACAGTTAGGTCTTAGTGTTCCCTGGAGGGCCATTCTTGCTCATTGTATAAGATCTGTCCTCACCTATTTTTGCTGTTATAGTTAGAGGTTTTTTCCCTTGACAGTGCTAGAAATTTTTCTATTGAGTTTTCTGATCATATTTCCTGATGAAGCACAGAACTGCTACCAATAGCAAGGCATGTTAAAGGGAGAAATCTTTCCTTGTGCTATTTAGTCAGTTCTCTGGCACTTGCCATTCTCACCATCATACAGACAAGTGGGGCCAACTATTGAAATAATTATGAAGGCATTAAATACAGGGGTTTTATTGCTAGTCTTATAAACCAGGTTTTGTTATGGAAGGTGTACTACAAAATAAATTTATCTGCATGTGTAATTGTACACGCTGTGCAACTAAGCTCTACAGGCATCACCTACCATTTTCTTTGGGAGTGGTGATGATACGTGCCTTGATGACGCCTATAGACACTTGTAAACTAAAATAGAACTGCTCTAATATAGTCTCTGTGATGATCTACCTATTTTTATCTCTGCCTGTATTTTTCTCTAGAACTTTCCAAAGCTATGGCAATAGTTGCCGTGGAACACCGCAGTACAATGAGCAGCTTTCTTACTAAGTTTCTGGCACCTAAGTTACAGCAGCTCCATGTTTCAGCCTTGCTCTTACAGTGTGTGTCCTGTGCTGACCCTCTGGGTGACCTCAGCATTCACTGTGGCAGGGGACAATCTTTCCCAAATCAAGACATTGATTTGAACACCTGAAAGAGCACAAAGAAACTTTCTGGAGTTGAAAATCCAACTGTATATTCATATGTATCTGTACATGTCTGTGCACATACATCCTGAGTCTATAGATAGGATTAGAAATACGTATATCCAATACCTATATATATATATATATATGCATTGATTCTACTACTGAAAAGCTGCTGAAGAATTGAGGGAAATTAAGATGTACTGTTGAAAGAGATTCTGTGAGATTTCAAAATGTTCTTTAATTAGAGAAGCAATTCTTAGGTTTTTGGTACAATTATTTTTTCCCTTTTATTTACAGAGACCTGTCTGTAGATTCTGTATAATTGGGTACTAATGCTAAAGAGGAATGGAATAACCTTGCCACAGAATAAATAGGCAGTTTATTTAAAATAACATTATAATGGATGGCTTTGACATCTGCAAGGACAATAAATTATCTGGTGAATAAATTCTCCTATGAGGACAAGCTGAGGGAGATGAGTTTGCTTAGCCTAGAGAAGTGAAGGCTTCAGGGAGACTAGTAATGATAGTATGAGAGGTAGTAGTTTTACACTGAAAGAGGAAAAATTTAGATTGCATACTGGAAAGAAATTCTTTGGTGTATAGATGGTGAAGCATTGAAACAGGTTGCCCAGAGAAATTGCATTGCCTTGTCTCTCAAAGTGTTCAAAGCCAGGCTGGATGGTGCTTTGAGCAAGCTAGTGTAGTAGAAGCTGTCCCTGCCCATAATAGGGGATTTGGAACTAGATGATTCCTAAGGTCTATTCCAGCCCAAATCGTTCTATGATTTTATGATTAAAACCTCTATTTTCTACTCTGTTGAAGGATTCAGTCCATAAGGTTCAGGATACTTGCAAACCTTTAAGAGAAAACACAGTAACAGTAAACACTAATTTATATTATGCCCTGGAATTCAGTTATGAGATTTAGATAACTAAGAGGTGCATTGTGTCTGAAACAGCTTTTACTGAAGCCACAATGCAGCATCTAAGGAATAGCAACCTTTCAGATGTTCTTCTGGAACATAACTTCATTAAGATTAGCATTTTGCGATAGGGATGTGTCTGTCATTGCGTAGCATAAATATTTTACAGCTGTACAATCTAGATCAATAGTAGGATAAGTTACCATTTTGAAACTCAAGGAGAGAGAGGAAAAGAAACCACTTTATTAGGAGATTTTGTTTATCTTAATATCAGTTGTTTCAAGTAAGTGTTTCCAAAGAGGTTAATGGATTTTTGTGATAAAAGTCAACCAATATAGGAGTTCTAGTCCAGTCTTCTGTTTTCAAAGCTGCAATAGTTTTTTTCTAATGAAGGGCACTTTTTTGTTTCAAAGTTGTATTCCAAATGATAGACTAAAAGTCCAGTGAAGCTTTTTAGTAGATTGTAGGGTGCAATATTTGAATAAAGAAAAGCTAGTCAAAGTATTAAACTCACTGAGAAATATTTTAAACTAATAAACTTGGAATGCTGTTTCTGCTTGGCTGAGCCATTAGAATCCCTCTGGTCACCTGCAACTCTATCTGGAAAGAGTGGGGACAAATTTTCCTTTTTGTTCTTGTGGCTAGACTAGGCTAGGTTAGAGTCAAATGCCTTTTGTCCTTGAAATGATTCTTGTGACTTCTCCATTCTTGGTTTTCACCACCATAGTAAAATCTATATATGTTTTTTTTCTCAGAAGATTTAAAAAGTAATTGTATGATTGTTAGAACTGGCCAGAAAAGGGATATCTTTTGCTGAAAAAGCTTTTGCATCTCGCAGTTTGGAAATGAAGTTTGGCTTGCTTTAATTTGGATTTGTTGTTTGTTCTTGTGAACAAAAAAAAACCAACAACAAACAAACAAGCAAAACCCCAAGCAACAACAACAATAAAAACCCATAACCAACTTTCATGAAAGAGATTTTTCAGGGGACATGATACTTCTAGGGAGAAACAAAATCAGTGTAATTTGCAATTTGGCCTAATGAAAACAGACCTTTGTGTGTTTTGCCAGCAAATGGATTTTTTTTTTTTTTCTGGCTAAGGCAATGTGATTTTTGCATAAAGGAATCTTTCTGTCATGAAATCATTTCGACACAGAACTTCCATTTGTCTGCAACTATTATAATTCTGGCTATTAATAGCAGTGTTCTCTGTATGCAGTTCCTTTATAAATAAAGGAAAGCAGCCCCTGTCCTCAGGATTTTACTCTAACACTGATTGTGACGGAAATTAATGATTGGTTGTGAATTATGACTATTAATTTCTATATGAAAATTTAAATTAATTAAAAAAAAAAATTTCCTGAGAGTCTTTGGATTTTTGGTTGACAGGAATCAGTTACACAAAGGGTATTTATAATCACAGAATTAAACAGTTTAATCAATCAGAACTTAGAATTTTCCTGGTTTTGCATTCCTATTTTCCAACTATGCTTATGGAGCCTTAGCATTAACTCTAGCATATGTACTCATGATGCTTTGGTCCCTGAGTAAGTTTCCCCCACAAAGACTCTTCCAAAACCCGTGGTAATGATCCCAAGGTAAAATATAAAATATTCCAGACAGAGGGAAGGAATAATAATAAGAACTGAGTTGCTGCTGCTGAGCTGCCAGTGCACATAATTTATATGACACTAGCGCTAATCTGTCGCGGAGAGGTTATTCTGCTGCCTACGCCAATTGTGGCGGAGGGGAGAAAATAATTGGTGTGAGATGATATTCTATAAAAATATATAATTTATTAACTTCAATATTCTGAACTCTCACCACCCCCAACCACTGAATTTTAATATTTGTTCATTAACATGGTTATGGAAGACATTCCAGGAATAATAACAAACAGTAACTTGTTAATAACTAGCAAACAATTCAAACTATAAACAGAGAGAGGACTTTCCCCACGGCTAAATGCTGCTTGGGGTCAATATGCTGTTTGCCCAGTAGATGGGCCCAAGCTCTTTCTGCTCTATGGCAGAAGGCAGTAGAGAATTACAGAGGCATTAAAACATTTACTCGCAAATTCTTATTAATTATCAATCACCCTCCGGGGCTATGTCACAGCCTATATAAACGTCCAATCTTCAGGGGACTCTGCCCACAGACATCGAGGCTGGAATTCTCCCAGCTTCAGGGGGAAGAACAGTCTCTGACCTTGTTCTCCTGGCTTTGTGCAGGGATTCTTAGGCAGGACCTTCAGGTGCAGAGGTAGGATGTCGTGCAGTCTCAGCACGATGTCAGGCTGGCCATGCAGGTGGATTGTGGGCAGACAATGCAGGGTCTGCTTCTGGTAACTCACAGCTCATGGAGTCTACCAGGCAATAATAAAGCAGCAGGCATGCAATGGGGTGCACGGCTGCACGGGAGACTGAGCTCCGTAGAGAATAGCAGGCAATACAGAATCTAGTCCTGGTAACTCACTGCAGTGCTGTGCAGGTGTGCGGGAGACTAAGCTCTGTAGAGAAAGACAGCAAAGCAAGCATGAATTAGAGTGAGCTCTGTGGGCAAGTAGGCAGGCAGGCAAGCAATGTGGGGGAGCCGAAGCATAATAATGAGAGCGAGCGAGCACTTTGTTTACCTGTGTACTTCTATTTATCAAATGTGGGCCAAGATTAATGGCCCATTGGCCACCAAAAGGACCAATCAGCTTGGCAGTCAGCCAAACCTTACTGTAATAGGGAAAAGCCACAGGCCTGGACCTTCCAACTATGGGAATCACACGGGCCTTACACTAGGCATCTGTGAGCTGGGCGTGCAGGGCTTACACAACCACATTACACAACCTAAAGCCTGGGCAGGCCACACTTTATGGCACTAGGCCTTTTGTGCCCCTTTGTGCTCGTTTACACGTTTACCTCTGGTTATGGGCAAAAAAAAACATGCCCAGGCAGGGCAAGGCATGAATAAGCCTATTTGGGCCTATGGGCCCTCAATGATGTAATGTCAAGTTCTGGGGTCCCCAGCTCAAGAAGGACAGGGAGCTGCTTGAAAGAGTCCAGTGTAGAGCCACAAAAATGATTAAGGAAGTTGAACACCTTCCTTATGAGGAGAGACTGAGGGAGCTGAGGCTTTTTAGCTCAGAGAAGAGACAACTAAGGTGTGATCTCATTCATGCTTATAAATATCATCTCTTCTCCCACGCAACAGTGGCAGAAAAAAGAGGACATAGCCTTAAGCTGCACCAGGGCAGGTTTAGGTTGGATGTTAGGAATAAGTTCTTTACAGAGTGATTGGCCATTGGAATGAGCTGCCCACAGAGGTAGTGGAGTCACCATCCCTGGAGGTGTTTAAAAGGAGACTGGATGAGGCACTTAGTGCTGTGGTTTAGTTAATTAGAAGGTGTTGGGTGATAGGTTGGTCTTGATGATCTCAAAGATCTTTTCCAACCAGCAATTCAAAAAAAGTTTGCTAGTAAACGTGACTGTTTTAACCAGATGTGATGGCAAGATACAATTCATTATTTAACACACAGAGGACAAGGTCAAGCAACACTGTCAGGGAGACACTCCCACTGAGTCATGAGACTCAGAAAGGACAAGTATGTTTTCAGAGAGGAATCTACATGCAGCTGGATGAAGGCTTAGTCCTAGACTTACTGCTTAATGTTCAAATGGTTATATACATGCAATTAATCCTTTATATCACTTAGCTAAAAATTTCATGTTTCTGTGCCCTTATTTCTAATTCAATTACCAATCATCTGGTATGACAAGGATTCTCCCAAACTTGAGGAGGAACGTTGAGGGGAGTCCTTACTCAAGGGATGATCCTGGTGTACAGCCAACTTTCATGCAGAAGACCCCAACAGGCCCTGGGCTGTCCACTGTTTACAGAGTAAGATAATTGACTTACATATTTACATACTGGCTACAGATTTTAGTTTCTCCAAATCTGACTTGAGTTGGGCATTGACCAGCACTATGGTTAGGTGGGTGTTATCCACATCCCCAGAATCCACACAACCAGGCTCTTACATGATGACCCCCACTGGTGATTATCACCTGAGTTGGGTTATGCATTATAAAGGTCAGTCACAGAGTTTTTCAACCTTTACTAAACCAGACAGTGAAACCTGTTATGGCTCTATAGTTGTCATTATCAGTTGTTTATTTTCATGCTTTCACTGCTCATTTCCTATGGTAAATCAGAAGGAAACACACATGTACCCCCCAATGCTGGTAATTAGAACACCAGTGACAAAATTTTACACTTGGAAAAAATTGCTGTAAGAACAAAACTGTATTTACTGTAGGCAAGACAGAAATGCTTGTACTTGGTGGGCACTCTGATTTGTGAGAGAAGTAATTTGCTAACCATATACAGTACTGCTACAGTATCTTTCTAAAATTGTTTTGTCATCATAATTATACCTTATACCAGCAGTTCTAAGCAAAACTTGCTATTAGCTTAATTGAGGAAATAAGTGACTTGAAAAAATGTCTGATCTAATGGCCAAAAGCTACAGCAGGTACACAGCAAATCCAAGAAACAGGTCCCTGGAGAGCATAGATGTTAATTCTTGATACTGGAGCACTAAAGATAAACAGTGACAGTTACTCCAAATGTGCTTCATGCATAGATTCAGTCGATGTTTTTGCTCATTTTTGAACAAATTCAGCTATAAATTACTGTATCTTTTTCCAAGTAGATGTCCCTGTATAAGGTTTGATTGTGGTTTGGGAGATGTCTGCATTATGCTCTACAAGATGGGAATAATTGAAGCACTGAAAAGCTGAATGAAAAGCATATTAAACATATGACAGGAATGACAACTGATCATCACACCTCCAAATAACAGACACTGGCAAGTTTCACTGATGTTCCTACAAGTTAAAGAAACAGGATTTGCTGGCAGAGAACAGAAGTGCTGGTGCTAACCTGATAACCTGCTCCTTTCCATCCTGAATCCCTATCAGAGGCATGGGCTGAAAATGTAGCTGGCATCATGCAGATGGAACTGGAGCCTACTAGATTTAGAGAGCATGAAAAAAAAAAAAAAAAGAAAAAAGAAGGTAAAAAGTGGAAAAAACACACGGGCTCCTTAAAAAAAAAAAAAAAAGCATATGTGTGTACTTACTTATCTTGCTCTAAATAGTATCAGGTTTTCTGGTGAAGAGAACCACCCAGTTTCATAGCAGCGTTTTGTGCTTGCAACACTGCTGCTGGAGACAAGCATAATCATCTTCTGAAGTAGCTCCAGTGCTGACTTCTTTTGTGAGCAGGTGCCTTCTCAGCAAACTTGTTTGGCTTCTTTTAGGTACAAAGAATTCTCATGGCTTGTCTTACAATACCCCTTTGGAGGGGGCAGTATTTAATTATTTTGCTGTTTATTCTTTAATATCTAGGGTAAAGCTAATTCTCTTGGCTTCCAACCTGCCTGTTTGTCAGCTCCTTAAGGAAATTAATGGGAGGTAGTTTTGAAGCTCTGCACAGTGAGCAGAGTCAGCAACTGAAATCCAAAAGATTTGCTTTATCTTTTTGAAAGTCGTTAATTTATCCTAGAATTCAGTCATCATTTTTAGGCTAGTGGAGGATATTATATCATCCTGGGAAATGCTATGTGGTTTGTGTATTGATAAAAGAAAGCAGTGATTTTTCCCAACCTTAGTGCTCTCATTTTTCATTTATATTGCTAATCAATTTCATTAGGAAACTGTAGGGAATAAAAGGCAAATGTTCTGATAGCATCAACTTGTACCAGGTGGCATTCAGATCATTTTGAGGTTATCACAGTATCACCAAGGTTGGAAGAGACCTCACAGATCATCAAGTCCAACCCGTTACCACAGAGCTCAAGGCTAGACCATGGCACCAAGTGCCACGTCCAATCCTGCCTTGAACAGCTCCAGGGACGGCGACTCCACCACCTCCCTGGGCAGCCCATTCCAGTAGCCAATGACTCTCTCAGTGAAGAACTTTCTCCTCACCTCAAGCCTAAACTTTCCCCGGTGCAGCCTGAGGCTGTGCCCTCTCGTTCTGGTGCTGGCCACCTGAGAGAAGAGAGCAACCTCCCCCGGCCACAACCACCCTTCAGGTAGTTGTAGACAGCAATAAGGTCACCCCTGAGCCTTCTCTTCTCCAAGCTAAACAATCCCAGCTCCTTCAGCCTCTCCTCGTAGGGCTTGTGCTCGAGGCCTCTCACCAGCCTCGTTGCCCTTCTCTGGACACACTCAAGCATCTCGATGTCCCTTCTAAACTGGGGGGCCCAGAACTGAACACAGTACTCAAGGTGTGGTCTACCCAGTGCAGAGTACAGGGGCAGAATGACCTCCCTGCTCCTGCTGACCACACCATTCCTGATGCCGGACTTTGCAGAATTTGTTAATGCAAGTAATGGTTTGAGGAGTTATGGACACTTGAACAGCATGTTGTGGAGGGTCTGTAGGCCCGAAAACAGGCTTATTTTTTGCCTTACCTTGCCCAAACATGTTTTCCTGCCTAAACCAGAGGTAAACACATTAAATGGATAAACAAGCACAAAAGGGGCACAGTAGGCTTGGTGCCACAAAGTCTGGCCTGCCTAAGGTCCAGGTTGTAAACAGGTTGTATAAGGTGGTTGTAAACACATTGTGTAAGGCCCACACACCTAGCCCGTGCTCTCTCCATATTTGGGGGTACTAGGCTTGTGATTTTGCCTATTATGGTATTGTTTGGCTGACTGCTATAACCTGATTGGTCATTCTAGTGGCCAAAGGGCCATTAATCTCAGCCCACAGCTGACAAATAGAGGCACACAGGTAAACAACGTGCTCCAACTCCAGTGCTTCTGCTGTGCTTCACCAGCGTGCTCACACTCAGGCCCTGTGCTCGGGCCCCCTGCTCATGATCACTCACATTCAGGCAACTCACTGATTATTAGACTCAGACTCACCAGCTTCTTGCTTATGCCTACTTGCTTATGCTGTTATTACGGAGCTCAGACTCCCAGCCAGCTGTGGTGAGTTAATCAGGATTTAATCCTGCATTGCCTGTTATTATCTAGGGAGCTCAAACTCCAAGCAGCCGTGTATGCCCGCTGCCTTATCATTGCCTGGTAAGTGCCATTGCTGCCAAGTTACCAGGAAGCAGACCCCTCTTGTCTGCATGCAATCAGCCTGAGTAGCCAGCGAGAACTGTGCTTAGACTGCACGGCATCCTTCTCCTGCACCTGAGGTCCTGCCTACGAATTCCCTAGACAAAGCATCCAGAAGAAGCCAGGAGACAAGGGCAGAGATTGCATCATTTCCTCCACATAGCTGGGAAGATTGCATCCTTTCCACCAGAAGCCAGGAAGATTCTCCTTTGCCCTAGAAGCTGGGAAGATTCCATCCTCAAAGTCCATGGGCAAAGACTCCCCTGAAGTTTGGACACTAGTAATAGGCTGTGACGTAGCCCCGAAGGGTGATTAGTGATTAATCAGAATTGTGAGTAAATGCTTTAATGCCTCCGCAACTCCTATAGCCTCCTGCCACAGAGCAGAAAGAGTTTCAGCCCGCTCTGCTGGGCAAATAGTATATAGACCCCAAGCGGCATTAAGTCACGGGAAAAGTCCTCTCTCTGTTTATAGTTGAATATATGCTAGTTATTATAATATAGTTATTAATAAGTTATAATGTGGTATTAATCTTATAAGGTGCTTCATGACCACGTAGATCCATTTTATATTAACATACAGTGGTTGGGAGTGACAAGAGTTCAGAATATTGGATTTAATAAATATATATTTTTATACATATCATCTCGCACCAATTAATTTCTCCCCTCCACCACAAATTGGCAAAGGTGGCAGAATCCCCCTCTGTGACACAGCATAAATATTAATCTCCTTAAGACAACAACTAATATTTCATATCTGCATAAAAAAAAGTTGCTTAATAGCATGAAATGATTCTATCTTGGAAAACAAAACCAAAAAACACCCAAACCAAAACCACTGAAGCCCTGATGGACACTTAGCCTTGCTGAAAAGAACAGGCTTTAAAATCTTCAAGAATTTGAATCAAAATGTATCTTGTAGTCCTGATAAACAGAAGATGGTACAAGGTACTACCTATCTTAAAACAGTAATCTGCTAATGCTTAGAACATTCCTTTTCAATCTCGCCTTTAGTGAGATTTCAGTAAGTGTCAAAGATAACAAAGATTAGATGTAGAGGCAAATAATATTTCAGGCAATAGAACATACATCTTAGCAGCTGGTTGCAAATATTGACAGGCGTACAAGTTTAAAGTTTAAAATACCATGTTAACAGACAATCGTCTCAGGAAAGACTTTAGTGCTTAATTAGAACTGAAGCGTGATACTCTGGGGCCTGAACACCTTTATACTTCTGCCTCTCTGATTATTCTGTTGTTATCTTCCCCTGCATCTCTCAGTCATTGTGAATAAGGAATCTAATCAGTCACATCAGAGCAGAATCCAAATAGTCTGAGACTCGAACTCAGGTCTGCAAGTAAGCTGTAACTCTTTCCCTAGTAGTTGTACTCCTGAGAACCCCTCAATTTTGGACTCTGAGCTAGGAAGGAAAGGGATAATCATGGTAATGTAAAGGTCAAAGTTTAAATCTAGTTTATGGAGAGCTAATCCTTAAAAGTCCATATATTTCTGAGGCAGAACAACTAAGATCATATTTTTTTAGCAGAATAGCAACACTTCTTAATGATACCTTGTTTGAATAGAGAGTTAAAAATGTTGAAGTATGATGGTGAATTTTTGTTAATATCCCTTACTTCCACAACTTGTGACCTTTTTTTCAGGAACAACAAATGAATGTCCCCCAGGCTCACTCAAAAGTAAAAGAAATACTGATGTAATCATAAACTTAACTAACAAGTTCTGCCTCAGTGACTGCTGATGATTGTCCTTGGAAATAACAGTATTGAGCTTCCCAAACTTTCATGCAGAGATAGTTTGAAGCATCTGTTTGAACAACATATAATTCCATAGTTTACTTGCCTTTAAATGATGATTTGTTGGCTGAGGTGACATAGCAGCAAGAAGCTGGGCTTGTTTTTCCTTTTTCAAGCAGTGTGTATTATTTTAACTGCATGTGGCAGTGTTGCTGGTGCAGAATTAAATGAGATACAGGTTACAGCCAAAATTGTGGCTTGATTCCCTGTCATGTGTCTGTCAGCTCTGCAGTGTTTGTAAAAACTGATTTTGAGGGAGTGCTTTTATTGCGTCTTGTATATTTCTCTGCCTAGCATACAGCTGCCAACAGCCAGGCACGTTTTAAGCAGTCTGATACCAATATCTGTCAAACCAGTACCTACAGTAATGATACTCACCACCAAGGGAGTGGACCTAAGTAGTTGTAGCTATTTGTCAGACTTAAAATTACATTTGTAAATTTCTGTGAATAATGATTTTGTTGTGTTTTAAATATTCTTGATTTTTTTTTAGTGGAAATAACAAAACAGATTCAGAAGACAGATGTCAGAGCTAGCTAGTTCACCTGTTTGCCCCAGAACAGGGGCAAACAGAACAGCTACATCTAAACCACTTGTGCAGGCTGGTCTTAACAAAGCTTCTAAATAACCTCTTTCTGTACTTGACTACATCTCAAAATTCCTTATGCCTCATATCATATAAAAATATTCTTATACCTTGCACCTTATAGCATAAGCTCTTCTTGCCACTTGTGTTGGTTTAAGGCTAATTGGAATATTTTAATGAGAGAAATTAATCATTGTTTTCTTTTCGCAGCCAGTGATTTATGTCTATATTATTCATTGTTTTGCTGAGAGGGATAAAAAGTCAAAATGTAAACAATGTTCTCTCACTTTGTCCTGGGACATTATCCTGTTGTTTCTCTGCCTACTCTGTGTTGTTAGCTCTAGTTACTTCCTTTTAATCCCTATCTGCTCTGATATTTCACCTCTAATCTGGGCAACTAACACATAAGTTTTGCTAGCTGCTGCTGCGTTCTGCTTTGTTTTGGTTGTCCATCTGAGATAGGGAAGGGAAAAACAGGGGGAAGGCAGCTTTGAGCCCTTCTGGCCAGTTCACCTTGTCCTGGAGGGAGTTTGGATTTCTGTAATATTGTCAATACTTGTATATATGCCTGTACACTTTGCCATGCTGTAAATATAGCTTCATCTTCTAAGCCATCTGAGCTGGTCTGGTGAATTTCAGATAGTTGAGAGAGAGTTCCTAATCCACTGCACCACTGTATAGGACTTTTTGTTTTCTACATTTACAATGAAAGTTATTTACAATTCCTGTGCAGAACATGTCTCTTTTCTTCATGGAAATATTTTGTAGAGGTTAAAACTTACCTCTGCATCTAGCCCTGTCTTTCCCAGATTTCATAGACATCTGTACAACTGTATCTCAGGGATCATAGGGTTAACATCTCTGATCACTTGAGACCCAAATCTTGCCTAGAAAGTAGGGCTTGTAAATCAGCAAGATGGTTCTACTGAAGCATAGTCAAGGACAGGTACAAAAAAAGATTGGCTTTACAGATTTGCATGGGATTAATCTGTTCTTGCACTCAAGTCCACTATTTGCTCTCTCTTGGTTCATATTCAGCTTGTGTTCTTCAGCACTGTAAAACATATCTCAAATTCTAAATTGCTCAGCAACTAGTCACTGTTTATTGCTTGGAGTGTTTTCTATTCGTAATTTGCCAGCCATAACAGAGTTACCTAAATCATGCTTTGGGTATTCCCCTTTCGTTCCTGCCTTGTAGCTGACTAAGAAGTTGCAAGCATGAACTCAGGTATTTATAAGGTGAATAATACCAGGCTTATTCAAGCTTGGGGAAGTGTGGCTGGAAAGCTGTTTGGTAGAAAGGGACCTGGGAGTTGTAACAGACAAGCAAGTCAGTATGAGCAAGAAGTGTGACCAGGTGGCAAAGAAAGCCAATGTCATCCTGATTTATATTAGAAATGCTGTGTCCAGCAGGGATAGGGAAGGATTGTCCCCTCGTACGTGGCTCTGGTGAGGCCACACCTCGCGTATTGTGTTCAGTTTAGGGAATCTCATTACAAGAGGGATGCGGAGGTGTTGGAACAAGTGCAAAGGAGGGCAACGAAGCTGGTGAAAGGCCTGGAGAATAAATCTCATGAGGAGAAACTGAAGGAGCTGTGTCTCAGCAAAATAATTTGGTCTGTTCTGGAGGTAAAATCTTAAAAGAGTCCTTTACATATTGAAATTCTCAGGAGTTTACTGCTGGTTCTGGTGGGGATTTTTATTCTTACTAAATGCAGAAAAGAGCATATATTTTCCTTTTCTAAAAGGTATCAAAATATTTTGAGCATTTTATTTATCCATCTGTTGAGAGCATTTACAGGTCATGGAAACTTGTCTTAAGGCAAGACTTTTTTTTTTTTTTACACAGCAATGAAATCTCTGAAATTTGAAAAAAAATATTTATTTCTAAAAGTATTTTTCAATTTCTGAATGATAAATCTATTCCTAATTGTAATTTTGCTGCTTGAAAGACTTCGAAATTTTCTTTGCTTTATTATGCATATTTATAAGGCTTGTTTAAAAAAGAAATCATAAATCATGGATAAATGTCCCTCTGGAAGTACAGGATGAATGGATAAAGTCTCCCACAGATGTTCAGTATATTAATACCTCCTCAACATCAGTTCTTCTGTAAAAATGTGTCCACTAGTGATAGTTTTTTTTCAATCAGGTCATGTATCTATTTTAATTAGATCATGTATCTTGGTTCTATATGCTATCCAGCTCATATGTTCACACACTGATAGTAGCATAAAAACTGAAAGACATAGAGACATAAGGACAAAGTATACTATTTCTCTGTCTGCTTTTAGAGTAGGAGGGGACTGCTCAGAATGAGGTGGGTTTTCTTCTTTCTCTTGGTTTGGGGGCTTTTGCTCATTTTCCTTTGTTTTGATGTGTGATGCTTTGATTAATGTTGTTGCTATTTGGGAGTTTTCATTTGTCCGAGTATTTTTATGTTCTGGGAGGACAGACCAGCAAGGCCATGTTCTACAAAGCACCTAAAAGCCACCAATAGATTCTCCTTTGCTTTTCTACCAAAAGACTGTATGTATATGTTATGAAGGGGAAATTAATTAATGTGAGATGACATTTTTCCAAAATTAATCTCACTTATTAATTTTTATATTCAGTACTCTCACCATCCCCAACCACTAATTTTAATAATAATAATCAATTCTTTGCACGCTCATGGAAACATTTTACAGATGATAACTAGATCTAATAATTACCAGCAAAATATATAAACATTAATTGAACTAGAAGAGAGTGTTCTTGCAGCCACATACTGCTTGTGGTCAATATACTGCTTGCCCACTAGATGGACTCAAGGAGCTCTTTTCTGCTTGTGGCACAAGGCAATGGAGAATTACAAAGAGGCTTTTAAGTGATTACTCACAGAATTATTATTACCCAGCTCAGGGGGCTAGCCACAGTCCCAGGCTGTACCCAAACACTTTCAGGGAACTCTGTCTTGTCAGCTGCTGAGACTTGATTTTTCCCAGGCTTCTGGGGAAAGGAGGTAGACAATCTCAGCCTGTCTCCTGGCTCCTCTGGATAGTCTGTGTATTTCCAGGACTTCTCATCTTGGCAGGAGACTTTCAGGTGTAGGCAGGATATCTTGTGATGTGCAGTCTCAGCATGATGTCACGCTGGCTCTGCAGGTCAATCACGTGGAGGCATTTAGAGTCTGCTTCTAGTAAACTCGCAACAGTAGAGTTTCCATGCAAACAGTAAGGCAGTAAGCAATAGCAGCAGGCAACAGCAGGCACAAATAGAACAGCACAGCATGGCAGAGCACACTGCGTTTACCTGCATATCTCTTTTATCAATGTGGAATGAGGTTAATTGCCCTTTGGCCACAGACTAGCCAATCAGAATGGCAGTTAGCAGATCCCCAACTGTATTAGGTGAAACCATAGGCTTGCTTTACCCAAATCTGGGAAAAGCATAGGCCTTGCACAAGGTAGGCACAAGCTAAGTGTGTACCTTTTTTATCACAACAGAAAAACATGCCTGGGCAAGCTGGTACATGTATAAGCCTATTTCAGGCCTATCAGGCCTACCATGACAGTATAGAATGCCACTTAATGAGTATCATGTTCTCCATGCCTGACGAAGTATGCTGCCTCATTTCACGATGAGCAGCAAAACTGACACCTACAAGCCTGTGGCTCTGCCTGTTGAGATCTTTGCAGAGTAGAATTTACCAAGATCTAGTCAAGTGCAATGCTGACATTAGGCGCTTGTACTTGTTTGGTTTCAGTTCACAAGAGCTCTATTGGATCATGTGCTATTTCATGGGATTTAACAGATGCAAGTAGCCCACCAGCAAACTTACAATTACATAACCCTTTAAAATATATGATTAATGAATATTGATCTAGGATGGAGTACCCCAACCAATTTTTTTTTCTATTTTAGAAGAGCATTAGTTTAAAAAAATCTTTTCATTGTTCTATTCAAGCAAAAATGTCAGAATTGCATTTTAAAAGTCATGAAGGTTAAGAACACATTAACAAATTCATTAAGCTTAATTTATAGGTGGACTTGGTAGGCTGTTTGGGCAGTACTTGAACTTGCAGATGTGTGTAACCTTAGTTATCTGATAAGGCACAGAAGGAATTCATTGCACCTTTTTTTCTTTAATGGCCAAAAGAAGATACATACCTGCATATTAATACTCGTATTCAGTACATAAAGAATGATTAAGCTTTGAGTTTTACTTGTTAGTTTTGGTAAGAGCCACAAAACAAAGATAAACATCTCAAACATATATTTTCCTAACAGGAAAATCTCTTTTCCTATCAGTAAAGATAAAAGTAGTCCTGGCAAAGCTAAAGAGGAAAACTCTCTCTGCAGTGTTAGTAATGTTTCTACTGAATGTACTGGCTTAATGCAAAGTTAATACTTAAGTGTTTCCAAGAGTTAGTAAATGGAAGTACAAACTGAATATTATGCACAAGCAGTTTAATTTAGTTAAATATTTGAAGCTGTGGTACAGCAGAATCATAAAAATATATTCTGCAGTTCATCCCATTTTTACAGCAGCTTTTTAGTAGTTGTCTTTTAGATGGTTAAGTATTTTTTCCATTAGCCTTCTACATGGCTGCAAGACATTATACAAAACCTAGAATTTTGTATGAATTTTCCTGTAATAATAATTTTCAGTGTATTGGTCTGGTTCTTCCTGGTTTGGTGGCAATAGCAAGAATCTCATTAATTTAACTGGGAAAAGAACATGTTTGCTTAGAAAACAACCATGTGCGTGTTTTGAACACTATATTAAAGAGCATCTAGGAGGTTACTTTGCTCAGGGTTAGTACATGCCACAGAGTTTTCAAATGTTTAGATCATAGAATCAATTTTTATCCATCTCTGGCATGTAGAGAAAAAGCATATTGTATTCTGCTTCTCCTGAGCTGGCAGGTTGCCACTTGGAGCTGTATGTAACCTATTCCAATGCCTGACTCTCTCTCTCTCTATATATATATATAAAGAATATATAGTTTCTATGCTTTTATAGCTATTTGAATGTACATGCACACTCATTTTTTTTGCCAATGTCCTTAATCTACCAATTGAATATGACTTGAGAAATCATACTCAGAAATGATAGCATTGTATGTGAGATAACTGTGTAGTTATGTAATATATAATCATGTAGCTAAAAGTCTTTTGAAGTTCAAGTCAATGTATATGTAACTGTTATGTATGGGAAACATTTTGTTTTAAGACTACCGGTATGCAAGTAGGCACAAACATCAAATTACACCACTTAATGCTGCTCCATGAAATAAGATTTCATATTATGCAATGGTTGCAGCCTCATTCTCTTGCCCTCATTTATCAGATGTGCCTCAATACATGTTGTAAAACTGTCCACATACAGGCCGCACAATTTTCTAGAGGTTTTAAACTTGATACAGGCAGTGAGCAGATGACAGTTTCCAGCAGCTCCTTGCCAAGTCTTGCAAAAAAACCCAGTGGGATCTGCCTGTGATGCACCCTTGCTACTGTGGGCAGGGACAGGGAATGATCTGCCCTGAATCTCTAACTGAGAAACTGCCTCGACTTCAACTTCGGTCTGCTTACTACAAAACAATGACAGAAATGACAGATCTCTGTGTGTTCTGCAACACAAAGGTTCCAATAGTAGAAACCCCTGCCTTTTTACTAGGGGTGATAACCCAGCATCTCCCTAAAAGGAAACAATAAGAGTGAGTTGCCCCTGGATGTACTCTGCAGAACGCTGACCTTCATAATGAAGCAGAGCATTAGGACAACTTTCAGGCACTTCTCAATAGTCTGATCCTTCCCTGGTCCTTACAGCTTCACCAGCCATTCCCACAGACATCAGGCACTGCCTGAAGCTGGAGCTTCAGCCAGATAAATCCCACAGGCAGAAAATGCTCAAGGTGGATCCTAAGTTGAGGATGTCTATAGCAGTTTATTGTGGAGCTAGATTCTTTCTTCCCGAATTTGGTCCTTACTAACACAGTTATCCTCCACTGCAACTAGTGTTGTATTCAAATAAATGTCAATGTTAACAGTGTGAATGCTCCTGGTGTTTAGCAATGATAGGGACATTGTGTTAAGCATATCCTTCTACACTTTCTCCCAGCTCACTTCTTTAAATGCTTCTCTGATTTGAAGAGTACTCAGTAGTAGTACAAAGGGTTCAAAATAAAAGGGATTTTGAAGAGCTAGATTATTCATCATGCTGTGCCTAGACGGGTCGGAGCTGTTCTGTCACTGTTCCCAGAAGAATGTGCTGAGTTGTGTGAAGCACAAGAGAGACATCAAACTATTGTATGCAGTCATTGAACTTACCTTCTCCACCAGCCAGTTTAATCACACTGTTAGATATTTGTTTTGCAAAACTTTAAATATTCTGCTACACAGAAGAGGTAAGTGCACTGCTCTTTAGAGAAGCTGAAAAATTCAAATAACTGTCTATCCTGGTTTCAAAACTTTTGTGGAATTCTCTAGAGAGGCTTTCAATTCCTACCTTAATTTGCCCCCTAGGGGAAGGAAACTTTTAATTACACAAAAATGTCCTTTTTTTTCCCTTTACATTATCATCTTACTGCTGGTCAGCTTGTATCCAGTTGTCTTTAATTGTATTCTGTTCTGAGACTTTCCATTAGCTCGATTGCATAACATGTTACAAATGTTCTATTTCAATCATCAGTTCTTTAACTGGAGAAATTAAGACTCTCATTGAGAATGTTTTTGCTTAACAGTTTGGTTGTGGGAGCAAACCCAAACCTCAGTGTAATGAATTGATCTGTTCTAACAGAAAGAAAATGGATTAAGTCTGTAATGGAAAGAAATAGCAAGCCCTTGTGTTCTGCACTATACTCATCTCAGTGTTTTATCTGAGTAGTGCCCTGGTAGTGGCTAATCAGTCCTATAAGCTACCAGTTTGCGGGTAGGTAAAGGAGATATTAGCATTAACAAAGTTTAGAAAGAGAAATCATAATTCAGTTTCTGGATCTCAGTAACAGAGTGCAGTACTTCTGGCAGATGTCAAATGTTGACTTAAAGAGAAATTGCATTTTGGAAGCTCACAGAATTAGGTCACCTGAGTTACATACTCAGGCTTTTGGAAAAACGGTATTGGCTCAGACAGCTATTTATTCCGGAGGGTGGGCGATGCCATTTTGTATTTACTACAGCAATATTTATTTCACAGACATGGCAACACATGGAGTGTTAGTCACAAAGACCAGAGATAACATAGTTACATTGAAGTAATTATCCCATAAAAATGAAACAAACAAAACAAACAAAAAACCCCAAACCTTAACTAAATTATTTAGATTAAGCCTTGCATATTATACCTATTTGGCATTAAAGTATCTCCTGATGCTAACACATGATTTTAAACAATTCTTACATATTCTAAAGTTTCTAAATAAATTTAAGAACAATGACTGAAAAATTCTTGTGCAGTCTCAAATGTCTTATAGGTTCATCTTTACAGACTTTGAAGACTTAAAAATTTCTGAATTCTCCATAGGCATTTCTGGATTTTGTTCTTTTTCTTTTCTACACCCACACAGTAACCATTTATCATGTGCCAGAACCCAAGTATCTCTCTACTTGCCTTTGTATTCAGCATCACTAATAAGCCACCCTAATTCCATCTGTTTATATCACTTCTGCTTTCTGTTTAGATTTCCTTCTTTGTCTCTCAAGTGATGCACTGCAGTTATCAGCTGATCCTCAAACTCTTTAAATCTACTTAGTTTATTCAGAGCAAGGTTAAACTCTGTTCACGGCTAGTCAGATGCTGATTTTTGCCACAGTTCACCAAACCATGCTTTAGAAGCAACCTTTGTAAACTGTACTTACACACCTGGACAACTGCAAGGTTTTGTTCAATGTATCATGCCTTTTATTGGCTATTTGTCACTGTGATTCTCCTTGTGTTCGGGTGCAAAATGGTGAGAGATGTGAAGTGATGCTGGAGATACTTTTGCACTTAAGACTGCATCTTGCTTGCTATTCAGAAAGCCTGCCTTGAGTGCTCTCTTCTTTCTTTCCTTCCACTGACAAGGTATCACTAGAAGTTTTTTTCTGAGGTCAAGTAGATGTTTCACAGGAGGGAGAGACGAATGATGATGGAGCCCATGAAGTTCTATAGCAGGGGTCCTCAAACTACGTCCTGCATGCCGGATACAGCCCCCCAGTGTCCTCAATTCGGCCTACCGGTATTTACAGACCCTCCCCACCAGGGGCTGGGGGGGAAACCAAGCAGCCACTCCTGCCACTTAATCCGCTTGCCGGCCTCCACAGCCCCCAAGCACTCACCAGGACTGGGCTGGAATCAAACTATAGTCTGGCCCCTGACAGTGTCTGAGGGACAGTGAACTGGCCCTCTGTTTAAAAAAGTTTGAGGACCCCTGTTGTATAGCATGAAAAGAGACATGGGTAACCACAAACTCTGCTGAAACCCCCTTAAATGTATCCTGTAGCTCCTAGTAATGCTGGCATGCAAGCTGCTTTGGAAATCTAGTTTCTCTTCATGTCACAGCATAAAGGATGTGTCAGACTTTGAAACTTGTACCAGCAAGGTGTGTCAGCCTTTTCTAACAACTATTATACATTGCCTTTTTCCATCAATATCTTGCATATAATTGTGGTCCTGGTCTATGAGTCATCAATTGTCACCTGTTTGTTGCCTGCCATAGAAAGATGTTGAGCAGTTTTAACAGAAGAACTGTTTTGCAGCTTTCCACAGCTGAGTTAGGATGAAACTGTATGGGAGAGACAGGAGGAAAAATGAGTGTAAAAAACGTAAAGCCCACTGTGATACACTTGGAAGGCTAGAATGGACTGAGGGAAGTATGATGGTCAAGTTGTTCTGTGCTGCAGGGCAAAGCTTGCCTTTGATGCACAGAGAACAAGTAAGAGTTAGCAACCTGGCTCAAAACAGATAACATAAAGCTCACAGTATAGTTTCTGAAGTTACTAGTGTACAGATTTTTACTGAGCTTTTTCCATCTTCTTCTAACCCCCAGTGTGACTCTTGATAGGTACTATTAAGTAATTAATTGAACTTGATACTGGCTGTAATTTTCAGTAGTTTAGAAATTAATGTCTTGTGTTACTGCTTCAAGTTATTGAGGAATATATAGGTGGGACTACTTATTAGAGACTTCAGCCAAAGCAAGAAGTAAATCTCTAATTTTCTCATGTATCTTTTAGTAAATCCTTGATTTGTTGTGTTCTTCATTTGTGTTAATTTTTGTCATCAAAATGCCTAAGGATACGTGCAATGAATTGACAACAGAAAAAAAACCCAAACAAAACTAGGTATGTTTCTAGAAACATTGAAGGGTAGACAACTAAATCATGCTGCAAAATATTTGAGAATAAGATCAGGTTTTAGTTAGTGTTTGGTTTTTTTTTTTCCTTTTAATCTTCTGAGATAATAGATTTTTAAAATAACAAACCAACCAACCAAACAACCCAAATAAAACCCTAGCACCATGAAAGAAGAAAAATTTACCAAAAAAAGGTCCTGAAGATTAACTAGGTGGTGAAACAGGAACTCGAACATCTAAATGTCTCTTATCATTTGTGCACATCTTGCAATGCTCTCAGAGACTTCATTCTGCATCTTTGCAGAAGAATTAATATGGGAGAGTTGACAATGGGTCCAGCTAAAGGTACATTCTGGGTCACATCTTGTTTCCAAATGCAACCAGCAGCAGCATGTATGGCAAAAATGAGGACCAGAACAGGTATGCAAGTCTGCAGTAGATTTATTAGTCTTTTGTGCCAGGTTTCTCCAAGCCAGAGATGTCTTTATGGTGTTATCCATTCTTTGGAGCTGGAGAGATGTAAAGGCCAATGCAGTCATCCTTAAAGTTTCTATATGTCCTCAAGGTCACATATAAGATAAGTTGCAGATTCATAGGTAGCATCCATATCACAGCAGTCTCTATTAAGAACTATTTTGTTCACTTTTCTTGCCCAGTAATTACTTTATTTTTTGCTATATCTTAATTTGCATCTTAGTAACGTGCCTCAGTGTTTCTGTTTCAGAATGTAAATATATCAAAAGACCTGTGTTAAATAAACACTCTAAGTTTGAATTTTCAGAAGTAATTACAAGCTGTTCTATATCTACCATAAATAATGTCTTTTTCATACTTCAGCATAAGTTACTTTTCAGTAGAAAAATAACAGAACACTTCAACACTGGTAACTCATTGTTGCACTAACAGCAGTACCCAGTCAGTGGATTGATTATCATCCCTGCTTAAAGATCTTGCTGAAGAACTGAGGCTGTAGAATATAAAGCCCTTTCTTTTCTCTTTACAAAGTTGCTTCTGCCTTATTTCATGCTAAATTAAACCAGCTGCATAGCTCATAAATTATCCATTCAGTGAGCACTCCGACACGATACTCTTGAAAACAGTTAATTTTAATCTTTCTCGTGCAATTTTCTGACAAAAAAAAGAAAGACTGATGGTACTTTGTTTCCTCTTTTTCATTGTAAATTTGACATGAAATGTCAGAATATATTAAGTAGTCAATTAGACATCTGATTTTAAGTAATTTTCATACAGACTATGACCAGAAAAGGTTTAGCTTCTCCCATATTCAATATTTGATAAATTTAAAATAGAGTGTGCTGGATGCACCTAAAAAAAACCCAAGAGGGAACTCAGACATACTGTTTGATTTCCCTCCTCCTTTCCTCCTCCTTTCCTCCTCCTTATTGCAATGTAGTTAGTAAGGGAGTGACAACCTCATGTAAACTTTCCCCCAGTGTTGAGTTGGCCTCTCTTCTAGGCCATGCAGGAGAGGGAGAGACACCGGGCTTACACCAATGTGATGCATAAAGGTCAATCTGTTTATTGAAGTTAAACATGATACCTATATAGTGGAGTTCAGTAGAGGGGCGTGTACTTTTGACAGGCTTACAAAGCAGAGTGTGGGCTGTCCACACACATGGAGGCAGACGTGACCAACTAACACCCTTAATCTTCCTTTGCAGCAGCTTAGCCACAACACTGCTTGTTCCCAGAGCTGACCAGCCTGCCCTCCTCGAACAGCTCAGAACTCCCTCAGTTTCTCTGCTATCCTCCAAAAGCCACTTTTCTGCAGCTGTGCCTCCTTATCAGTTCAGTTACTCAATCCTGCTTACTCTCCTTATTTTCTCGGACTATTCAGTTCTGCCCAACCCCGGCATCCCAGTACATTTGCATTCTGTCTTGCTCAGAACTATGCTGATTAACCCTAGAGCAGAGGTAACACTCTCAATGCTAGAGCACTTGGGGACTGAAGTGTATGGTAGAAAGAGTGTGTCCAAGAGCCACCACAGCAGCAGATACTTGATGTTCAAATTCTCAAAACCAATATTAATACATCAATTAGAAAAATGCTTGAATATTGACTGTCATGAACAGATTACTCCCTGTTTTCTTGAACGCACTGCATGTTAATGCACCAAGGCCATTTGTTCAAGTTACTGAGAAGAGGATACATAACCTTCCCACTTGTTTCTTTACCTGAACTTGAGAATAGCAGCTGCAAAATCTCACCGTTGTGACTAATAACCTTAGAGAGCTGCAAGCCCTTCTCCCAGTACTTGCTCTGCAATAACTAGAAAAGCTCAACGTTTTTTTTAATACGGAGATGGCATCAAAATCCTTGGCATGGCAAAACATTTATGATGTCTACAGTACTGAGAAATTTTGACCTGTCTATGAATCCTGGTATTTGCTATACAAAAAAAAAAAACCAAACCAAAAACAACCCAACAACATCATGATCCTTGAAACTTTTCTGAATTTCAAGACCACTCTTGCTCAAACCTGCAAAACAATGTGTTGTGAAAGGTATTCCCAAAATGGAAATTTCAGGCTATAAAGTATTATATCCTGATTGTTTCCTTTCAGAAAATAAAACACTTTTTTTGATGTGCTTTCCAACTTAAGGAATAAGATTTTTATTTTTTTTTAATTCAAAACAAAACACTAATTGACTGTCATGGCAGGGATTGAGAGAGACACTTTTATTGGCTTTTTGTATTGACCGGCAGTGGAGCTCCGAGATGACTTGCAGCTGACTCAGATGACTGCTGTCTGTAACAACCTGCTGTGAAAAACAGCTAGAAAGTGTGCTTTAAGCAGCTGTACCACAGCATCTCAATTCTAGTTTAAATTCCCAGAGACTCAAATGTATTTGATAGAACCAATAACAATTTTTTAGAGTGCCCTTCCCTCTCCCCCCCTTCTTTCCCAAAAGAAAGGGATTAGATGTAGAGAGAGGAAAGGTAAGCACACCCAAATAAATAACCTCACTCTGATTTGGCAGTGAAAAAGAAGACAAAGCTTAACAATAAATTAAAAAGGTATCTGAGGTGAGGAAGTTACAAAGGTATAGGGAAGGGATAAAACAAATACACAATGTGTAAATACAACCAGATTTTGATGGTAAGGGGCTTGTCTGCCTCGTGGGTGATGGCCACGTGGTAAAACAAAGAGAACCAGGAACAGGATGGTGATGCTGGTAAGCAGGAGGCAGGGAGCGCAGAGAGGGAGAATAGGAAGTCCCCCTGCTTTTATGGATCTTTAGACAGGAAGGGAGAGTGGGCTAACCATGAATCACCTGTTAACCCTGTACACACACTTACAAAGAAGTGCAAAAATGAGACAGGAGATGCTTTTCACTATTTGGAAAGATGCACAAGGGACAGCTCCAGCTCTTGAAATCCTGCAAATGTTCCTTAGGCACAAGAGTTCCAAAGCATTAGTAGAAAGCACTCTTAATCCAGTATTCATCTTTAAAGCCAGAGGTTTGCATCTAAACTATCAATTCATTTTCACTGTTAATAAATGCAATGAAATTCTAATGATAAATTTAAAACTGAGCTCAACTCTTAATGATATTTTTGAAAACAAAACCTTGTCATTCTATCTTTCTTCTTCTGTGAGATTTGGTCAACTCTTTCTTCCCATAAGTCTTGTAAACTGTATAAAATTACTTTTTATCATTGGGGTTTATAAGGTTTGTTTTTTTTCTCTCTAGATAGACAATAATTTTCTCAGGATAGATAATCATTATTTTTGTTTCTATATGGTAAGGGAGATGCTTGGGATAAAGCTAAATTTAAGCTTTTTACCTGGACCAAGTGAAAAGAATCCACAAAACAGTTATAGCCTGCAGTATTTTAGCTGCTTTTCTGAATGTTTGGCACATCTAAGCTAGATGTTCTTAATTAAAAAAATAAGGCAGATCTGTAAAACATGTATTTCCTACACATCACTGCAATTATGTCATGCTTTTACAGAAAACTTTAACTCTTCTTTTTTTCATCTTTATGAAAGGGTAGGAAGAAAGATCTTTTGAGTGTTCCACATTTTTGAAATTTCCTTTTCAATATATAAAATTCAGTAAAAAGAAGAGACATGCTGACATTAGCTGTGAAAGCAGACTGCCTAAGGTCTAAGTAAGATCCTTTTTTTTTATTGTGTGTCTCTGCATTGATAGTTGTCTAAAGGTAATTACTGAGCTTCTGAAGAAGATACTGAAATGCCTCATTGCAGCAGAATGATGTATGTACATTCACTTAGATACAGTGCACAGCTGGAAAGGTCTGTTTATCACAGGATCACAGGTATTAGGGGTTGGAAGGGACCCAAGGAGATCATAGTGTCCAACCCCCCTGCCAGAGCAGGACAATACTATCTAACACAGATCACAGAGGAACACATCCAGACAGGCCTTGAAAGTCTCCAGAGAAAGAGACCCCACAACCTCTCTGGGGAGCCTGTTCCAGTGCTTTGTGACCCTTACAGTAAAGAAGTTAACCCTTGTGTTGAGGTGGAACCTCTTTTGCTGCAACTTCTACCCATTGCTCCTTGTCCTATCACAAGGAGCAAGTGAATATAAGCCTGTCCCCCGCCTCCTGGCCAGACTTTAGATACTTATAAACATTTATCAAATCCCCTCTAAGTCTTTTGTCCAGACTAAAAAGCCCCAGGTCCCTCAGCCTCTCCTCATAAGCCATGCCTTCCTGTCCCCTAATCATCCTCGTAGCCCTCTGCTGGACCCTCTGCAGCAGATCCCTGTCCCTCTCAAACTGGGGAGCCCAAAACTGAACACAGTATTCAAGATGAGATCTCACCAGGGCTATCCTTTATGTCCAATTTCCACTCCTACACAAGAAAGAGATTTCAAATTGACCTAATGTCTACAATAGCAGATACTTATAATTTTATGATTTTAAATGGTATTTAAAATGGTGAGAAGATCACAGGCTGATTTTAATTACACTTCCAATTCCCCTACATTAGGAAAACCTTTGTTGACAGGAAGTGGTCTTTAGCATGTCACTAATATATTTTAGGTTACTTGAAACATCTGATAATGTTGAGTGACTTGAGGGGAAATTTGCAAGCTTATTGTAAGAAACAAGCAGTGAACGTGTTCAGCTGATTCCAAAGCATATTTTATCTAGTTATAAAAGGAGGTCTTGCAAAAGAAGTATAAACTACTTTCATGTTAAAAGGTTTTCGCATTACAGACAGAGGCAAAACAAACTGAATCATAGAATCATAGAATCAACCAGGTTGGAAGAGACCTACAAGATCATCCAGTCCAACCTAGCACCCAGCCCTAGCCAGTCAACCAGACCATGGCACTAAGTGCCTCATCCAGGCTTTTCTTGA
>WAAF01019734.1:0-299634 GCA_013400475.1 Tricholaema leucomelas
AGCAATGAGGTCATCTCTGAGCCTCCTCTCCCCCTGGCTAAACAACCACAGCTCCCTCAGCCTCTCCNATCAGACACAATGCGCAAAACTCACTCACCTGGCACTTGACTCAGGTTTACAGCAGAGAAAGTACCCTCTTCTGACTGATTTCACCTGCCATATGGAAGAGGATAAGTTCAGCCTCTTATGGCAAGCTAGTTCCTTAAACATAACATGACATAGACATGCTCCAAACAGCATTTAACTATCTTTTAGTCCAATCTACAAGTCAGTATTTTTGATTTTGTCTTTCACTGCCTGTGATTTTTTTCCCTTTTATGTGGTTAGTGGCTTTACCTGACTCAGGGTACAAAAAATTAGTCATTCACAAAGCCCAGAAAACTATATATATATGACTAGGAAAAGTGCCAGGATTTTAGCTCTTATTGTAGCTATTTCATCCAAGGAAAAGATAAAGGAACAAGTCCCATCTTTTTTCACCAGATCACAAGGCCTATGTTAAATTTCCTAAAATCAGCTTTTTTTTACTTACCTGTGTTGTGGTTTCTTTCATAACTTTATTTTCTTTCCTACAATCATATCTGTAAGTCTTGCTGCTTTTAGTGTGCAGCAAGAGTTAGGAAAGTAATGAGGGGCTTCATTTAATCTTTACGTGCTTCGAGAACATATATCCATGTCTCACCATAGCCCAGACCATAGGCAGCTACTGACCAAATTATTGTCTGTGTTAAACTGCAGAATAGACAACCCACAAATTACACATCTCTGTCAAACAATCTGACATGAAAGTCACGGATTCAGCTGTTTGTCTTGCTTTGTAATTTATGAAAGGGGTGAGTTTTCAGTAGGGCGTGCACAGTGAAAAAGTTGTGAGCCAATAAGTACTCAATGCAACAACAGCAAAAGAAAAGGGAGCTGGAAGAGATGGTAAGAGAGAGGCATAGATATTTCTAAAAAACATACACCTAGGTAGAGGCTCTACCTGTTGACAGAGGAAAGATGAAAGCATCCAATTTGTGTTTGTCTATAATAACCCGAATTGCATGCAGAGAAATTTGAAATGATGATTTCCAGTGAAGACAAAAACCTATCAGAAGGGACATTGCCAAAAGAGGCACACACTAAAAACATTTTAAAGAGGTTTATAAGGGCCTCATCTAGCTTCCTCTGAAATCATTAGGATCCTTGCCATATTTTTGTTAGATGGGACATTAGGAAAGAGCTTCCCTTGAGAGAAAAAAAAAAGTAAATGTTTTTTCCACCAATTTATGACTCCTGCAATTATGCAAGTGGAAAAAATGGTTAGTTGCCAGCACTTATCCTGCCATAATTCAGCTATTTCACAGCAATAATAGCACGAAACTACAAAACACTGAGAAAACTAGTTTTACATTTTAAGAGCAGCATTTACTGTACATACACACACTACATCTTATAAGTAAAAGTAGTTTGTCAGTCATTTTAAAACTGACTGGGTACATGATTCACTCTGTGCCCCACAAAAGTCACCAAGTCTTGACTGCACACTTATACCCACTCATGCTATCACTAATGCTAACAGCAGTTCTTGACTCCACAATTATACCCACTCATGCTATCACTAATGCTAACAGCAGTTCTACCAACACCCAAGCCTTTGCTTGCTTTGCAGAAAGATGGTGGGAAGTACCTCACAAAATCATCAGTTATTCACTACAGCTGAGCATTTGCAATTCCTTGGTTATACACAGTGGTAGACTGACATGAGCTGGGAGAGAAGCTACCTGGTTTCTAATTCCACTAAGGCAGCAAGGGCTGCAGATGGCCTTGGTGAAAGTACAGTTGACCTTTATCTCACATCCCACCTCTGAAATACTCTTCTGCAAGCTCCAGTATACTATACCTAACCCTCACAGGCTAAAAAGGATTGTGTTTTTTGAGCTTCAAGTAGTTGTTTAGTTTACAGTACCTCAGAAGCATTCTGTTTAAAACTTGAGGATGGAAAAGTGTGGTATAATTTTTCTCTCTTCCTTTTCAATTCCTCAACAGACTTGAAACCTACAACCAAGACCACATCTGCCCATAGTAACTATAGTCCAACACAGAAGACACTTTCCAAGGATATGTAAAACAAGAGCTGTTGTCCATATCAGCCAGACACCAACAGTCCTGGAGCTTTCTCCAGTGCATTGGTGATAACTTTTTGATGCAAATGGCAAGTGCGACAACTAGGAGAGGAGTGCTGCTGGACCTGATACGCACTTCCCCAGTGCAATCATAGTATCATAGTATCATAGTATCATCAGGGTTGGAAGAGACCTCACAGATCATCAAGTCCAACCCTTCACCACAGAGCTCAAGGCTAGACCATGGCACCAATCTTACCTGCTCTGAAGCTGGTCTCCACAGCAGTGACTGTTTGGCATGTTAATAGATCATTTAATTTAAAAATGCATGGTGCTGGTTCTGCCCATGCTATCTCAGCAGCCCCACCCACAAGCTGGCAGGCCCAGCACAGGGATAGTGTTTTTCCTGGCTTCAAAAAAGCCCCCCAGAATATCTTTTTCTTGACCATTTTTGCTTTATATTCCTCCCCCAGTGCAGTCTTACCTGCCCTGAAGCTGGCCTCCACTAGAGAGGTTGTACTGAGGTGGAGGTGGTCTCTTCTCCCTAAGATCAAGTGATAGAACGAGAGGAAGTGGCCTGAAATTGTGCCAGGGAAGGTTTAGACTGGATACTAGGGAAAATTTATTTATAGAAAGAGTGGTTGGGCATTGGAATGGACTGCCCAAGGAGGTGGTGGGTCACTGTCCCAGAAGGTGTAGACATGGAACCTCAGGGCATAGTTTAATGCCCATGGTGGTCTTAGGTCAATGGCTGGACTCAATGATCTTAGAGGTCATTTCCAACTGAAGCAATTCTACAATCCCAATATCATTGCCTTCAGGCAACTTATTCACATTTCAGTGAGATAGCTATCAGCTGATGTGGCAGGGACACCTCCCACTAGAACAGGTCACTCAAGGCCTCATCCAACCTGGCCTCGAACACCTCCAGGGAGGGAGCATCCACAACTTCCCTGGGCAACCTGTGCCAGTGTCTCACCACTCTCATTGGAAAGAACCCTTTCCTAACATCTAGTTTGAGTCTCCTCTCTGCCAGTTTAAACCCATTACCCCTCATCCTGTCATCTGTATGGATTTTCTGGATATTAAACATTACATGACAATACTCCATGTACATTTTCCCCCTACCTATCCATTAGAACTGCAGATAAACAAGACATATATTTGCCAACTCCCTTGATTCATCTCTTGCATACCATAATCCATTTCCTGCACCAGCAGTGCCGCTGCCCAGACCAGCCATTCAAGTGGAACTGGTGCTGTGGTACCAACACAACGGCATCAGGAAGTATATTTGTTACTTTGCCAGTGCCCAGGGCAGCTGCAGAACAGCAGCAAACCAGAGCTGTTCACAGAGCAGTGACCAAGCCCCACAATAGAGGGACAAGGCCCAAACACAACTGGAACAAGGTTTCCTGGGATAACTTCTCCCAAAGTTCAGGGCTGCCCTCAGACAATTGGCTAAGATGCTCTGCTTGGCAACATTCAGAAAAACAGAACAGCTCATACATCAGCCAGAGTAGCAGAAAATAGGTTATATCATCACGGTAGGGCATCTCCCTGGTGCCTTGAAGGCAAAGGTTCAGTCAAGTTTACAAAGAAAGAGGCAGCCAGCAGTCAGTCTTCTAAAAAATGACAGCTACTAGGGACATGTCTAGCTGTTACTACTTTCTTGGTTTACTTGCTAGGTAAAGGCTTTTCTTTTAAACTAAAGAATCAAATTTCTAGTGGCACACGCTCTTGTACCTTACTGTCGTGGGTTGAGTTGAATCTGATGATATTCAGTACCCTGCTGCTGTCATGCCAGCTTCAAAGTGAAAGTGCCGACTGGAGCAAAGTATTATGGGGCTTGAAGTTGAGATTATAACGTGAGAGGCTTCCTCTTCTGGCTGCTGCTTCCAGTTTCTGGGTTTGGGGTGTTGGTCTCTTCTGTTGGTTGGCTTCTGCTTGACTTTGCTTTCCAGAGGTGACTGGGACTGATGTGCTGGGGTCCTGTATGTGCTCTCTGTGGTGCTGTTTGTCATCCAAGGGAAAAGGTTTAGAGCTGCGCCGTTGCTGTGCTGGTTACTGGCAGACCAGGTTTTGTTCAGAGTAATACAGGACTCTCCCAAGAATACTACTGAGAGATCTGCCTTGAGGCTGGATAATTATGAGTAGTAGGATGTCTGAAAGAGTGTGGGCAAGTGCCTAGGCCAGTCGTCACCTCCAGTGCTTTGAATTTCATCACTGAACAAGTGAAAAATCCTGACAAGCTGGTGAAATATTCAGAAAAAGTCTGCTGTCAGCCCAGCAGTTTCCAAGAGACAGAGATTACTGCAATGTGTGGGGTCTGACCCATGCCTATGAAGCCTTCTTATCACTGTTCAGAGCACAGCAGGCATTGCAGCTGTACCAGAGAACCAGTCTGTGACCGTATCAGGTGCCGCTGTATGGAAAAAAAAAAAAGAGTATACAAGGAAAGCAGTTAATCTGGAAAAGGATAAGGATGAATCAAGGTCATCAGGGGAACAAGAGAAAGAGGCAGAGGTGGCCACTCGGTCTTTATCTCTGGCTGTGGAAGCTGGTCAAGGACAAACAGTGGATGAAATGACTAGCAGGCTCCATCAGTGTAAGGAAACTTTCTCTTCCTCTGTACAGGCCTGTGTTTCAGCTACGAAAAAGCTGTGCCAGTAGGTCCATCAACTCAAAAAGATTAGGTTCTACTTCTCACTTGTATTCCTCACAGTGTTTCATCCATGAGGAGCAGGTGCTTCCCTGTCCAAGGTGAGAATCTGGGAGGTACATGCCATGGTGTATCCTGTTACGTTACTTGCATGACCATGGGGAGGAGATGAGGAAGAGAGACAGAAAATCCACTCCAGTTCTAGTTGCACGAGTATGTGAGTTACAAGGAAATTCTCCCTGGAAGAATTCTGCCCATTTCCAGTGGAAAGTCACCCGAGAAGAACAGAAGAACTGATGCTGCTTCTGATTCTCCTGAAGGGACTTCCAAAGCATCTTCACAAGATGTGAGTGATTCTGTGTTGGGGGAACAGACAGGTTAACCCTCATGTTAATCCTTCACAATTCCTTATCTTAATACATATTGGTTTATATATGTTACTCTCTCGTCTGTCTGTGTGGGTAAAGAGGCTTGTGAGAGGGGTTTGTTTGTTTGAAAATATCAAGGAAACTTCTCACCTACTGTTTTGGGTAAGAATATTTTCTTATTACTCCTTTTTTAAAGCTTTGTCCACTAAATGAGGAAAAAAAAATGTGTGAGCTGACATACAGAATTAGCAACTGCATAGCACAGCAGTCCTGCTATGAAAGCATTATGAGATAAAACTGAAAGGGTGCTTTGTTTTCACAACAGTGCAAAGTGCCTAACTAATTTTATTGTTAAAATGTACAAAAGTACAAATGCATAATGCAAAAATGAGATAAAAACTGTGCAAGAGTATAATGTGATAGTTTATTGGCTCAAAAAAATCTGTGTAAAATGGGAAAGGTTTAGTCTGAGACCACACAATCTCCTGTACCTGCTCAGCCTGTGGCAAAAAACAGTGTCATGGGTTAAGACTGTGCTGGCCACTAAACAAGTGATAGATAGATAGACAGATAGATAGATAGATAGATAGATAGATTAACACTTTTCTCTTCCCAAAGGGGAAAAAAAGGGAGGGATAAGAGAGAGAAACTTATGAATGGGAAAAGAAAACAAAAACTACTTTCATAAAACTAATAACAATAAAATGAAATATATATGAATACAAACAAACCCAGTATCAAATGCAACTCATCTGATGGCAATTGGTCATATTCACCACTGGTGCTGTGGCAGAAGTCCCAGACTGGACTCAGCAGCAGATGGGAACTGAAATCAGGAGAGGGATTCTGGAAATGGATTCAAGAGCTCATGGATCAAGATTGAAGGCAACATGGACAGGGGCATTGAAGAAGAAGGAGTTGACCTTCCTGATCCTTCAGCTTTATATTGTATATGATGTATATGGAAGAGGTAATTTGGGGTTGTGCTAGTTTGAGCCTAGCTAGCATGTTTTGGTGAGAAGAACTAGATGATAGGCTGTAAAATTAAAACAATGGTGAGGTCTACTTCCCTCACAGTCTTGCTGGGATGTGTAAAGAAGAAAGGCAAAACAAAGATTAGGTCACTTGCTTCTTCTCTTCGCTGGGGAGCTTTGCCTGCTGGGGAGAAGCTGAGGCTGCTGGCTGGACTCCATCTTGCTTTCTAACCTCACCCTCCTTTGCTTGGCTGCTTCACCTTGCTTTTTAACCCTCTTGGCCGAACCTCCATTCTTCCTTAGGACTGGGGTAAGGTTGAGAGGGGTAGGGGGAAGGTGAGGGGTGGTTGAGAGCCCCTCCTGGGGACTCAGGTTTCAGGGAGGGGAATTGTGTTTGTATTACCTTTTTCCCTTGTATATTTCTGTCTATAACTGTATATACTGTAAATATCTGCTTGTAAATTGTGCCAGCTGTAAATATAAGCTTCATTCAAATTTCCAGAGCTGGCTGAGTCTAGTCTGGGTGATTTCTAAAAGCGTGGGGGGCAGGGGATACCCAAACCACCACAGGGTTACCTGAACTGTTGCTGATCCCTGCAGGTGTGGCCTTTTACTTTGTACTCCCACAGTAAACAAGATTTGTCAGTGACCTTGGTCTGCATCCCAGTCCTTGGTGCTAACAACAAACACTGAGCATTATGACTGCTAGAAACAGACACTGTCTGTGACAACAAGCTGTTACTTTCAGAAAGTTTGTTTGGGGAGGCAAAACTAAGAGCCATATACATTATGTCATTTACCAGAAGAGTGACATTTGGCATAAGTGGAAGGGCAAAATTCCTCATTCCAAGATGGGTGACACAGCATCTACGCTTGGCGCAGCTTGGCTTTAATAAATTGCTTTCCCCGTCTTTCCATTTTATGTTTCCTGCGGACATGTACAAAGTTCATTGCGAAATAAATGGGTTTCTGAAATGATTGCTGACAATGTCTTTATACTGAAATGGATTTTCATGGAATTATTCCACAAAATATTTTTCTTCTTCCTCAGAGTTCATTGCCTAAGAGCAATACTAAGTTTTGGTTATGAGCAAAAACGACATACCTTTGAACAGCTGTAATGACCTAATCTACATGCGATTAAATGCTCCAGGAAATACCTTGCATGTTGCTTCACTGATATGATACTCTGAAATGCACTTCATAACATGCTGTAATATTTATTGTCCCAAAGAAAAGATTTTTATAAACCTGTTTCTTTTTGACCCTCTGAAGCTCCCGTTGTTGCAGCTGAAGTTTTTGTTGCAAGAGGCCCTCCTTTATTGCTCGTCCTTCTGGGCTCCTCAATTCAAGAGAGATGTCGAGATACTGGAACATGTCCAGAGAAGCACAACGAAGTTGGTGGGAGGCCTGGAACTCAGGCCCATGAGGAGAGGTTGAGGTAGATGTGGTTGTTTAGCCTGGAGAAGAGGAGGCTCAGGGCTGATCTCGTTGCTGTCTACAACTACCTGAAGGAAGACTGTAGCCAGGTGAGGGTTGGTCTCTTCTCCCAGGCAGCCAGCAACAGAACAAGGTGGACAGAGTCTCAAGTTGTGCTGGGGGAGGCATAGGCTGGATGTTAGGAGGAAGTTCTTCACAGAGAGAGTGATTTGCCCTTCGAATGGGCTGCCCAGGGAGATGGTGGAGTTGCTGTCCCTGGAGGTGTTCAGAAAAAGACTGGATGCTCCCATGACTTTCATTCTGAATGACAGAAGATTTTCATACTCAGGATGAAATATACAAGTCACACCTCTACCTTGACATTTCAGGTTGTCTTCATACCCAGTGATGTAGCAATAAATTCATCTGGAATATTTACTTTCTGTTGAGGATGTGATAGTTACAAATATTTTATGCTTTAATGAGATGATGAAATCCTGAAACCCCAGACTGGACATTGTGTGGCAGCCTCCACTATCCTGGACTCCAAATCTTTGTGTTCATAGTGCCTTATGCCAAAACCATTGCCTGGGGGCAGAGCGGGCTTCCGGGAGTTACCCAGCCCCCTCCTCAGCCCTCAGAGAGGGTGACAGTAGATGACTAACTTGTCCTGAGAAACACTGAGTGACAAAGTGTCCTTAAGCTAGCTATTTCAGTGTTTCACTTTTCTTCCTGATAGATAGAAATATTATCTAATGTTTCACTTTAAGATTCCTTACTGAAAATGAAGTGCCTTACTTCTTGTCATCTCTCATGAAGATAGGGAATAGATCATTTTTTTCACCTGTGCGTTAGACATTAACATTCTTAAAGATTAATCTCAAGATTCTCATCAGACTCATTTTCTTTAAATAGTGTTACTCTGCAAACCAAGTTATCCAGACTTCTCGATTTCCCTCATTCCGTTTCAGACTCTCTTCAATGAGAGCCCAAGACTGAACACAGTAATCCAATTTTCTTAAGATGCATGTAATTAATAAATTAAACCTGCTGGCACAAGTGTATCAATAACATACTTATCAATAACATACTTATTTCACTTCTGGTTTTATCCTCAGTGATTTTCAGGTCCCTTTCTGTAGACAGCTTACTTGGTTGTTTCTCTGTCTCGCCTTATACAGACTATTATTCCTATCTACACCTTGCAACTGTCCCTATTGACATTCATCCTACCTTTTTTTCTCTTCTTCAGGTCATTGTCCAATTTATCAAAGTCCTTTTTAGCTTTTCTTCCACCACTCTGGCAATTCCTCCCTCTCTGGAGCTGGACAGGCAAATCGAGAAATCTTAAAACAGCCTTCCATCTTGGCAGTGAACTGTGGACTGACTACACCATCCCAAGTACTTTGTTTTCATCTTTTATTATCTGGATCCCACTTCCCTAGTTTGTTGTCAGAACACCACATGAAGCATTACCAAAACCTAGAGATACTGCTGTCACACACTGCTTTCTAATTGAAATACTGCTCACCTACATGTAGGGATGATGCCTGTCACACTCAAGGGAAGTAATGAGTCTTTGTCACATTTGCTCCTTCTTTTGCACTTGCATTCCTGTTTGAAAGTAAACTTAAGATGAAACCTAGACTCAGGTCTTACTCCTTTTAATGAATCTTTCACACAAAGAATCTCCTTAGCTTTCATTCTTGTGAATGTGGGGAAGGCTGCCTGGACTGCAGCAAAGCCTTTGACCCTGTCTCCTACAACAAGCCCCTGGCAAAGCTGGCAGTTCATGGCTTGGACGGATTTACTCTGTGCTGGGTCAAGAACTGGCTGGAGGGCCAGGCCCAGAGAGTGGTGGTGAATGGTGCCACGTCCAGTTGGCAGCTGGCACTAGTGATGGGCCCCAGGGATCAGTGCTGGGCCCAATCCTGTACAATATTTTTATTGATGATTTGGACGAGGGGATTGAATCCATCATCAGTAAGTTTGCAGATGACACCAAGCTAGGAGCAGGTGTTGATCTGTTGGAGGGTAGGAGAGCCCTGCAGAGGAACCTTGACAGGCTGGATGGGTGGGCAGAGGCCAATGGGATGAGATTGAACAAGGCCAAGTGCAGGGTTCTACACTTTGGCCACAACAACCCCAAGCAGCGCTACAGGATGGGGACAGAGTGGCTGGAGAGCAGCCAGGCAGACAGCAGAGACCTGGAGGTACTGGTAGATAGTAGCTGAACATGAGCCAGCAGTGTGCCCAGGTGGCCAAGAGAGCCAATGGCATTGTGGCCTGTATCAGGAACAGTGTGGCCAGTAGGACAAGGGAGGTTATTCTTCCCCTGTGCTCAACACTGATCAGGCCAAACCTTGAGTACAGTCTCAAGTTGTGCTGGGGGAGGTACAGGCTGGATGTTCGGAGGAAGTTCTTCACAGAGAGAGTGATTTGCCATTGGATGGGGCACTTAGTGCCATGGTCTAGTTGACTGGATAGGGCTGGGTGATAGGTTGGACTGGATGACCCTGGAGGTCTCTTCCAACCTGGTTGATTCTATGATTCTAAGAGCATCAGGCAAGGTATTTTTCTTTGAAACCAGTAACTGACGTATTGAAGATAGTACTTTAATAATGTGAATGTGTAAATCTTGGTGGATTTTCTGGCAAAGCACCCAGAAAACTGGTACTTTTTACAAAGCCCAGAGAGTATATCGCCACCTGTTGTGTTACATTATTCTCTCAACTCTTCATCCAGTAGCCACACACGTCTTCATGTGGCCTAGGAAATATGCTTACACAAAAACTTCCAGAAGGCTAAAGTCTTTTTCCACTACATCAAGAAGCCACTCAAAAAAATATGCTAAACTAGAAGAGGAAGTCCTAGTACTTGCACAGTCCTGTTTACTGGTTCAGTGTGTATTTGTACATCTCAGTTTTTAACGAGAAACAGAACACAAGTCACTGGATAGTTTTTCAACTGGGATCCAAATAATATGACTTAATCTATTTTTTTTTTCCCACATTATGACCCCACCACAGTACAGTTGGTATCTGACTAAAAAAATAAGCAAAATTTATGATAAGAACAATCTGATCTCATCCTGGCAGCAGTGTTAGTTGATCAAAGCAAACTGGAGATGAAGTATGAACACATGAGCCTTGCCAGTAACTTCAACTCCACCTTCATCAGCGGCGAATGAGTCAACTTCCAGCAAACACATTACTGTATTGGCAGGACCAAAACAACCTTCGTATGACTGATAGGCTGCCTCTGAGAGGACACTTGATTTTGACCCCTAAGGTGGTGTAGAGGGATGTATTCCCCCAGTACCTCATCGAACACAAAGCTATAAACAAATACATAGTTCACAACATCCCATATGCTTCTCTGATTTCTTTTCAACACATTAGGGCTATTCAGTAAATAAGCATTTGGAATGCAATAGTTTAGAGATAGGAGGGAAAAAAAAAAAAAAAAGAACCAATAATAGCAATCACCAGAGCCATTAATCTCCTTAAAGCTAACTGCCAGATCTTGGCAGAAGAAGCAACAGACTTGGTTTTTTTGGAAAGAACACAAATACAGTACTGTGGCTAGTTATTTCTCCAGATATATTGGTTTGGCTGTACTTATACACACCTCACTGGCACACATTGTCCAGAAACACAAAGTTCTCATGTCAGAAATGTGTCTTTAAAACAATCAAAGTATTTACATGGGGCTTTTGTATTCTATATTGTTGTCGCAGTTTACTTTGCTAGCAGAGCAATGGAAAAAAAAGTGGAGATGAGAAATACAGGAAACAGCATAGATTAAAAGAAAGAAAATGTCAACAAAACCTTCTGCAAAAATGAACAGGTTGATATAAAACACTTGCAGCTAGTCAAAAACCATTGCACCTGGATGTGCTCCTGACAAATTTCTGATAGTAACAATATTAAAGATGATTCTATCCATGGCACCCAGACAGCCTGAAGCTAAATGTTCCAGCTCAAATGAATGTTGAACATGAAAAGGTGAAATAAAAATCCATGAACAACAAATGTCAGCGTTTGGCACAGAGCAGAACCACCGCCTGACCTGAGATCAGAGACTGGAGATGTCAGATATGTGGAGCTATTCAGAATTTATCACATGTTCTTAGTCTCCTCTTCTATGAGTATTGAGAAGGTTTTCTTTGGTAGAACCGGACTCGTCCAGAGGATTTTCCATTTCAACAATGAGAGAATCAAGGACCTGTCTGAATTCTCTAATGAAATGTAAAGCACTTAGGAGACTTCCCACAAGACCTCATCAGAAGTCAAAACCATCCTCCTAAAGAATTGATTCTAAAACCTCTCTCAGTGTGTATGTTCCATACACATGTGTAGATGTGTTTGTGTTTTAGCAATGTTGATTTGTCATTTAAGTTTAAATGTGGTTGCCAGGCAGAACCCGGCTGTTATCGTAAGGTTAGGATAACAAATAGGGCAACTTCAGGAAAGAATTTTTCCTAGCAGCAGCGTGTGCCACGTTCTTGTTTAAAACATCAGATTACACCACATACTTCATTTTGTGTGAGGTCACTCATAGAAAAACATTACCATTTTTTAAAAACAAAATATGGCTTTTTTATATGGGGAAAGGTTTTCGTCCAGCTCTAGCAACCTGGGCTGATGCAGTACGTTGTGCTGTGAGAATCCTGGGGTTCGTTCTGGTGACAGAGGCTCGGCTTGGTTTTGAACTGTCAAACACAGGTACTTCTTGAATTGAATATGCACTCCAATCCCAGAGCACAGCCATTCCACATCTGCCCTTCTGTAGAACACCAAATACTGACACTGAGTGCGATCATCCTAGGCTCGCTGTCAAAGGAGTCGGAAGCTGGCATGTGGGTGAGAGGAAAAGGCTCCAAGTCATCTTTACAGCTGTACGTGGGTTGATAAGTCCCCTGGACAGGCCATTTCCTTATGTGTGGCCACATAAGAGGCTCCTCATTCCTAACTTTGGTGTCTGCAAAGGCATAGGAACGGCTCAAGCCAGTCTCTATTTCTTCAATTCATAGAATGGTTTGGGTTAAAAGGGACTTTAAAGATCAGCTAGTTCCAAGCCCCCTGCCATGGCCAGGTGTGGGAATGCAGAATGCCGAAGAGCTGTGGGGTGCAGGTGCAGAGGAGCTGTGGGAACGGAATGAAGAGGAATAGTAACAGGCAGATCCTTATAATAACAGACCTTGGTTCTCACAAGCAGCTGGCTAGCTTATCTCAGAAAGGATAGATAACGGACACCCCGGTAATGAGGAAAACAAGGCGCGGCTTACGCAGATGGAGTGGATTGTCCCTGACTAATTATGCTACCGTGTAGGCATGTGCTCTGCTGGCTGAGTGCATATATATCTTGGGCTGTACGTAATGAAGTGTCTCTAGCATAATTCACCTTGAAGCGTCTGGAGTCCCTCGTCGGCAGGCCTTGACCACACTGCTCTGGGAGGCCTACTGCAGCTCCCGCAGCAAGCAGAGATTTACGAGCAGCACCAATGCTGCAACAGCCAAGGACAGCTTCCACTGGAGCAGGTGGCTCAAGGCCTCATCAAGCCTGGCCTTGAACACTGTCAGGAAGATAGCATCCACTACCTCCCTCGGCAATGTGTTCCAGTGTCTCTCCACTTTCACCGCAAAGAGTTTATTCCTAATATCCAGTCTAAATCTGCCCCCTTTGAGCTTAAAGTCATTTCCTCTTAGCCTGTCACTATAAGCCCTTGTAAAAAACCCCTTCCTGGCTTTCTCGTAGGCCCCTTACAAGATGGAGTAATGTGCTCAAATGCTCTCACTATTGAGAGACACAGGAATATCCAAAAGGAGGTTGTGAGAATAAGAAACTCCTTAGCAGCCTCATCAAAATAGGTTAGTGTATCCTTTCACTGAGACTATTAGTTTTGTTACTTCAGTTATTTCATAGCATGATTGAAACAACTTTAGTAATTTTAACACTGTAAATTTGCCTACCAGGAAGAACCAAAATTCAGGGACTTACCCAGGTCCGCATTGGGAACTGTCAGCCAAATCAGTGCCCAGACACCCAAAAGAGGAGTCTGAGAGTTTACTTCTATCAAACGGCAATCCAAAAGAGGGTTAACATGGGTTAGAACATACATTTATGTCTATAGTTTTTCTATATATACACTTACATAAAAAACTACTTTATATATAACTATTATATATATATATATATCTTAAAGCAAAGTCTGACCTGTCATCAGCTGAGTGCTTAACACAGCTACATTACTTTAACACACGCTGTCCTAGAAGACAGTCTGCACTAGGGAGTACTGCTATACAAGTGCAGTGTATTCTGTATTTCTGTATATTACCTCACCTTCCTCTTTTTCCTCCAGAATCTTGGTAGAAGAGGAAATTAAGGGAGACAAACTGAACTGTGATGCTTAGGAAGTCCCTTGATTCTGCCTGTCACAGTTTTAAGCCTGCCTGGGGCCTCAGGGGAGTCTGGCTTCTCTTACTCCTCCTCTGCCAACCAGACAGTAACGGCCCACTGCTTTTATTCATTACCCTGAATGTAATGCACTAAATTTAACAAGTAACACACTCAGCGGGAATTTATTGGCCTTTTGCAGCATGATTGCAAGGTAGGATATGGATATGGATTCCAATTACTGCTGACACCAGATAAGGGGAACAAAGCCTATATATGATTGTTATTAATCAAAGGTGATATCTGGTATTAGGAAGAAAGGAAAACCAAACCAAGAATAATTTAAAAATACTTAACTGTTTTTTTTTTCCTACCCAAATGCTCAGTTGTTCCAAATAAAACTATGCTGCTCTTTTCTAACTAGAAATAATAAAATAGATTGTATACTATACAAAATGGCCAGGAAGAAAATGTGAATAAAAACTGTTATTGATTATAGAATGATACACAGAAAATTCACATCCCCAGAGATGCAATAAACTGCAAAAAGCTTTTAAAAAGCCCAGCCATACATTCACAGCTATAGAAGTATCAATGATCACTGAACAACATTACACCTCTGACTAATATATTCCAGAGAATCATAGAATCAACCAGGTTGGAAGAGACCTCCATGATCATCCAGTCCAACCTAGCACCTAACAATATTAAAAGATAGGAAAGGAAGAAACAATTTTTTCTTGTTCACATCTGGATTTTAAATAGATACAATATGAATGGGCAAAGAACAAGCCAAAGACCACTGCATCAAAATTCCAGGAACCAGCAGATGAGAAACACATGTATACCTATACCAAACCTCTCCTAGGTGAGCACAGCAGTGAACCACTTAGGAGTACGTGATTGCAATAATTTCATGTAACTGCAACCCACAGCGTATTGAATACTACGGTCATTCAGAGTAGTAAGAGGCAAAGAACTCAGATTCCTAATGTGTTTAGCATTTCCATTCATCTTGGACTTAGAATATGGAAGTCCTTTCCAAGCTATCTAAATCACTACGGTTAGGTGAGCGGGAGCAGAGAGCTTGTGAATTTTCTTCTTACTGTCTGTGCTAGTTTGAGCCTAGCTGGGATATTTTAGTGAGGAAAAAATAGATTATAGGCTGTGAAAAGGAAACAATGGTGATGTCTGCTTCACTCATAGGCTTGCTGAGATGTATAAAAACAAGAACACAAATAGAGATAGCACAGTTGCTCTCTGGCTTTTGGGCCGTCTCCCTTCTCTCCCTAACCTGCTGTCTGTGTGACTAATCCCTCTGCTTCCTAACCCCCCTCCGGCCGATTCTCCAAACTCACCTTGAACATAAGGCGAGGTCTGGGATAAGGTAGAGGGGTAGGAAGGAGGTGGAAGGGTAAGTGGGAGCCCCTCTTGGGGACTCTGTTTTCTAGGAGGAGTGTTGTATTTTTACTTTTATTACTTTTTAACTTCTATATTTCTGTATCTAGCTGTATACATTGCAAATCTCTGCTTGTATATTGTGCTAAGCTGTAAATATAGCTTCATTCTTTAATTTCCAGCTGCTGAGTCTAGTCTGACCGATTTTCTTAAGTGTGTGGTGGGGCGAGGAACACCCAAACCATCACACTTTCTGTTCTCCATGTTCAGACTGAGCACACAGAATAAAGAATATTATCTGGTAGCAGCTCCATTCCCTTTCCAAGCCATAAGCAAAATGGATTACTTTTCAAAACAAGTAAGTTAAAGATTAAATTTTCTGAAAACACACAACACTACAATTTGCTTGAAATTCAATGTTCCCTATTCATAAAGAGGCTACTTCACATGCCTACAGATATGACTTGCCTATTTATTGAAAGATCAACCAGAAAATGAGAAAAAAATATGGAAATACCACACTGGTCCTTCCTGGACCAACCTTACAACTCTTTCCTGCTTCTCCAGGACCTGTATGCTATTTCCCAGTCCCTTCACTACTGGTAAAAGACAGTGTATTTGCCCACCAGAAGCAGAATCGAGATGACCTGCTGTCTCAAATAAACCATCAAAAACATTTTATTGAGGCTTCCAGAAAGGAATCTGATGCAATAACTTGGAGATCAAATGTAAAAGAACTTTGAAAATTCTCATGTTATTAATTGAAAACTTTATTCTTTATCATGCTATCTGTATAAGAAAACGATATGTATAAAACTTACTACATGTTTAATCTGTGTTAGCTTCCATTTTCTGAGGTGTTCTCTTTCACCATGAAAACCAAGAGACCAATTTTCTGGCATTTGAGAACTGTATTTTTCATCTCTCACATGAAGATGTATGCCATAAGAAGACTGGTGATCACCTCTTACAACTACCTGAGGGGTGGTTGCAGCCAGGAGGAGGTTGCTCTCTTCTCTCAGGCAGCCAGCACCCGAACAAGAGGACACAGCCTCAAGCTGTGCCAGGGGAAATTTAGGCTTGAGGTGAGGAGAAAGTTCTTCACTGAGAGAGTCATTGGCCACTGGAATGGGCTGCCCAGGGAGGTGGTGGAGTCGCCGTCCCTGGAGCTGTTCAAGGCAAGGTTGGACGTGGCACTCGGTGCCATGGTCTAGCCTTGAGCTCTGTGGTAACGGGTTGGACTTGATGATCTGAGAGGTCTCTTCCAACCTTGGTGATACTGTGATAGTGTGATACTGTGATATACAAGATAAACAAAATAGAAGTTACAAAGGTTTTCACACCCCATCAAACATGTAGGTGCCACCTGAATATGCATTATGTGTATATTGCTCAAGATATATGAATGCTGCGTTACATGAGAGCACTAAATCTTCATGTTAATGAAGGCAATTCATTAGTGAAACAGAAATGCAGTCATGTTTTCTCACCTCATTTCTTCAACTTTACCTGGTGCATGGAAGTATTTGGAGACTGGCTGCAGCAGGAGAGAGAAGAGAATAAACATAAAGGAGTACCATATTTGTAGGGAAAAATTATGTTTAAACAGACCCTCTATGCAGCATATATTCTATATTACCTAGAACATGGTATTTGCTATGTGTATGTGACTGTTGAGAGCATATGGAAGTGTATGAGAGCATAAAATCAGTTTTACTGCATTTGATGTTGTAAGATATTGCTGATATTACTGATAAATACTTGATTCCATATATACCTTGTTTCAAATAGTTGGGTCAGCGATGCAGCCTTGGGTATCAAAGAAATCTTTTGGGTTTTTATTAATAGCCCAGGCATTTTCTTGCCAGATAGGAAGTTTGTCACTGAGATAACATTTTAATTATCAGAGTATAAGATATATGTAACTTTAAGCTTGAGAGTAGTGCTCGCCAGAGATTTGTAAATAAGGACTTTACTAAGTGATGATTTAATAAAATAGACCATTTTCCAAACACTGGTTGTAGAGAGCCTTTGGACCCTAGAAGAAGGGTTACATCTCTAGTCCTCTAGCTAAAATTCATGCTGGTCTCTTACAGTCCTTGCTCACAACAAAATAAATGCACAGAAGCTCTGTTTCTGTCATTGTGTGCGCATTGCTTTGAGAAGAACATGGAACAAACCCCAAGGGTGGCTATTGTAGCATGTCACTGTTGCAACAAATGTTAAAAGTAGCCTTTTGTTCTCAAACATTTATGGCAAAACCCCAACGACATCTTCTAAAAATGATTACAATTTAAAATGGTAATGATATGTTTGTCTCAAGAGACTTTATATTGTCTGCAAATCAATCGATATGGTGAAGGGATTTAGGGAGAAATCACTGATGAATGCATAAAATCCTGGGAACAAAGAGTGATACCTGCATAGAGGAGACAGCTGGCAACACCCATCAACTGACGGAGAAATGCATTTATCCTGCTTGTAAATACAAAACCTTGTCAGTCCCAGTAGTTTCTGCTATATATGACATAATTTTTGCTTACAGCACACTATCAAGAAAGATACTGAGCAGTCCCATCTTTTGCTAGCACCTACCATGGGTGTATATTAGATCCAAACTCTCATGGCTGGAATAAAATCACTGAAATGTGAATTGGGTTGATAACTTCAATGCAAAATAGAAGATTTTTTTTCCCCTGAATTTTTTTGAATGCTTTTAACACACTAATCCTTAAAAAATCATTTAAGCAATAACAGTAGGAGAAGGGAATAATTTCATGCCTCAGATATGTTGTGAAGCATGAGGATGAAGAATAAGTGACTTCAGTCACCTGAGAAGTGCAATGATTTCCAGCAATGCACTGCCTAAAGTATCTTATTCCTAAATTATTATTTTAGAAAAGGTCACACCTATGCAGCTAGTGAAAATTATTAGATAGGAGTGATTATGGTGGCAACCATGCAGCCTGTAATTCACTCTTTAATAAGTAAGTGAGTTCTCCTATCATACTCTTAAACATAAAGTGCACATTTTAAAGATTGAAAAGAAACTCCTTGCTCAGATAAAGTGCCATCCAGGCCAAGTGTGACTGTCAAAGCTATGGTACAGCAGCTGAGAAAAGTCATTGTTCAAATTGCTGTATCTAATCCAGATTTCCATGCTGACGTCTGTCCAAATCCAAAGCGTAGATTCAGAGATGTCTGCTGTTGAATGCAACCACAAAGATGAGCATCGCGCTGCCACACCGCCTCAGGGGCGCTGATGTTGGTGTGAAAGATATTGCCATTGGGAAGCCCCCAATTCACCTAACTCTGAGTGATGCCTTCTTTTACAATGAAAAATCACATCCATTCTGCAGAGCTGAAATTAAATGATGTCTTATTTAGGCAGATTTTATATTCAATAAACAAAGAAATTCCAGAAAACCTACCAAAATGAAACCGGGGGGGAGGGGGAAATGTCCTTCATTACATGGATAACAGCTGCAATGTGGTTTGCTGACAAATCATCTCATGGATTCTACTATGGTGTATTGTGAACTATTGAAAGGAAACACTTTCATTTTGGAAAATTCTCCCAGGCAACCAGCAACAGAACAAGGGGACACAGTCTCAAGTTGTGCCGGGGGAAGTATAGGCTGGATGTTAGGAGGAAGTTCTTCACAGAGAGAGTGATTGGCATTGGAATGGGCTGCCCAGGGAGGTGGTGGAGTCAATGTCCCTGGGGGTGTTGAAGAAAAGACTGGATGGGGCACTTAGTGCCATGGTCTAGTTGACTGGATAGGTCTGGGTGCTAGGTTGGACTGGCTGATCTTGGAGGTCTCTTCCAACCTGGTTCATTCTATGATTCTATTCTTTTGAAAAACATGCCAACCATGGCTTATTTTGGAAGTTATAGCAGGAATCTAAAGTTTCATGTTTGACCACTGTACTCTTACTCTCATTCTTGGAATATGTTGTAATTTAACCTGACGAGATACTGTAACACTATTTTCTCCCTTATTTGTGTTAATTTATGAACTATATCACACTTAGACATTAATTTGGAGAAAGCTTTCTTTAATTATATAATACAAGGGGTTTTTTGCATTTACATAAAAATCCTAAGGGCTGGGTGCTAGGTTGGACTGGATGATCTTGGAGGTCTCTTCCAACCTGGTTGATTTTATGATTCTCTGTTTTTTGTGGTGTGACAATTGTAAACTGAATTCATCTGGGGGGGTGGGGAGCAGGGGGAAGCCTCATGTAAAATGTAAAGAACTAAAGGAAAATAAACAGTAGGTTCTGCTTTTAAACCAGCATATTTTGTACTTCTGCTAGTCTGTTAGGTATCTAAGGAACTTATCCAAGCATCCAGAAAACTTTTGCCTTTGCTGTCACAATGAAATATTTGAATGAAGTGCCTTCTTTTTTTTGCTTCCACTATATCCCACCAAAAATCTTTTATCAGTAAAACCAAACATTTGTAGGAATGGCACAAAATAGACTTGGGGATGGTTTTTTGGTTGTTTTTTTTTCTCAGTTTCCATTTACTTTTTCTTTTTTAGAGGTTGAGGTGGGGGGAAAAGTTTTAACCAACAAAAAAAAATGTCACATTGAAGATAAATTCACATGCCATTTAGTGGTTGCCAGAAGGCAAGAAATGCTGTATTTTTTTTCCCCCTTCTAGACACAACTTCTATTGTCTGATTTTTAGCAGTTGTAGTGGGAATAAATTGCGGCAAGTGCATTGGTCTCAGCACCTGAGAGTAGGCAAGATCCTGTAAGTCTTTGTCATCCACATTAATGCACCAGCTACGGAAGGACTTTGGGGAATCAAAAGGACTTGACAGCTTTGCGTTCTCTAGAAGAGACTAATTTGCAGCCAGGAAGGGTGAACAGTGTATTGTGGTGGGTAGTGGGCTTAATTACCTACAATAAGGATTCCTGGGTTAAGAACTCAATCTGTTCAGGCTGGAAATCATGAAATGGCAACAATGCAGTCTTTCTGGGCTTGGGGGGGGGGGTTTGTTTGTTTGTTTGTTTTGGAGGGTTTTCTGCTGGTTTTGGTTCTTTTTCTTTTGGTTGTTGTTTGGTTGTTTGGTTTGGTTTGGGGTTTTTTTCCATTTGTTTTGTTTTCTTTTCCCTTTCTTTTTTTGTCCCCCTGCCTCCACCCTGCGAGCTGGTTTGCATGCCCTCATTTGTAAATGTTGTTGGGACAATGTCAGGTTGCTGTAGGCCAAGCATTCCAATCTCTTATCTGTATTTTATAAAACTTGATCCTACTGGCAATATTTGCTTGATTTCTCCGATGTTTCCAATGAAAACAGTGTTTCATTTGGCTTTAAACTGTGATCACAGATGAAACATTATGGGACTATGCCAGGATTTGAGGGCCAAACACCAAACCCAAGTCTAAACCAAAACTGAAACCACTTAGTAGTTCTTTATTGATTATAAAATCTGAAGAAAAGGAAAACAATCCTTAAAAAAAAAATCATAAAAATAGCTTATACAAAGAAATACATTTTCAGTGATTGCATTTATAAAGGAAAGATGCCCCTGACAATGACTTGGGGACAAGTTTAATTCTTTTTTCTTTTTTCAGTCTAAGTAATATGCCACTGACATATTGTAGCATGCTGCTGATGTGGTATCAACCAGCTTGCCAGTTTAGAGCTGCAGGGTCCCAGACATGGCAATGTTCATTAACACCCAGCAGTTGGATAATTTATCAGCCAACCAGCACATGGAGTTTCACATCTCTCCTCTGTAATTCAAGGGGGACCTTCCCCTCCAGCCCACTATCACCCAAGTTTAACCCTTCAGCTAAACCTTTATGTTATTGTTGTCAAGAGGTATAATCCACACTAAATATGCTGATCAAGAAACACCTGAAGGGGCCTTTTTTTCATCATTTTTGGTTCTATCTCTCTCTCTCTCTCTCTCTCTCTCTCTCTCTCTATATATATANTATATATATATATATATATATAGATATGTGTGTGTGTGTGTGTGTGTATGCTAAATCTGCAGGATTTGGTGTTATCTTTGGTGAGAACAACAAATGCAGGCTGCGAGATGATCTCAGAGGGACAAGTTTCATACAGGTAAGACGGATGCCTCATCTGAACATTTTGACTTTCCAATCAAGAGACACCACCACAAATAATTTGGTGAGGACGGGGATGGGAAGCTGAAGAAAAACATCCATCCTGCCAGTATCTCCATCCACACATGCACAGCACATACAGAGAATACCTCAGAAGCGAGAGCCCCGTGATGAATGATGGTGGAAGTCCATCATTTTTTGCATCTAGTCCCTTTTTTTATTGTGAGATTCCCCAGAAAGAAGAGTGTCAACAGGAAACACAGATGGGACAGGTCCCAGCAGCACTATGGTGCATGCTGCCAGATAGTTAGTGAGAAGCCGTAGCCGCAGAGAAACAGATACATGACTCCTGCACCAATGGGCTTGTGCTTCTCTGGAAAGCCCTCTGGGACCCACCAGCTTTGGGTGAGAAACCCTCTTTACCCTTTTTGGGGTAGGAAAAAGCTGCTTCTTCCCATGGACAAATTAAGGAAATATCTGCTAGGGAAACCTCATAGAATTTCCCTTCTTTGATATCTTTTATTGCAGGTTTTTTCCATAGGGAAGAGGCAGTTATGCCTTAGCTTGAAATCACTAAAATTGTAAGACCACATCACACTGCATACAAATGGCAGAGAAGAACAGGTTTGAGAACTACACTGCAGAAAATGGTGGATCCTCCTCCAAAGGCCTTATTCTGTGAGCTTGAGGGGCTGGCTGCTGAGTTGCTGCACTGTCTGCATCTGTCCTGCGGCTTGAATGCTGGAGGCTGACGGACTCCAGTGATAGGTGCTCTGCTCCTCCAGGCTTGATTCCTCCTTTTACCAGAGGAGAAATGAAAACCACACAGAAACGCCATGGTGGTTCCTTGTAGCTTTACTCTCCCACTGCAGGTACTAGCCGAAGATGGGGCCCTGTGTGCTAAACAGCCCTCTCATAAATATTTCATATGCCTGAGTCAAGCAAAAAATGCCTGCCACCATCCTTTGCGTTTCTATTATTTAAAGGGTCACTAATCAAGCAGTGAACTTACCTTTCTGACAAATCTACATACCAGACAATCAATATTCATCTGGAGCTTGTGATGCACCTTCCCCCACCCACACAGCGTGCAAAGGCAAGTTAGATTGTCTGTCTCCTCGCTGGGGATTAGCACAGCCTAGGCAAGGAGCCCTGAGGACTCATGAGGGTGTGCTGTGTCCAGCACCCCCGGAAAAGTGTTTGCAATCACCAATAGCCAGCTCAGCGAGTACAGTAGTGGCGAGACTAGGAAGGGTTAAAGTTTTGTCTGTGACACTGAAATTGAGGCCAGCTGTAGGTCATATTCACGTCCCAGTCACAAGAAAATGAACCTGTGAGACAGAACCTAATTATCTGCTAAACCAAAAGCCAGTCTCAGTTCAATAACTTACGACAGAGCTGGCAGCCAGATATAGCATTGCCATGGTAACGCTGGGAAAAAAAATCCACTGCAGTAGAGAACAAGAAGGAAAAGAAGGAGACTGTAACCCTAAATATGCTGTAGCCATTTGATCTTGGACAAGTGGATATGTTTAAAGAGCCAGATTGCTACAACTGTCTATCCACTTTAATATCCTCTATAATTACTGAAATGAAAAATGCAATTACACTGTGCTCTGAGCTAAAAACCAGGAGTAACTGGCTAACTGGGAATTAATTTTAGAGGGAACAATATCAGCTTCTTTCCCCTCTCAAAACACATGGACTTGAGAAGCCTGTGGGGGCTGGAGAGCGGAGAAGTCTGCCTAACATCACTGCATGCCAGTCAATCTCTTGGTTTTCCCTATCACACTTCCCTCCCTCTTATTCCACTCACAGGCCATTACACTACAAGGGAAAGGCTTAGTAGAGCAAAGCGCTAAAGACCTCACTTTGGAGACCATGATCTCTGAATTACATGAAGTTATGGGTGACATAAGTTTAAACCTCTCAGCAAAACATCCTGAGCACAATCCCCATCATGAGACACACAACAACTCACAGGGCACTACAATGGACCATGGGAGTCATGAGATGAGGGATCCCATCCTCTGAGTGTGTCCCTATAGGGAGCCAAGCACGGCAACTCTTGTGCACCACCAGCACTGAGTGTGGGGCTTTTCCCAGCTGGATCCCTCAACAGTGAAACAAAGGGCACCAGCCTCAGACAGTTGCCTGAGATGTATAGGTACATGAATACAGGTATATGGGCACATGTATACCAGCAGCTCAGCTGTGAACCACCAGCACCCTGCTCTGCCAAGCTCCTTGGCACATCTGTGAAAAAAACAAATACAAGCAGATAGCAAACACACACCAAAAAACCCCAGATACAAGCAGATACCAAACACAAAATCAAATGTGCTTTGAAATGCACATTCAAAAAATTATCTATGCATATATATGTATAGACACATATTGCTCATTGCTGCGAGGACCACAAAAACAGTCTCTGATCATTTTGGTCAGAGATGTAGATTTGATCTCAAAAGTATCAGCAGTGATTTCATGAAAGGAACCTACATCTGTTTATGTGTGTGGTTATCGCAGACAGACAGAGATTTAAAATTAAACACAGGGTTTAGAAAAAATATATTTAAACCAAACAAACCACTTATTTCAGATGGCACTACAGTACATGCGTTTCCAGTTTGCCACCAAAGCTATCTGAGCTGTCCAGAGCAGATCGTTTAACAGCAAGACTTCCCTCCTAGATGCTGGAAACTCCACGGTTTCAAACTCACACACAGGCATTCTATCCAGACTCAGAATGTTCTTAAAATTGCTAATTTTATGAGAGACTTCTAACTAAGCAGCAGTATTAGAGGGGGATTAGGATGCCAAAATAATTTCCAACCTGAGAGTGCAATTAGGAAATATTATTGTCCTCATATTTTTTCCCCATGTATTTTTCTTCCTACAGGGTAAGCGAAGTCCAAATTTTACAGGACCTTTTTCAGTTAAAGTTATCATTTGAGTAATAATGCCAAATGAATTAAGAAATGCTCTCAGCTACAGCACCTTCTGAAGTGGGCTATGTATCAATTGCCGCTGCACAAGGCTGTATAACTAATGAAACAAAAGGAAAATGTGTTCAAGAGTGCTATTTGTATTTTAGCTATTTATTTCTGAAGAAATTAAAAAAAAAGGGGGAAAAAAGACCAGTAACCCCCGCCCCAAACAGCAAAGAAACCCCAAACCCACAAACCTCTACAGGCCACAACATAGCTATCCATCGATCCATATTGTTTGAGACTAGAATTCTCATCCTGGAAAAGCCTACCATTAGTATCTAGCCCAGTGAATGGTTCAGCTGAGGTGGTAGCAGTGTCTGGTACCTAGAGAAAATTCAGGCATGACCTTTCTATACACGTACAGGTTTTGTCAGCAGTAATGTAGATCAAAGGGGGACTAGGGCATTATTTTCAAGGAGCCAGCCTGACACATGGCGTAAGTGAGGTCTGTTAAAGTCAGTGGGCCTGAACCTGATTATGCTGATCATGAATCTGGCCTTGTTTTCATCACAGAACATATAAATGGCCTCACACTTACCTTTCATTGTGCTGGGCATTTCTGAAATGTGGCTTTTCAAGCAGATTAAGAATCTGCTAAAGTCTGTTCAAATTCTGTACAGCATTTTCAGGGAAATGTTTTTCTGTAACTGCTGAAAATTTGTTTTAGTTCACTGTTTTTCAGCCTTCAAGGATCTTGGTCAGTAAACAGATAACTTGTTTCTGAGATAAGCTTTCTAGCAATGCCTCTGAATCTGCAAAGAATGCTCACACACAGGAAACTCAGACATGTGCAAATAATAGAAAAGAAGAGACAATCAGGAAAAGGTAGTTCATTACAGGGAACAGAAATTCTTCTTCCATTAAAAAAAGGCAAAATAAAAGTACCCTGGTCTTCACACATGAGATAAGGAAACAGAACCTTGACTTTGCTCCTCACATATATGTTTCTCATTTGAGCCTGCAGACACTTCGAGATGGCATTTCCCAAAGTGGTAAACTGCCCTTCCCTCCTCAGTTACACAGACGTGCTGACAAAAGAGAGGCTCATACAGGGGCTGAAGCAAGGGAGAGTCCCAGTGTGTGCTTGTGGTACAGCTGCACAATGGAGCTGTTTCTCTTTTCTGTGCTTCTGATAGGGCCACAACTGTGACTGGAGCTTTCTTGGGAAAGGAAGCAACCATCTTCACCTGTGACATTAGGAGCACATTTATCATGAACAAATCCCTAGACTGTACACTTTAAACTGCTCATTGCAGCTATGAAAAGTATAAATAAGGTACTGACATAGTATATGTTTACACAGCTGAAAACTGAACGTGCCTCAGTTGATCTTCTGACATTGCAGAAGACAGTAGGAAAAGATGGATTAGTCAGAAATGAGAGCACCATTTTGCCAAGGAAGAAACATTAGAGACAGCTATGGATGAAAGAGTACATCTTCTAATGTCCACCTTGGGAAAAAAACAGTTTAAAAAGAGAAATCATGGTCTGGCCATTGTAGCACTAACAGTGCTCAAATGCTGGATTGTATCTGCATAGGAAACTCCAGCTTATGTTAACCTAAGCTGCACACAAGTATCCACTGACATGTTTCAGTACATTGGATGTTATCCAACTTTCCACAGAAAATATAAACCTCAACAATTAAATAGTTTGTAATGATGATACTGGAACATTTTAAGCAACATAGATACCTTTCTGAACAAAGTATATAGTTTGTGAAGTCCACGAGAGTCCAATGGAACAGAAGAACTAGCAAAGGACTCAGTTTCCTATATCTAAATGTCTGTTGTCCTGTGTGATGCCTTGGAGTACCTGAGAGACCTATATGAAATTGGTAGATATGTGGAGTGGCACCACAGTCTGCCTGAAAGCAAATGGCAGGAGACATCTACAGCTTCTCTATATTTTCTAAATGTTTTTAATGACTTACGGCTTCTCTGAAGCCCCAAGTACTAAATGTATCAGTCTCTATAACTGGCCTGGTGTGACACAGCCCACTCTCACAAGCAAGCACCTGATATATAAAGATCAGGAGGGAAAGCAACACAAAAAGCCTTAGATTGAGATAAGGAGTTTAATGAAATTATTACAATGCACAATCACCTTAGCCTATTTCGCAGAACATCACAGCAAAGGCAGAAGCTGGCAATAAAATGATTGTACCCCAGGATATCATTGACTCTCTTAGCCACAAGGACATATTGCTGTCCCATGCAGAATTCGCTGCTTACTAGGATTCCGAGGTCTTTCTCCATGTAGCTGCTTTCCATCAGGGCAGCCCCTCAACCTGTATTGGAGCCTGTTGTTATTCCTCCCCAGATGCAGGACCCTGCACTTGTCCTTACTGAACTTCATGTGGTTAGCCTTTGTCCAGCACTCCAGTCTGTCCAGATCTCATTGGATGGCAGCACAACCTGACAGGCTGTCAGCTACAACCCTCAGTTTTGTATCACCTGTGAACTTGCTGAGAGTGCACTCAATGCTTTCATCCAGATCATTGATAAAGATACTGAACAAAACTGGATCCAGTACAGATCCCTGGGGAACACCACTAGCTACAGGCCTCCAGTTTGTGCTACTGATGACAACCCTCTGAACTCTGTTGTGAAGACAGTTTTCAATCCACCTCACAGACCAACTGTTTGTGCCACTTCTCCTGAGCTTATCTATGAGATTGTTATGTGAGACAGTATCAAGAGCTTTGCTGAAGGTGCTTTGATTTAGTCTTTAACTTAAACTTGTCATTTTCTTCTCAAAATGTGTGCATCAGCAGGTATGATGTTCTGACAAGGGCTGCCATGGTGGGAAATGCCTTTCAGTGTGCATTACAGTGACCCCATGTAATTTCAGAATATGCTAAGTAGAAGAGAATCAAATTCATTGCATGTAGTTTTTTTGGGAGTGGAAACAGTTTATAAGGATGGTGACCACATATTGAAACATTTAAATTTGATGATGACTTCATAGCAGCTGAAGCCAATGACAAAAAATTCCCTTGATTTTACAAGGCCAGAGTATTTCTTTATGGAAAATGCAAGACTGCAAGACACCTCTGTCTTCCAGGGCATATTTTGCACTAATAAAAGCAGTCCCAAGGACAACACAGCACCAAATGTCACAGTTCTGATCTCATCCACCTTAGAATCTCTCCATTCTACAAAACAATATGTAGCTAGGGAAGTTTGTCAATAAGCTGTATGTATCATAATAAAACATTAGCCCCAGGTAAGATAGAATCATAGAATCACAGAATGGTTTAGGTTGGAAGGGACCTCAAGGATCATCCAGTTCCAACCCCCTGCCATAGGCAGGGACACCTCCTACTAGAATACGTTGCTCAAAGCCTCATCCAACCTGGCCTTTAACACCTCCTGGGAGAGAGCATCCACAACCTCCCTGGGTAACCTGTTTTTCACCACCCTCACTGCAAAGAACTTCTTCCTAGTTTGAATCTCCCTTCTGCCAGTTTAAACCCATTCCCCCTCGTCCTGTCATTACAAGACCTTGTAAATAGTCCCTCCCCAGCTTTACCATAGGCTCCCTTCAGATACTGGAAGGCTGCTATAAGGCCTCCTTGAAGCCTTTTCTTCTCCAGGCTGAAGAGCCCCAACTCTCTCAGCCTGTCCTCATANNNNTGGGGGCTCCAGAACTGCACACAGTACTCCAGGTGGGGTCTGAGGAGAGCAGAGTAAAGGGGAAGAATCACCTCCCTTTGTCTGCTGGCCACACTTCTCTTGATGCAGCCCAGCACACAGTTGCTGTCTGGGATGCACATGCACACTGCCAGCTCATGTTGAGTTTTTCATCAACCTAGGCACCCAGGTCCTTCTCCTCAGGGCTGTTCTCCATACATTTGCCACCCAGCCTGTATATGTGCTTGGGATTGCGCTGACCCAGGTGCAGGACCTTATATAAGATCTGTCTTACAACTGCACATTACAAATTCTATCTGTCAAAAAACCACAAAACCCACAAAACCAAATTAAGTGAGCACAATGATGCAGGTTGCACTGAGATGTTGCCTTGGAAGTCTTTGCAAGCCATTTAGAGAGGGCTTCCAGATTTTCTTAGTTCTTCTCAGTCATGACCTGATCTGCAGATCATGGAGATATCTGTAATTTTCAATATCATATTGCATGTACAAATATTGATATTTGTAATTGGGGCTGGATGGGCTACACCCAAGGCTGCTGAAGGAGTTGGCAGACCTGCTCACCAAGTCACTCTTCGTTACTTACCTGAAGTCCTGGCTACCTGGGGAGGTGCCAATGCATTGGAGGGTAGCAAATGTAACACCTGTCTACAAGAAATGAAGAAAGGAGCATCTGGGAAACTATAGACCTGTCAGTCTGACCTCGGTATCAGTGAAGGTCACACAGCAGGTCATCTCAAGTGTTATTACACCCTGTCCTGGAAGTCCCGTGTACCTGAGCAATTTCCTCTCCCTCTGTGGTTTGCATGGGAGAGGAAAAAGGCGCGAGCAGACCTGTTTCCCCCGCCCTTGCCCTGCAGGCGTGACGGGGGCGGGGGGGGAGGCAGGAGGACCCTTCCGGCACGAGGAGTGCCCCGTGCCGGGCCCGCGCTGCACTCGGCTGAGGACTGCCTGTGTGCTTTTCGCGCCCAGGAAGTGGTAACGGCTTTGTCTGAGAAAGGGTGTAAATATCGAGGGGTTCCCGCCTTGGGGTGTTCCCGCCTTGGGGGTGCTCCTGCCGTGGAGTTCGTCCCTGCTTTGGATTGTGTTCCCGCCTTGGTGTGCCTGCTTGGAGTTCTTCTCCACCCCCACCCCCCCACCCCGGCCTGGATAGCTTCTATGCAGTGAGCCTTTGACGCTCCGAAGACAAGCTCTGAAGGACTTCACCTTAAGCACCTTATTGTGCTGCTTATCGCTCTTTAACGACCCTGAAGGTTTCTGAAAAGACCACGGGACAGACCTTTGAATCGCCCTTCTTTTCAAGCCAGCGTGCTTCTGTGGTGAGTAGCTTACGGCTCAGCCTTATTTGATAGTGGGAACGCCATATTTAATAGCTAAGCCTTTTCCAACTCCTGACTTCAAATTAGTCAAGTTTACCTGTGGCATCCTATTGTGTAGATATTCTCAAACAACTAAGAAGGGACCTGCTAATTAAATCTAAATTATCTTCTGCATATAGTTTTTGGGGGCAGGTTTTTGGGAAAATAACTATTTTTACAAATTCCTGACTCAGCCAGATTAATTCCTGCCTCCATAACACACCCCATATAGGGAACAATCAGGAGATCAGGCTCAGTCAATATGGGTTTATGAAGGGCAGGTCCTGCTGAATGAACCTGAGCTCCTTTTATGACAAGGTGACCCAAACAGTGGATGAGGGAAAGGCTGTGGATATTGTCTACCCAGACTTTCCAAAAGCCTTTGACACTGTTCCCCACAGAATTCTCATGGACATACTGAATGCTCATGGTTTGGACAAGCACAACTCTGCTGAATAAAGCACTGTCTGGATGAAAGGGCCCAAAAGGTGGTGGCCATTGGACTTAAATCCATCTGGCAAGTGGTGTCCTCCAGGGCACAGTGCTGGGACAGTTTCTCTTTAACATCTTTATTGATGACCTTGATGAAGACTTAAGAGTGTGTCATCACTAAGTTAGCAGATGACACCAAGTTAGGTGGGAATGTTGATCACCATGAGGGTAGGGAGGCTCTACAGAGTAACTTGGATATATTGGAAGTGTGGCTGGAAAGCTGCCTAGCAGAAAAGGGCCTGGGGGTTGTGATCAACAAGCAACTTGATATGAGCAAGCAGTGTGCTCAGGTGGCAAAGAAAGCCAAAGGCATCCTGACTTGTACTAGAAATGTTGTGGCCAGCAGTGCAGAGGTGACTGTCCCCTTGTACTTGGCTTTGGTGAGGCCACACCTTGGGTATTGCATTCAGTTTTGGGCATCTCATTACAAGAGGGATGTGGAGGTGCTGGAGCAAGCGCAGAGGAGGGCAAGGAAGCTGCAGAAGGGCCTGGAGAATATATCTTATGAAGGAGCTGGGGCTGATTTAGTTTGAAAAAGGAAGCTGAGGGGAGATCTCATCACTGTCTACAGCTATCTGAAAGGACATGGTGGAGAGATTGGTGCTGGTCCCTTCTCACAGGTAAATAGTGATACAACAAGAAGGAATGGCCTCAGGCTGCAACTGGGTAGGTTTAGAGTAGGCATAAGGGAAAATGTTTTCATAGCAAGAGTGATCAGGCATTGGAAAGGGCTGCCTCGGGAGGTGGTTGAGTCACCAACCTGGGATGTGTTTAAAAGTCATTTAGGTGTGGTGCTTGGGATATGCTTTAGGGTGAACCTCATAGAATACGGTTATCGGTTGGACTTGGTGGTCTTGAGGGTCTTTTTCAACTGGAATGTTTCTGTGATTTCTCTGTGATTTAATGAAGAAAAGATGGCATTGTTATGAAACCAAAAGACTTCACATAATTAAAGCAGAAATAATTAAACAAGTGCACAACTGAAAGGGAAAAATTCGGCTGAAGGTGCTTAAGCAGGTGTCACCTATTAGTCAGTGCCTTACAATCTGCAGAGGCAGGAAAGTGCAAGAGAGAGGTATTGCTGTACTTGTCCTGATCTTATCCTCTTCCCTGGGCATATGTTAGTGGCTATTGTCAGAGAGAAAATATTCTGGGCTAGATGTTAGCAGTTTGCTAAATTGTTATCATTTCTTTCTACACCGACATCCTGTCTTTGGCTGCTTCTTGAGATGTGCTGTGATAAAGCCAACGGACAGTGTCTAGACAGCACGTAGCTATGGCCTTTGAAAGTAATTTGATGCACTACTGCTGTGTTACACATGCACAGTTTTAATGAGGTTCTTACAAGTTCTTCCGTATTTTGCAGCAGGCAAGAGAGACAATGTGAAAAATCCTTACTTTGAATTTCATACCTGTTACTATAGATACTGCTACATGTTTCGTGCTTTTCTGTTTAAGGTGTTTAAACATGGAATGGCCAGCAGACATTTTTAATCCTTCTTAACCTAAGTACATTGTTCCTTTTTCAGCTTCACACAGGAACATGTCTGTTGGTAAATTGAGGCAGTTTACACATTTGTCTTAGATTCTCAGACATGCATTATATTACATAGCCTTCCCCCTTTTATTTAAAATCAAAATATCTTCCAGATTGTTTTATCTTACCAAGCAAGAAAACTGACATTTTGCAGTGTGGTAGCATCTTGGGAAGCAATGGAAATGGATATTTCAGGGTCATGTTTGGGCCTTCAGTCACCAAAGGTCTAATGCCACCTCAAAGCCTTCAGCTTGGGTAGGGGCTGTGTGCACTACCTCATCTGTGACCCAAGGGAGCTGCTCCTACAGACAGGCTTCTGTTGTGTTACCCATCAGACAGCTAAAGCAAAGCAGTCTTTAGTCTGCATTTACTTACACTTGTGAGAAAAAAAGAAAAAGGGAAAGGGAAAAGGAAAGGGACAGAGAAAGATAAAGATTGAGAGAAAGAGAGAGAAAAAGAGAAAGAGAACAGGAAAAGGAAAGGGGAAAGGAAAGAAAGAATGAAAGAGAGAAAGAGAGAGAAAGAGAAAGTAAAAAGGGAAAGGAAAAGAAAAAAAAAAAGAAAAAAAAAAAGAAGCAAAAACAATGCCAAAGTTTAGTACCCTGAACATGGGTTTCCATAATAAAATGAGCAATAGAGATTTTAGAAAATGTGGCCCTTTTGGGTGCATAAAGGCAGTTATAAGCATGAAAATTTGTTGTGTAATGGGAAGTCCTGGTGTACCAGCACTGCTATCCTTTCAGAGAATCCCACAGGCATTGATATCCAGGGAGCAGAGCTGTGAGATCACATGCTCTGAGCCGTGCCTGCCTGCCTTCCAGCGCGGCTAGCTACTGCCTGTGGAGGTGGTAAAAGAGAAGGTATTTAAAATCGTACTGTCAGCCACAGCATCTGTGCCATGACCTTCAACAGGCTGTCAGAAAACAGTGCGTCTTTCCCATGTCTATGTGGAACCAAGTCCCTTGATGCACTGCTTACACATGTATATTTCTGTAATTTTACACTGTGGGTAGGAAAGTCACTGCATAACACAGCTAATCCTTTGTTAAGATCATGGACATTCTTAGTAACACACAACTCAAATGAACATGACCAGGTTTAGAGCAGCATCCCAAGATTTGTGAAATGAAATTGATTTCCATTCAAATCAGGTTTTTTACTCTTCTTGAAAATGTCAAGGTGTCAGCCTCGGCCATTACCAGACTGTGATTTATAGTTGAGACAAAGCGATAATACTCAGGTGACTGTCTGGAACTGTACTGCTGTGTCTGGAAAGGCTACAGATGACAGCCATCTCCTTTCTTAACCAACTTGCATTGCTTATCTAAGATCAGTCTTCCCACACTAGTCCTCCCCAAATCCTTGATAGAAAAATGATAAAGCATATAGGCTTGAAGATTTACTGAGATCAGACAAATAAGCCTTGTGAAGGGAGCAGGAGACAGAACTTTGGAGGAACACATTAAAAATAATCCTTCAGCTAGCTATATCCTAGCTCTTTGGATGAATACCTGTAAAATGTGAGACTGATTGCTGAGTTTCAACACATGGGTATGTTTTAATCCGTCTGTAGGATCTATTTCTGTATCTCAACTATACTGGAAGCAGAGAAAATGCTGAAACTGAGTTCAAAAATAGTAAGAATAATACAGCTGCTGTCATTTCCTTCTGAAATTAAACACCATTTATTCAATAACTAAATTAATATAGGTTTAAAATGACCTGGCTGATATTCAATCACACACTGACGAGCCAATTCTGTTATTTTTCCTATTGACATGGAGTTTTGCTTGAACAAATGCAACAGGAGTACTTAATAAATAGTCTAGGTGCTAAACTCCTAATAATGCCCGGAATTAGGCACCTTCAAGTAGATCAGACAGGCATTTTAAAATCTCTTTCTCTATATATTCCTTCACATGTACTTGTGGTCTCAGTATAGTGGAGCAAAGGAAAGAATAAAGAAGATATATGAGAAAGTCTAATAAGAGAAAAGAGGATTTACTAGCACAGCTGATGATACCATTCCTGACATCAGATTGCTCATTCTGGTTTTAGTGTTTGCAGAGGGTATTGATAAACTGGGAATGGTTCAAACAAGAGTAAGCAACATGATCTGATACTCCTAAAACCTTAACTTACAGTAAGACAATTAAGGTAATCTCAGTAGTTTTCAATGAAAACACTAAGAGCAGAAAGCAAAAGATCACTTAAATTGTCAGGAAAAGTTTCAATAGGTGATGCTAAACACATTACAATTAGAAATACAGCCTATGTTTTTAATGGTGACATAATAGACTACTGGGACACTGTTCCTGGGGTTATTATAGATTCTCTGCTATCTCAAATCCTAAATATACATGCTAGCCAAACAGAAATTGTTGATGTTGATGTGGGAGCTGCTTGGTGAATGCTTTGGCATGTTTTGTGGAGGAAGTCAGACTAGATTGACTTTGCCTTGGCAGCGGACATGTGATATTTCTGCTATGTGTGGGAGACACAAGGGATGAAAGCAAGGCAGGAGGTAAGGGGGAAGGAAAATGAAGGAAAGAAAGGAGGAGGAGGCATCTGGCTATCTTACTTGCTTAATATCTGTAAGGTGCAGTGCACCTTGTGTGGTTCCTTGTTTCCTGGTTCAGTGAGCTGCAGATCATACCTAGAGGCAGAGAGGGTATAGGATGGCATTTAGTTACAGGAGGCAGCATAGTCTCCAAGTCACCTCAGAAGACTACTGCAAATATTAAGGTCTGCTGTCACTTCATCTCAGCTGGATGCCAGCTGAAGGAATTTTTTTGGGCCACAGTAAAATCATACAGCATTAAGATGCTCATAAAACTGCTTCTGTAGAAAAATGTTGATCCTAGTGACTCTTTGTGAAGCTACACCTTCAGATGTTTTTTCTTACTAGCCATTGCAGAAGATCATTAGGACCATTAAAAACAATATGAAAAAGTCTCAGTGGAGATTTTATGGATATTGAACTGTGAGATTCTGTCGCTTGTTCGGATGTGCGCCTCTCTTTGCAGCCACAGGAGTAAGTCACTGTGGACACCTGATGAAAATAAAAGTAATTACAAAATGTCCCCTCACACTACTACAGCAATTCATGACCTCCTACTGGCCACTGAATGCTTTGCTAATATTTGCATTCCATTGTGATCTTAAGAGCTCCTCCCACCATGGCTACTCACAGTGCTCCTGGTTATTCAGTTAACCAGGCTGTCTGGGCAACAGCGTGTAAGCATCGAGGAAGGAAAGTAAGGCTGACTCACCAAAATGGGGCCTTGAGGCAATTGCCCATGTTCATGCTGGATGCCAGAAAGTGACCCGAAATCATCGATGCAGGAAAGAAGAGCACATAGACAGCAGTTTGGAAACATCTGAGAGGTTTTTACCAGTGTTTGCTATTGCACATAGCAACTTTGATTTCCCAGTAGCATTTAGAGAATGATTACCAAACTTCAGAAAGCCAAACTGCAGCCTTTGGATTTATTACCTCATAAAAGCTTACCAAGCCACAGATATCAGCTACACCCACAAGAAATCTAACCCTTTGAGTCAGTCAGGAGAGGTTTTTTTTCAACGTTGCTTTAGTACTCTGCTTCACTTCTAAACATCCAGCCATTGTTTTGGAACTGGGTGTCCCAATGACTCCTAAAACATCAATATTTTGACCATACTCTTCAATTTCAGAAAGAGCACAAGTTTGAGAAGTAATATCCAAAATAATAGGCCAGCACAGTAAACACCAGAGAAGCATGGTCTCCTAGGTTTACTTAAAATTTAGCAATAAATCTAACTCCCTCAACACCATAGTGCATTTAGACAAATACTTGAGCTGGAGCTAGAAGCATTGTGTAGCCTCAGACTTGTAAGAAATCTTCCCAACACAGAGATGAACCCTCCACTTGCAGTAAAAAAACAGCTGTAAATCCCACCACGAAATGGCTGCACCAGCCATTTCACACACCAGGCTTACTAAAAGCTGATGCCTGCATGCTTGCGGCCCCACATAGATACGAAGGGCGAGGTGCTGTGCACAGGGCCAGTCCTGTGTTCGGATTAGGTTCACACCAGCTGCCTGCAGGAGGCCAGGCACTGTGAGCCTGCTGCCATGGGCTATGGAGCAGAACTGCCTGCCTGCCTGCTGTGTGCCCCAAGCAGAACTAGGCTCCATGAGGATAAGGACTGATCATCAAAACTTCTGGAAACATGAATTTCACTGAATGCTGGTAGCAAATATTTCATGCACATCGCTGGCAGAAACTACTTCTGCTGAAGAGACCAGTGGGAAGTTATTTCATAGCCCTTCCTCCCCAAGTTACATTTATTCAATCTGATGTTCCACAAATGATCCTCTATTCTGAATGTGGAGTGATCAGGACTATCATGTAAGTTTCAGAAATAATTAATAATAATAGCTTTATCTCAAAACCTTCAACTAGTAACCTAATAGGAACCCTCTGGCAACAGTTACTTTCTGAACATGGCCACGGCAGAGGGTGCAGATTCTGCAAAAAGTTACAAGTAGGGCAAATTCATGTGGGTGGTCTTCATATTCAGGATGAAGAACCACCACGGAGACATGTGTGAAAAGTGGGAGCATGGCTAATTCAGACTCTTAAGAGAATGAAGTTGGCATCTTGGAAGGCTTTACAGCAGGGCTGAAGATAGGGCTGAAGTAAAGAGATGATTACCGTGGTGGAAGAGAAGGGGAGATCCGACAACAGCTACTCACTAGTAATGTGATTCTATTTCACAGAGTAACCTTTAGCAGAAGAAAAAAAACTAACCAATTTGTCCAGTTCTCCAGGGTACCTATACCAACAAGTATATGTAATTTCAGAAGCACAGAGTTCTAGAAGTCATGCGAGGATCCCACAATAAAATTGATTTCCAGACCAAAAGTTGGGGTTTTTCACACCAAAGGCAGTTTGCAGAGGAGAGTGTACAGAGGAACAGACAGTGAACCATGAAGAATGTCCCCCGCTATCTCACTTGTATGAAAATCAGTATATAAACTGAATAAACAGAATCTGCTTCTATATGCATTGAAGATACTCTCTTCATCTGATTTACCTTCATCTGATGGAGAGTCTTTGAGTCAAGAGATGTATTAAGAAGAAATGCATTCTGCTAGGAAAGACCTGAGTTTGAAATTAAATCCTGTGCTAAACTTTTCAAGGTCTACCTTCACCGAAGTCTTTTCATGGCCCTGCTTATTTCTACTTTCAACTTCTCACTTATTGTACTTTAAGCTCCATCAGCGAATGTAAATGGGGTTTCCCTATACGTTTAGTGCATTCAAGCATTCTTTGTTACAGTTCCCACCCTGCCGCATTATGTGAGCTCTGCCACGGAAGTCCAGCAGTCGGTTTGTTTTCTGCTATTAATAAAAGAACCTACTTTCCCCCCACTTCTTTGAAGATGTTGAAAGGGCTACATGTTAGAGGGGGAGGTGGTGGGGACTGTGGTGTAATCCCCAAACGCAAATGCTGTCTAGATTAGAAACCTCCCTGAAGAAAATTTACAAATGCTAAGACTGTGCTTTTTGTGTGCTGAACAGTGGAGCAATAACTTAGCCACATACTGGGTTCTGCCTAATGCTTAAGGCGCCTACTAGGTGAAAGGAATTAAATGGGAAAAAAACCCAACAAAACCTTCCAGTTGGCTCTCTGCCGAAGCTGTCCAACCCTTTCAGCATCCAGTAATTTACTAGTGCAACTATCTTCATACGTATTTCATCACTGAGGTATCTTAATATAATACTTAGGAATCTGTTAAAATGAAAAAAACCCAAACAACCAAACGCAAATGGGATTTACACATTGCCAATGTTTTTATATAGTCCAGGAAGAGCTTAATTAAAGGGGTGGGATATGTCTCTGCTGAATAGCTGGTTTTCCTTCATACCTTCCCATGCATGACACGCACACATCCAAGAAAAGAAGTCAGGGGGGTGGGGGTGGTGCAAGAAAACCATCCAAAACTAGAACCAAATTTACCTTCCCTAAACTACTCTGCACAACCTTGTTGACTTGCTTGGCAGTGTAAATAAATATTCTCCTTGCAGAGAATCACAACCCCACTGTAACAGCTAATAAGTAGACGAAAAGTACAGAATATTATCTGCCTTTTTCCCTACAGGATACTCATATTGTTCAAACTGTTATTATCATATCTACTTTATCATACAATTACAACTAATCCTTAACTCCTAAATAAGCAGGAACAGGAATAAAGATAGCAATCGTGAAAGGTTACCAGATAAACTTTATTCTATAATCAGCTGGATGATTCTGTGATTAATTTTAAATCCAACTTAATAGGTCAAAGATGATTATAAAGGAGAAATAATTATATCGGTGTCGATCTTAATAATACTATGTTCACTTACTCTCTAAGGCTTCCACAGTCCATCCACTTGTTACTACTCAGGCACTGCAAGTAAAACATAGCTTTGCACATGAATGAGTATATCCAGATTCTGGCCAGAATATAACCCACCAGGTAAGAATAACTCCAGTGTTGCCAAGGAATGGAACAATGCATCATCCAACAAACTCTGAAGATGCTTATTGTGATCAGGAAACAATGGAAAGATTAACAAGGTGATGTCTCAGATAAATTATTTGGACAAAAATACTTTAAATGAGCATAATAGCACAAATCTAATTTTGGTTGAGTGATACAGTTTCAGCTGGCATTTTTTCAGGATGACAGAGGGGTTTTGTTTCCCTACTGCATGTATCTATCTGACTACCTAGCTAGCTATACACCTCAAGCAGTAGCCTGTCTTTGCGTTCTCCTTCTGTAGGATACAGCTGGTACCTAAAAGGGGATGACTGCTTTTTAGTGTAAAATTAAGTACCCAGTCAGGAATTGAGCATAATCATCATATGAGCAAATCAAAATGATGGCTACATTTACTGCCTACAGAAATTTTTGGTGCTCTGCATATTAACACACTGAAAATGTTGTGTTAGCTAATCGTGACTGTGCCAATTTTCATTACTCATGGAAATTCTTAACATCTTCCGTTAAACTTCATTGACATTTTTCATCAAATGAATAGAGCTGTGCCCTGAAATGTGATAGCTGCAGACTCTTGTTATGCAACTTGAAGTAAAATATTCTTTCCTCTAATTCCAACAGTAATTGACTTGGATTGGAATTCCCCTGACTCACGTAACAGTCTTCTGCACTGTATTAATGTATCCCAGTGTTTATATGGTTTGAAAAGAAACCCTATTCCATGTATGTAATACTATATTAAGGTGCTAAAGACTTTCAGGTTAATGAAAAGAATTGATCAAATCAGTGCAGCTTAATCTATAAGCACTTTCCCCCCCCTCTTTGTTTAGGGTTGAAAGGAAACAGTATCTTGTTGAAACTTAAAAGTGTTTCAAACATGAAGATCTGGAAAATTGTTGCATCTCCCATGAAGACTAACAATTAAAGTAGACAATTATCATAATAATAACCCAATTGTACAAGGCAGACAAAGGAGAAGCTAATACTTCCCCCTGCTTTTTGACTGATGTTTTGTTGAGCTGTAGCTAAACAGCACTTTAAGTTGACAGTAAATTAGCAAACAATATGAGGGAGTCAAAAAGAAAGAAAATCACGCAGGGGTTAAGATGTTTATGTAAAACAGTGATTTTCCTTTTTCAAATTAAAACGTACAAATAAGCTGGTGTCAGAGACTAGGTGATCCTTCATTTCCACCGCATTGAGCAGGCTCACATCAGCAGCAGACAGCAGTTAATATATGCGTCTGGCTCAGTCTGGTCTACCAACTAGGAATTCATCGAATTGTTAATATCATTCCTTTTTTGTATGCACCACACATCATTTTCACTCTGTCTCTCTCTTCCTCCCCCTTTGTAAGAGCTTATGTTTTGGGTTTTTTGTTTTGTTTTGTTGTGTATATTGTTTTGTTTGTTTTGGGTTTGGGGGTTTTTTGCTTGGTTGGTTGGTTGGGTTTTTTTGTTTTGTTGTTGTTGTAACACAAACTACTCCGAAATCACATATTGAATAGCATTTTTAAGCATTTTGGACTGAAACAACATCAAATCATATAGAAATGAGAATATATTGGAATCATTTAGATATTTCTAAGCACAGCATACCAAAGATGATGCTTTCTATTTGTTTGTGCTATCAGAAGCAGCTTTCATATACTGTCAATGTGGAAATAAAATTGCTTGCTTCATGGTGTTTGTAGGCATTGTCACATAATCCCAGGGCAGGAAAATATCTTGTGGATCCTGATGGGAGCTCTGCCCAAGTGAAAACTGGTGATCTTCCCCTCTCCATCCACCTCTGTCCCAGCAGGAGGTGTTCAATGAGCACCAGAGGTTGTTTTTGCTGTGTTGAAATTGAGGAAGAAGAGGGAGGAGGGAAAAGGAAGGTGGTGTACCAGTTTCTTCATCTGTATAGGAAGGGGCAGCAGTGAGTATGAGTGGAGGAAAGTCACTGGAGTTATCCTAATTCCAATTGTAATGCAGGGGCAGTACTGCATATTTATGGCTTTTGCTATAGCACCAAATCTCACTCTCACTGCAGAGCAAAGCGTAATCGAAATCTTCAGACTGACAGAGACAGGCGCTTCACACTACAGTTTCACTTTCTTGTGCGTACAGCATTAACTGCAAAATGAACCCAGAGTGCTAAATGTGAACCGTCCCCACTCAAGTACTTTTTGCTGATTCAAAAATAAATGCAATGCAAATCTTTAATACGTACGGATGTGTGCACCTTTACGTTTGATTCAATCAATAAGGTTTTTTATTCACCTGAGCTTAACCTTAAGTAGATCATTTCCAACACTGAAAACTAGTGTATATAATGCATGCCAGTTGGTACCAAAGTGCTTCATGAGTATAGCACCTAGCTGGATACGTTCATCTTTTCAGATCTACTTTCCCAATATTGTTTAAATAGAAGTCAATGTTGAATAACACATCATTGTTAAAAAATTACCTCTGTGCCTGAGTGTTTACAAGTAGCTCTTTTTAGGGTTCTTAGCATATGGGGTTGACAGTTTACAAAAGAAAAGAACTGCATATTTACAGTTACTGTATCATCACTGCAATTGTTGAGACAATATTTTTATTACTATTTAAAGACTAATTACATCTCAAGCAACCTGAAAACTATGTGCAGCACATTAATTTCTGTCTCTTAAGGAAACAAGACAAGAAAAAGTATTATACTAACAGATAAGAACAATTTATTTTAACAATAGTGTCGATGCTTACAATAAAACAGAATTCCTCCCACACAAGAGGACAAAAAATTACTGCAGCCAAAATACCACTTCTGAAACGAACAAATAGTTTAGATGCCTGATCAGTGCGGAAGCTTTTGTCTCAGTGGAGTCTGATGTATCAATAAGATCCTGCAGCATCTTGGGTTAGACACTGGACACAGAGAAAAATGACAGAACTAACCAGCTGCAAAATATTTAGAAATACAAATTGAATTGTGTGTTATAGATCAGAAGTTTGAGACTAAGGAACAGTGCAGAACAACTCATGTGCTTGTGAACCTTCTTATGTAAAGTTAAGGTAGTACTTAACACATAAGGCACAACCTAAAACTCACTCAGCTTTTTGTCAGTGGGGGAAAAATGGAAAAAGTTATGGAGAGGGTTGAAGTTGAGTCCAGTACTTAGAGCATTGCCAGTTCAGTCTTAATTGAGTAGGTAGAAGCATTGTGATTCCCTGTGCAATGTTACTTTAATGCCACACTATGATTTTTGTACCAATATTCTCTACCAGATTAAGATGTTAAACAAATGAGAATATTTTAAATATTGCATTGTGTTCTTAATTAGATAAAGAAAAATGATGGCAACTAACTACACAACAGACTTTGTCCCATGCTACAGGAAAAGCTAAGCAACAGTTTATCATCATTCAAACAAAAGAATCAATGTTTTCTAGGCCTCAAACGCCAGTGTTTATGGTTTATGTTTTAGAAGTTAATGCTGTAAGAATACAGCTGGAAATATACTTGGTGGTAATTACCTTTCAGAATTATCTGTAATAGTAATAATACTACTGTTGAAAGCCTTCTGTCTATTTTAATATCGGTTTGGGATTGTTTGATTTGGGCATCTTTGAGGTGCAGATTTGCATTCAGGGTGAAGTTTTCATTCTAAATGTTACATGACATGACATCCAGTCCAGTTTTCTAAACATACAAATAGGTAACATCCTAATGCTGCACAATGGATAACAGGTTTAGTGGGGGGGTTTGGTTGGTTGGTTGTTTTCTTTTAGGACAGTTCTGCTGCTTGACACTGGAAAAAGGTATATTTTCCTTTTCTCCCTTCCAGACAAGGAAAGCTCCTTTGGTTCTCTAAATTCTGCAGAGAAACAATCACAGTCCAAAGCTGCTGGTTCCCCTCCGCCTAGGTCCCAAGAGCCTGACTTGTGATTGTTGCTAAAAAACCTCACAAGTTAGGGTCTCAGGGACTAGGAAAAGTCCGATATGGTCCAGTAGAATTCGTCTTCCAATAAACCGAATTGCTTAGTAGTCATAATCGCTGTCAGTATAACTTTCACTGCTACAGTTGAAAACAAAAAAAATCAAACCCAAAATAAACTTGAAAAACAATGGGTGTCCCCCCCCAAATTAACAACCCCTTCTCCCCCCCAAATAAAAGAACCACAGTTTCAAGTAGGGGGCAGGAAAGATCAAATAAGCAGGCAAGATGCATACATACATTCAAACAATGTATCAGCTGACTGAACAGACTTTTCTTAGAGTACAGTCCTTAACTTTTGAAAAGAAAAAAAATCAAAGAATACAGGGGGGGGAAAATTCTTCACTGCCGCACAAGTAGCCATGTTATAATGCATCAGAGGGAAGCATCTAAAAATCACTTCAAATCTGCTCCAAGCAGATTTTACCAAAGTACTTTACAAATGTAAAGTAACAATTTTATCCTATTTCCCTTAATGCCTGAAAGAAGGATTAAATGCTTATTAAAGGGTGCTTTAATTGAAATATTTCCCCATTATACTTCTAGTACTACTGTTCAGGTGGGCCCTGGGTTACAGAGTACTTTAAACCCATTCACGACGCAAGGTTAACCTTTGGGTGTGTATTCACTTTTTGCCTCTTCCCCACGTTCAACATTTAATCCTTCTACAGACTGCTAGCAAAAGCTTCTTCCTTTCCAGTGGCAAAACTGGCTTTCACTTCGTAAGCTGTAGAAAACATTGACATGCAGCGACTGTTGTCATTTGAACCAGATTAGTCAAAGCACACATAACTTTCAAACACTGTCGATACAGCAAGAAGAAATGCTTGGATTTCCTGAATGATTTTGTTCTGAAGCCGAACACTTTTAGTGGCACAACCACAATCCCAAATTACTTTCGCATTCACTCTCCTCCGATCTTTAGCCTTGTTTGCAGAATGAAAAAAGAAATTTTGTACTTTAGGGATGGGATCCATCGTGGCTGGTTTGGTTTTTGGTTTTGGGTTTTGGTTTTTTTTTTTCCTCCATCAGAGCCCAGAGCAAAGAAACAGCAGCCATAAAGGTCCTAGCCACTGGAGCAGAATCTGGCATAGAAAACTCAGTGCTCTTCGGGAAGCCGTTCAGCTTTAAAAAGGAAAAAAAAAAGAGAAGGGTGGGGGGGAAGAATTAGAATCTCTGTTGGTCGAACAGGTGAATCATCCATTTACAAGAAAGCTTACAGAGCACTCTGCTGAAGAAAAGATTTGCCAGTGCCCCCAACCCCCACCCTTGCCCTTCACCCTCCCCTCCGGAATGATACTTCAGAAACATTCTGAAATCTGAACGTTTTGGATTATTTCAAGTATTATTTCAGCTGATGATATAATGCAACATTATATAAGAGACGTTTCTTTGTCACTGTGCACCACTCAATCAGCTATGCCTCAGACACAAAATAGTTAAACGAAACAATATATATATATATATGAGAGAGATATAGATATGTATAGCATTCCCTAGATTTCATTCAATTTCTTTTTTTTTTTTTAAAGCTGATCATGATTTAACAAACAATTTTGACCACAGCTTTCAAATCAATAATTAGAATGAAAAATCTCTCCCCTCTATAAATATGACATTAACATAATTATACCACCCCCATCACATAGACCCATCCTCTTTAGGGAATACATCTGATGCTCTGAAGATGGAAATCAGTCAGATTTTAGTTGCTCTCAAACGTACCTTTGCTTCTCACTGACTGACTGGCTTTACCTTCCATGCACACACAGAGTCACTAGCACACACGCGCGCACACACATACACATGCGCACACACATACACACACACACGCACAAAAAGGCAAGGCAAAGCAGCGGATGCTGACTCAGAGCAGTTGTGTGTGGAGGGGGTGGTATCGGCTGGTATTTTCACTGCACTCATCATTAACATTAACTCACTCTCTAGCATCCACCCTCTCTCAGACCTGCTGGACTGCAGCATTTGCATGACGCTGTCATTCTAGCCCTTGTGGGTCAGATGTTAGAAGGAAAAAAAAAAAAAAAGCCTCAAGGCTCTCATAAGGAATGCCTTCATTTCTTCCAAAGGATCCCTCTTCTTATTTTTCCACCTTTCTACTTCCTCTGTTGCTGTGTCTCAGTTGTTTGACATCTTTCCGGAAGAAAATGTCTTGAGCTGCAATAAGCCAGTAGTCAGTCGGTCCTCCCCTCACCTCACACTCCTATTCCCACCCCCTTTTTTTCCTAATCAATAAGACAGATCTCCAAATGCAGTTGTGAAAACAGGCTCTGACACACAGACTTTCATCCTCGATCCTCTGCCTCAGGAATAGCAGGCAACCCAGGCTCACACGTGATGTAGAAAGAAATAACGCCAGTAATTCTTGAACGGTCTTAGGAGTTTATTCTACGCCTTCTTCATTTTTTTCCTTTGCTTGAATAAATAGCAGTGGGATGGACACACTAGCTTGCTAAAGCTACAAGGATTCATTTCTTCAGAAAATAATGAACATTAAAAGGACTAATATTAATCTTCCTCAAAATTAATGCTATCTCCCCCCCTCCACCCNAGACTTTTTAATTAAAATAAAATTAGAAAATAGAAGCTAGCTTCATCAGAGGGAGCACTGCAAAGTGAACAATGGCAGTACACCCACATCACCACACAGTACTGAAAAATGCATGTTTGAGCTACACTTGTGCATTTATCTGCACGTATTTGCTCTGTGTTGGCAGAGCAGTCTGTGCACATACACGTACACTGAATACACACACACAGAAACTCAAGACACGTACATAAAATACACAACACAAAACAAAGCACAAAGGCTGTTCACTGAAACACAGGCACAAGTTGCCTGGCAAGCTATGAAAATCCACAGAGCATAATTATTTTGTGCATTTTTACCTTATTCCTTTGTTCTTAAGGCAAGGGACTTTAATGACTTACAGTGCTGACAGTCTTTCGGCTTTTCCCTTTTTACACCAACAGTATTTGGGTATTATTTTTCCAGACAATACCACATCTCTGTGATTCGCAGTATAGAAATTATTTGCCAGACCGGAGGGACAGGTGACATGCAATTTGCCAGCCAATTCTCAAAGCTGCCTGGTGCCGTACAAACTCTCGGCATAGCTGGGCAGGCAGGTCCCAGGATGCAGTGCTACCACCGCAGTCCCAGCTCAGGTAGATGTTTGGCAACCTTACAGCAGCAGTGAACTTGAAGGGCATCTGCTTACATGAAAGGTCCAAAAGAAAACACTGCACAGCCCCAAAATAAAGAAAGGAGACTAAAATTCTGGGATGCGTGCCGAAGCTCAGATAGCACAGGCTTATGACAAGTTGTCACGATGGCAGTTCATTTCTTTAGAAAAGGACAAAGAAAAGTAGACAATTAGGAAACAGTTAAGTTTGTAATCTCAGAGAAAGGGAGAGACAGAGACAGAACACACACCCACACACAGAGACAGAGAGCGAGCAGAGAACGCCAAGAGACAACAATAAAGCAAGAACGAAATCAGATTTGGGAAACTGAAGAAAAATGACAAGAGAATAACATTCATCTTAGCATTTGCTGAGGTATAAAGAAAAAAAGGCAAAAAAATGAACACATGCACAGTATGGCTTAAAATACTTATTGCCATCAATAGTCTGTGACGGATGCCGGCTTCTTATTGCTATACGTACATTAGATTGGTCATCGCCTCTTAATCTCCTTTTGCTCAGACCCATCCATTTTTTGCTGCTCCAGCATCTGTGCCCTTTATGCCTTTTTTTTTTTTTCCTGTACAGTTACCCACAATACCCTGGATAAATTAATGTCGTGACCTCGCTATGGCTATCAGACAAGGAAGGAGAAAAAAAAAGTCCGCTTTTTTAATAATTGAACGTGTGCGTAGAGCAAACTGCCTACTGATAGCCCAGCGGTGTGCACTGCCTCCAAAAGCAGCCTTTTCTAGCTCTGCGAATCAGGAACAACAGATGCAAATAGTAGCCACATAGCCCCAGCTCTCTGTCTTGCCTTTTTTTTTTTTTCCTCTTCTTCTTTTTAAACCCACCCTTTTCAGTTCGTGCCATTTCATTTTCCTTGCATCTGTGCACTCAATGGTTAAAAAAAACATTAGCATACTGAAATTAGAAACTTTTGAATAAAAGCATGAGGGTGAATGAAAATTATAAATAGCTGCAGATTCTGAAAATTTATATCCAGGCGTTGAGTAGGGAAGAAGTGCCCAGGTTCAAGTGCTGAGCCTCACTTGGGAGCACCTCTGGGGCCAATGGGACTACAGACTAGATTAAATCAATAGTCGTCTGAAACAAGATGTCGTAATCAATCAGCTCAATTACCACTGTCATAGATCTGGGCTTAAGGTCTTTCCTGATTCCACTCTTCTAATCATTAACCCTTATACATCCTCAAAATAAGAATCTGCTACCTTACCTTTCAGAGTTTAACTTAGCATTTTCCCTTCTTTTTTTCCTTTCCCTATTTAAATAATACAATAATGGGTCAGCCAGAAGCATTTTAAATGTGAATATGGCAATGTTGGATGCACTCCTTTAAATATGCCTATTATATATTTGCTGTGTGTGCGCTTATATATATATATATATTATTATTATGCCTCCGGGAGTGGCTGGGTGGATCAAAGACTGCTGTTTAATTAACATTCAACTCAGCTATTTCCTTGGAGATTAAAAATAGAAGACCAGTTGAATTAAACTGAAGCTGTTCACTCCTTTCACTAATCCAATATTACAGGACTCTTCTCTCTTCAACCTAGTTACAAATAAGTCGTTTCTGGTTAATCAACCACTAGGAAAATCCATTTTCAGTTTGTAAGTGTAAAAAAGTTGGAAAGACATTTTCATAGCCGTATCTGAATTTCAGAGTTGCCCAATCATTTACATTTCGCATCCACAGTACAGTAAATCCTCATGCAATGTGAGGAGAAAAGAATGTGAGTAGCATCACTTTAAAATCTTGCCTGCAGTTATTATTTGCTAGATGAAGATTAAATGTCACCCATTTCACTTTTTTAAGATTCCTGTGCACTCCTGGAAAGATTAAAAATCTTTTTCATCCAAACACTCCAGCAATTGCCACATATTCTTCTCCCAGTTTCTCAGGAGGAAATAAAGAATTCAAGTTAGCAGGTATCCACAATTTTGGTCTCTTAAATTTGATGGATTCTGCCAACAGACTCAAACAATAATAATGAAAGAAAACCCCCTACATTTACTGTTACATCACTGCACACACTGCCTCTGTTTCTGAGTAGAACCACACCTTTTTAAATCATAGATCTGCTTTTCCTCTGGAGAGACCGAATGCACAGCGTTAGTCCACGCAACACTTTGAATACTGAATAACAGAATTAGTCCTCGTGCCAGGGAAATGACACTGTGGGGAGGAATTTGTTCCCCCAGAGGTGCAAGGAGTGGGTATGGGGCAGAGACAGCACATAGGCACTTCATGGCAGAGGCTGAGGCTGAGTGTCTGTCTGCAGGGAGAGCACATGCCGGGGCAGGGCACTACGCTATCCAAGACAGGTTATAATTGGAGATTGATTGCTGGATTGAATGACCCAGCTGGTTTTATTAGTAGAAATGTAAAAAATTGTCTGGAAAATGATTCAGCTGCTAGCAAAGGTGCTTTTTAACATGCTTATACACCAGACAAGGAAGGACTTTGTTGCAATAACTGACCTTTCACAGATGGAAAAAAAAATACCTCGGCTCTGCATCTTTTCTGGGAAAGATTTAGCTGACAGTGGGATGAGCGACAAAAAGAACTTTAATTCTATCCTTTAGTAAGGGTAAGTGAATGCAATGCACTAGACACCACCTTAGCCTGGATGAAGGGTACTGCAGTTAAGTCTTAAAGCATCATCCACAAGGGGACAGCATTCACATCCACACTGGTAAGATTCAGCTTGTGTACATGTGGAACAGAATGAGAGTAGCTGCCATTGCTGAAACCACTCAAAACCTAATAAATAAAAGCTTCACACAAAACAAAACGAATAACCCCCCAAAAAGCCATGTTTCCTGGGTTATTATTTATGGACAGAGAAGGAGAAGGTGTGAGGCTGGACATGTCAGATATCAATACACCAGCAGCATACATGATGAGCCTTTTTTAATAGCAAGGATAACTTGATTTGTAATATTAATTCAAGCTTTGTGTGAAAGATAAAGATTCTCTGGAATAGCAAATAATTAACAAGAATGCAAGGACAAGAATAGATGTTATTGGAGCAAAATCACAATGTGTCTAACACAAAGGGAGAAACAGACTAACATGAAGCGTTATTCTGATTTTGCAGTCTTCATCTTATTCTCAGTGTGCTCCAGCTGGGTGGTAATGCCCTCATCCCTGTTCTTTTTCTAGGAAAAAAGTTTATCACATTGCACATGAAAGGTATACCCATTAAAATAAGAGACTTGGCTTCCTTTAACATAGCTTTTAAATGACTCAGAAGAAAGAGACTGTAGGAGTGACCTGTGCGTAAGCATATGCCATAGTTTTGTTTCATTCTCCATCGTAACTTCTCACCTCACTAACGAACAGCAAGGGGACAGAGGCTTCCAAGAAATCCCACAGCTATCAAGTCGCACATATATATCACAAAAATCAACTCCCTTTCTTTCTTGTTTAGAAATGCTACACCCAGACTTTGTCTTAATTTTCAGTAACAGTGCATCTTGTATCTCAACTGAAATTCCCCCCAATTGTGAAGTATTGAAAAAGATATATAGCTTACAGAAAGGAAAGCACACCCCAAAATTACAAAGACACAGCAAATTTCCTTCTTCCCCTACACAAGCTCCTTCTTGCTCGAGAAGTGCTACTGCATCATCTCCTTGCTGACTTGTCAGTTTACCTGCCCGTTATTAAAACACAGAACATATGACAGCAGACATTGCTGCAGTCAGAATTACTTTGAAAGTATATAAATATTATTTGATAGACCTTGATTTCATTGACATTTTCAGTTTGAAAAAGTAATTATTTGTGAAAACTAAGCACTATGACATTTAGTCTTTTTTTTTTGACCTATGTTTTCTTGATCTTCAAAAGTATGAAATAATGAATGAATTAACTTTTATATTTATGAACATGTATTTTTTTCCTGACTTCAGTAATTGCTTTGAGTTACTGTTTAATACAACATGAGGACAGAGCCTGGTACTAACATGAAATTCCAGCTGTTCATAAGATCTGTTTTAACTAAACAGTCATAGAATCATAGAATCAGTCAGGGTTGGAAGGGACCACGAGGATCATCTAGTTCCACCCCCCCTGCCATGGACAGGGACACTCTACCCTAGAGCAGGGTGGCCACAGCCTCCTCCAGCCTGGCCTTAAACACCTCCAGGGACGGAGCCTCAACCACCTCCCTGAGCAACCCATTCCAGCCTCTCACCACTCTCACGCTCAATAACTTCCTCCTCACCTCCAGTCTCAGTCTCCCCACCTCCAGCTTTGCTCCATTCCCCCTAGTCCTGTCCCTCACTGATACCCTAAAAAGTCCCTCCCCAGCTTTTTTGTAGGCCCCCTTCAGATACTGGAAGGCCACAAGAAGGTCACCTGGGAGCCTCCTCTTCTCCAGACTCAACAGCCCCAACTCTTTCAGTCAAGTTTGGATCTGTAGTATCTTCAGTAAGAAAGACATAAAGTACCAAATATAATTTTAAAAATCCCTCTTCAAAAATTTCCAGTATGACATTTTTTATCTTTCCTTACTAACGAGCCATAGGTGTATATGTATGTGTATGTGTGTGTATATGTATGTGTGTGTGTATATATATAAATTGGCAAACCCCCACCACATTATGGGGAATAAGGTTGCAGAAATAGGTTGTTTGTTCCCAGAAAGCATCCCTCCGTGCTAGTTTTGCACAATCAGTGGGCCTGGTTGTGTCTCTGAAATGATCTGAAATAGGTGTTCCCAGAAAGCATCCCTCCACGCTAGTTTTGCACAATCAGTGGGCCTGATTGTGCCTCTGAAATGATCTGAATTCACTTTTGGAGCTTTGACTCTCAGAGATATGTCACGTAAGAAACAAAGAAATGAAAGGCATTCTGGATATACTGCAAGCAGCAACAGAATGCACAGAATTCTGTTATAGAACCCCTCCCTCCTATTTTCTTAACGTGATTTTAAGGTAAATACTTGTGAGAAATATTCAGATGCACCGTTTATGCAGCCTTGTTTTGAGAGGTTTCAAAATTAGGCTGGAGAAAAGCAAAGCATTTTAATATCAAATACAAAATAGCAGGTTCAATGCCTGCAAAACTAGAATATTTTACATTTTCTAGACAGTGAAGGTTAAAGCTATCCTGCATTCTCATAGTTCTCTCTCTCCTTTCAATCAATCTCATTGATTTTTTTTTTAAGGGTCAGAGGCTATACTTTCATTGATCAAAGAAACAGCCTGACACAGCGAAAGAGTCTGCCAATTCCAGACAGATCAATCACACCTTTGTCTGCTTTTGATACATTATGGTTATTTATTCTGCATCACCATGACTTTCTGTCGCATGGCTTTTAATGTAAGAATGCTGCTCGGGGACAACAATAAAAAGGAGAGGGGGTGGGGATGGGGAATATTCTATTTAAAATATTTTAAGCCTCTCTCTGGTATTTCTGAGGGTGGCTTAGGATGGAACTTGGCCAACTTGTTTGATTGCATTTTTTGCCTTGGAAAAGAACTCCTGTTCTGGTATTTAGGTCTCCTTGGTCAGCGTTTTGTAGAATTTTATAAAGGCAACAATCACATCCATGATTTTCCATGTTTATACACTGCTTTAGAAATGTTTTAATAAATACAATGTAACTACTACCCAACAGCAGCAGCAGCAGCTACTGACTTCTTTATGACTGTAAGATGAAACTAAATGGTAGGTCTAAAATAATTGCTAGGAAATATTGCTGAATAAACAGATATGTGTTGAAAAGCTCCTGGCTTTGCAAACTATTGTGCTGAAGGCCAGCTAAAGCCTTTAAAACTGTACTATATGCTCACTGTTTGTTGTGACTGAAAGTTAGATGCTACTACTTATCTTTCAATAGCATCTGCAAGAAGCCCTTAAAATGACTGTTGGCCTTATATCAAATCCTTTGTTCACATTTGCTAGCTTATCATTTCACTGCTTAAGAGAAATCTCTTGTGGTATTTGCTATAAGTAAAAGAATTAAAATCCAGTTCTAAAGGTGAACTTGTGGCCTAAAGAGAAGTCAGCGGCAAGACAACCAGTGACTTCAGCAGAGTCAGGACTTCACTGCAAGAAGTTATTATGCTTTACCTACTTCAACTCAAACTACCTCTAGTAGCAAAGGGTGCTTATGAGATTTCACAGGATCATATTCTTATGAGGAATTTTAAGAAATCAACATGTTTTGTAGCAAAGTAGCTAACAAAGCTGTTATGGGCTCTATGCAGCATGCAGCCCTAGCGAAGACTGTGGGACTGTTAATGAAAATAAAGTATGTAAATCTTTGCAGAATCAGGGTATCAGGTAGAAAGGCATAACCACCATCATTAGAACATGAAAATAAGATACATGATAACCAAACACTTGGCATTAGTTTCTGATTTCATTGTGCCTGCTCTGTAAATTGTTGTGTGCCCAACTTACATCAGCATTATCATGTAGAGCAAAAGGAAAGCGGTAAACAAAGCTGAAATATTAAACCCATTAAAAAGTTATGAGTTTGACAGAGTCCCTACATGTATTTGCGTGCATGCCAAGAAACGCGTTTTAAAACCTTTAACTGGAGCAATTGCCTTCCAGTGATAAACTGCAACGTCTAAAAGGCATTGCTAAAATGCTACTGCCACTCTCAAAGGCCAGGAGACCTTAAAATTGTTCACCGGCTGACAGCATGACACAAAAACATACAGTTTCTTCTGTAAAGAAATAAAGCTGAATGTGCAACATTTCAGAGAAGTTTTGAATAAGTCTATTTGTCCAGCTTACTTTGCAAGGGCTCTGTAGAAAACAGCACCATAAACACTTTCAGTCCCCACACAAGGGCTAAACAAAGAGTCCTCTTTCTAGCCATTTAATCCAGTAATTTATTTTTTCAACCATCACATAAATCGAAACACAGCTGTAACCAATGACTTGCAGATCCAGTTCCCTGCCAGCTGGATCCTGTTCTGCTGAAGCAGCAAGATTTTTACATTGTTCACTTATGTACATCTGGAGAAATCATTTGGGTTCAAAGGTGACTAGAAAAGCTCTTTAAATAAACTCAACTAACAGTGAAGAGAGGCCTAAGTATCTACAAAAGCTACGTGGAGTTAAAAGTTTGGGGGGGAGGGAAGTTTGCTGTTGTTTTGATTTTGTCTCTGTTTTTGACATTTTAATTGAACTACCCACTCAAATACAGATTTTCATAATAAAGAAATGTTTACTGCTTCCCAACAACTTTCAAACACAGGGTTAATACTCAAAAATAATCACAGTCGACAGTTTTGTACTTATCGCATTTAAAGGAATCAGCAGATTGAACGGACTGAAATATTAAAAACAAACCTCAATTAATTCATGTTAGCTCTTCCCTGAAATGCTGCCATCTCTTGAAAAAAATAAAAACAAACAAAAAGAGAGCATATACCCTGCATATATGTATATGTTCTGAACCTAAAATCTCTTAGAAGTAAGTCCTTAAAATAGCCTTACTTCCAAAAATCTGCATCACCCCTTTCTGCATGAGTCTGCTAGTTAAGTAACAAAAACGTCCCTGACATTTAAAACTGCACACAGTAAATTGATTACAATGCATCGTTTCCTCTAGAAAAGCAATCACAAAGCAAACCAGCTGAATCTTTGAGAGGTAAATAATAATGACTGTTGAAGGCTCATATAATCTGTATCTTTAATTACTTTTCAGGTAAAATAGATGCTCAAATATATCTACAGTGGAGAGGTTTCTTTCCTAACCCAGGCCCACTAATGAAAATACTTGGAACATTTAAAGTCCTTATGCTAGGTCTTATTTCCAAATCCACGAGCATGCACTCTTGATTACAAAAGAACCCAGAATTTGCCGTTGGGTGGATGTTTCTCTTTAAGCCGGTAAGCATGTCGCATCCAGAACATGCCCAGTTCCTTAGGGAAGGATCCAGCTCCTTTACTGCACGTTATTAAAAGAAGTTTCAAAATTCAGTTAGGATTTGCTACCGTAACTGCTTCTTTCCCTTTTTTAATACTTACTGTTCTAGGTGGTTTGAAACAATGCGGATAAAATAATCGTTTCTGCTTGCTACTCAGGCCACATCTCTCTGCTGGCTTGGTGTTATTGCCTATTACCTCCTCTGAACAGGTTAACTGAGTAGCTTTCTCACTTTCTTGTTGTCTACTCTTGCCTGCACTCCCCCCTTCACTCATAATTATAGGAATTCACAGTTAAACATGCTGCCTGTGCTTTGTTGTGAAAATAGGAGCAGTAAGAAAGTAAAAGACAGATAAACCATATAAATCATCTTCAAAAATTAACATGCACAGCGCATAACCACATAACTACCACATCACTTGGGGGCAAACTTGAGGGTATTTAGACATACATTCCTGTCCATTAACATGTATAGATTTACATAAACATTCTAACATTTAGAATCTAGTAACTAGTTTGCACTTAATTACAATATTTCTGGAAAGCTTTCTCCCTTCAGTTCCCAATGCACATTTACCCTTCATTATAGTTGAGTTTTAGCCCAATAATTCCCACAAAAGGGAATGAATTTTGACAGAACATAGGCTGCCACTCCCAGTGACAGAGCTTCTGCAGTGCCTCTTGCGATCAACTTCGCCAAAAATCGTCATCACAGTTAAACAGTAGAAACTTCATTTGCCATCTATTCACCACAACTTTTTTGTTTCATCACCAAGAGCCCTCTCTAATTCAGACTCTGTCTTAACAAAACTATTTGCCTCCATTTTTATTAAAGAGACTAGGATTTATTATCCAAGTCAAGCACCACCTACGGCCCATTTTCATAGAATCATAGAATCAACCAGGTTGGAAGAGACCTCCAAGATCAGCCAGTCCAACCTATCAGCCAGCCCTATCCAGTCAACTAGACCATGGTAGTAAGTGCCCCATCCAGTCTTTTCTTGAACACCCCCAGGGACAGTGACTCCACCACCTCCCTGGGCAGCCCATTCCAATGGCAAATCTCTCTCTTTGTCAAGAACTTCCTCCTGACATCCAGCCTATACTTCCCCCGGCACAACTTGAGACTTTGTCCCCTTGTTCCGTTGCTGGTTGCCTGGGAGAAGAGACCAATCCCACCTGGCTACAGCCTCCCTTCAGGTAGTTGTAGACAGCAATGAGCTCTGCCCTGAGCCTCCTCTTCTCCAGGCTGCACACCCCCAGCTCCCTCAGCCTCTCCTCACAGGGCTGTGTTCCAGGCCCCTCACCAGCTTCATCGCCCTTCTCTGGACACGTTCCAGCACCTCAACATCTCTCTTGAATTGAGGAGCCCAGAACTGGACACAGTACTCAAGGTGTGGCCTGACCAGTATTGTACCACTATGTGCCTGTCTGCCTGCCTAGAGTTTGAGGTAAGTTATATCTGGTTAACTTTGAGTCACGATTTGAAATACACCCTTCAGAGGCCTGTGATGGTCTAGAAGTAATAAAGTAGACTGAAGAGAGGTATTACCTGTTTTGGTAAGGTGCCTTTGTATGTTTAGAAAAATTTGCTTAACTCATGCACATTACAGTTGGTAGTACAGATGGTATTCTGACTTACCCAGGAAAGTAACACCCATGACAGACCCTGAGGCAAAAGCTTTGGTGATTTTTATGTATCTGTTTTAAAACCTAAGCCCTGCTGAATGAATCTCCCACATGAAAATCCAACTGGCCAAGCTAGAAATACTGAATCAGATATTTTCAGATCTGACATGCCAATTTCAGAACGTGCAAAGCCAGATCTTCTGTTATCCGATTTTTTTTGTTTGGCAAATGTTATGGGTGCTTCTACCTAGAGGCTTGGATAATTATGCTTATCTTCTGTAAGGTGTTCAATTATGCCACTTTACACTGCAGAGAGTCCTTCATGTAACCTGTACCACTGGATGCTCTGCAGCATGGAAGAACTTTTTAAGGATAAGGTGCTAGACTTCACATACTGCTGGATTAAGGACAGAGCTTGTGAATAGAAACTGAACAGGGAGCCAGAGCTTACTGCCATTAAAAAAAAAAAGAGTAACATTTCCAATCACCTTTTTGGCAGACTCTTGCTCCTGTGCAAGGCAGCAATTCCCATTTGCCAGTTCTCAGCTAGAGTGCAATCCAGGACCTTCAACTCATATGATAAATCAGGATACCTGCCAAAAGAGGTAGCACTTTCTGCCCTCCCTCCTGACCTCAGTCATTTGTTCCTCCACCTCATTTGTGCTGACACTTGCATCTTACAGCTGCATTGTAAAACAGATTATGGAACTGACCCAAAAAGTAAACCAGAAGAAATACAAGATTAGTTTGCAGCTGAATTGGTCCTTGATCTGGCTCATTAAACAGTCATGTAAACTAAGGACTGGTACGCAAGGTCAGATGGAAAAAAGTGCCACTGGCAAGAAGGTGGAGCTCTCCTTTTGGTGGCAACCTGACCTTAGGCAGAACATAAGTGGCTATGTATCTATTTGGAACCAGGAGCTTTCAACGTCACTTCTTTAGGACACTCAGGTCCCCCACCTTCTGTCTGTGCAATAGTCCTACTACACTCCTTGACATTCATGTTGAACCCTGCAATACAAAATGAAAATACTGTCTGAAGCACAGGTATGAGGCTGTACTACAGCCAGAGAGAAATTAGAAGATACAGCCAGAGGATAAAAGACTAGACACTTCAGGAAGTATCATGTAGAAGGCTCTTCAAGGTGGTCAGAATAGTAAGTGAGATATTAGCAACAGTCAACTAATACATCAAAGCTATAAATAACTGTGAAATCAGGTATTTTAACAGTAATTATACAACACACAAAGGAGGTACTCAGAAATTCAGTGCACTTGAAATGCAAATTACTGCAGAGCTAAGGATAGCTGTGACAACAGATTTAAAACCAAGATCAGATCTCTGATTTTCAGACATTGACGTTTATTTGAACTTTACCAAAGAAGGCTTAAATGCACCATATATATAAAATTAATGTTATAGTTTTCTCCTTGCATGTATCTCATTCCACTTATCCCATTTAGAACAGTGTTCTCAGTTAATTATTTACAAAGATAAAATACACCAAGTTACGGGTTTTATAAAGTCCATTATAGTCATAAACCATACAGCGAGAATCAATAAATTGTCTGTTACCTCCACAGAGCATTCAGTAATGTTTTGGTTTTTTTTTTTTCCCAGTAAGTAACATGTCTATCACTAATGTAGTCAGTACACTTTTCTTTGGATTTTGATCTACAGGCACACACCACAAGGCAAACATATGCCTTTTCCTTCACCCACAAAGTGCCGCCAAACACCTCATTTTCGAGATGCTGTGTTCTCACACATGCGATCTGAGAGCAACAACATAAGATGAAACATATCATTGTGAAACACATCACATCCATTGCTTATGAAAAAAAAAAACACAACAACAGAAAAAGTGAAGTGGCACGATACAAAGCTAGGCCTACGCTGTGCCCTGAATTCCTAAGCATCTGATCACAACGACTGAGCATTTCGGCCCCAAAGGGACCGTGCTTCTATAGGGATCACAGGACTTGCAGGAGCATGGGCATGCAACTTACTCTGCCTTCAAATCCATCGGCTGGCCACCAGGCAGCTTAAAGGACTGCACATATAGGAAAAGAACCACTAATTTACCTTTGAAATAGTCCCCAAAAGGTAATTCAACTTTTAACAAAGTAATCTGACAAAATGCTAGCTTAATGCACATTTGCACCTTCACAAGATGACATGGACTCGGGCATGGACATGAGAAGATGCAGGTATAAGAGAACAGAAGCAACCTTTCTTCATCCTTGGTAATTAGGTTGCAATGACACCCTTAAAGCCAGTTTGCTGTGTGAAATCCCGCTGTCTGAGCCTTGGCCTTGCCTTTCCAGGATTCAGAACTCCAATTTAGGATGGCAACACACAGAAAGTGAATAAATCCTTCTCAATACATCTATTTTCTCCATGAAGAAGTGAAAGGTGCTCTATATTTAAAAAAAAATCTTCTATGAGTAAGCATAAAGCATTAGATTCAAGGGCTTCCTTGCCCAACTACCTGTCTTCAACGCTGCACATAAATGGCTGACAAAGTTCTTCCTTTGAATTGAATAAGCACAGAAGATCCCTCTAACAAAAGACCATGAGGTGTCTATAAGGAAAGAGAATTGGTTTGGGTATTACTAAAAGAGACATCAGGTGAGAAAGATCAAACAGTACAGAACTTTAGTAACATGGTTTTGGATATTGAAGAAGAACAGAGGATACACGTAGGACATGCTGCTCTTCTGTATTCACTAAAACCTTTCTGTTCCCCATCTCCTCTCTGTTTTCCATGGATATTATTACAGTGATTTCAAAGCTTCTTTGGAATTGTTTCATAGAGGTAAAAGTCCATACTATGTTCAACATGAGGAGTGGTAGCCACACTGCATTTGAAAATAAATTCTCTGGTACAAGGAGTCTCTTGTTACTAACACTGCACACTACTTCGTACAGACAGGCTGTGAAGTCTGCTGAGTGCAGGTACCCAAGACAGACGACAAGCAAAGCCAACAAAATCCAACAAGGATAACAGCTAGCCAGTAGTAATGTGGGTTTTGATAATTACTTTTGCTTTCTTTCTCCATCCTGGAACCCTCTGCGCCTCATCCTGAGAGCTTCGCAGAGGGCAAAGTCATAATACGACTTGTAATGGTGACATCAGGTATTTGAATTTCATATGGGAAGTTTTAGAAAGCTACTTTAATGGTACTTTCTCTAGGTAAGTCTGATAAAAGACAGTTTAAAGCTCTTATTTCATAGAATTGTAGAATCATAGAATCATAGAATCAACCAGGTTGGAAGAGATCTCCAGTCCAACCTATCACCCATCTCTGTCCAATCAACTAGACCATGGCATAGATGATCCCTACATGTCAAAATATGTAACTGACTATTTTAAAGGGAGAATATGCAGAAAACTAAGGAAGTATACTACAGTGTTACACAAGTGGAGCATTAAAGTTCTTTGCCAAGCCATAGGCCATCAACTATTCTTACAGTTTTTCTTTTGTTAAACAAAAACATCACCCCTCTGTATATGGTATAAACACCTGAAGCACAGCTATTTGAAAAGGATGAGGGGGGACTAGGGGGAATGGAGCAAAGCTGGAGGTGGGGAGATTCAGACTGGTCATGAGTACTTTCTACCACAGGACTATTGCATTCAAACCTAACTGTATGATTTTAATTCTGAAAACTTTTTTTTTCATTTGGTTTGGGATTTTGTTTTTTGTTTCGTTTCTTCTTAAATGAGAGGAAAATTTCCATACTCTAACTCATTTATAATGAACTATTTAAGTATTAGTTTGGCAACTCCTTCAAAAAAGGTAATACTTTGTAAGTCAATGTGACCAAGCCTCCTACTTACTAGGTGGGTAGGTTCAGAGTGGATGTGAGGAGAAAGTTCTTCAGCATGAGAGTGGTGAGAGCCTGGAATGGGTTGCCCAGGAAGGTGGTTGAGGCCCCATCCCTGGAGGTGTTTAAGGCCAGGTTGGACGAGGCTCTGGCCAGCCTGATCTAGGGAAGGGTGTCCTTGCCCATGGCAGGGGGACTGGAACTAGGTGATCCTTGTGCTCCCAACCCTGACTGATTCTATGATCATCTGTGGGCTGCCCAGGAAGGCGGTGGAGTCACCGTCCCTGGGGGTGTCCAAAACAAGACCGGATGAGGCACTTAGTGCCATGGTCTAGTTGACTGGATAGGGCTGGGTCCTAGGTTGGACTGGATGATCTTGGAGATCTCTTCCAAGCTGGTTGATTCTATGATTCTAAAAACTAATTCCTAAAGTTTTCTGTGAATTTTAGTTAGACCTTTCTGAGTTGCAAAAACCTTTCATCTAGCCAAACGTGTACATGCCCAGATTTATAAAGTGCTTCAACCCAGTGCAGAAGTGGCAGGCTGCTTTGCTAAATGCACCTGCAAGAGAAGTGATGACTGTTTTCCACAGGAAAATGGCACTACTAAACCTTAATGATATTAGAATTTTCCAATAGCACATTGAAGCACAGTACTTTTTCAGCCTGCCAAACAGTGCCATTACACTTGCTTCATTCTTAAAATTCATCACTTTCTTTATTCAGTGTGGAGTAACAAAGTGTAAGACAAACAATGCACAAGGGTAGGTTTACAGCATGCACTTCTCCATCAGTTCCTACTGATTCCACTGTTTAAAACTGCCTTCTGCACTCCTGACACTACTTAGCTAGTAACCTCACAACAACAGCCCTCAAATTTGAATACAAGGCAGTGCCACCCTCAATAAATGCACAGTAAGCTATATCAACACAGTTTCCCCTTACTCCCATGGAGAACTACTTTGCTAACTGTTAACTGTCTTAAAATTCATACTCATGTATCCCCTGCTAATGCATAGTGTAAATGAGAGCTAAAATATATCCTGTTCATTATTGACCTTGCTTCTCACCATTTTGTTCTATCATTTCAGGAAAGAAAAATCCACTTGGAGGGGAAAAAAAAAAGAGAAGGAAAGAAAAGCCCATAAAGTATTAGGTGGCACTCTACATTCATTCATCTGAAGTCTTGGCACAATTATCAGTGCTTATGATTGGGTATCCTGGAATCCTCTCGACCTAAGTTCTTCCCGCTTGTATTCAGTTCTTAATGGGCAAAAGTTAATTGATTCATTTTCTACTCTGAAGACAGGATTTCTAGAAATAAAAACATCATCCATTGTTTTACAGAAGATTAATCAAGTAGAGTAAAAATCAGTAATGTTTTAAGTGACTGTAACTAGTGATTTTTTAAAGTAAGCATATACAGAACATATACATGAAATTCAGCTTACAGAACATATTCACAGCCATACAAACCCCATTTTCTGAATTGAAGAATTGTGCTAGTTTGAGCCTAGCTGGGATATTTTGGTGAGAAGAATTAGATTACAGGCTGTGAAAAGGAAACAATGGTGATGTCTACATCACTCATAGGCTTCCTGAGATGTATAAGAACAAGAACACAGACACAGACAACAGAGTCTCTCTGGGCTTTTTGGACTGCATCTCTCTCTCTCTAAACTGCCTGACTAATCTTTCTACTTCCTAACCCCCCAGCTGATCCTCCAAACTTACTTTGAACATAAGGCAAGGTCTGAAGTAAGGTAGAGGGGTGAGGAGAAGGTGGAAGGGTGGTTGGGAACCCCTCCTGGGGACTCTGATTTATGGGAGGTCTGTTGTGTTTCTGTATTACCTTTAAACTTTTCTATTTCTGTATATTGTGCTAAGCTGTAAATACAGCTTCATTCATTCAATTTCCAGTGGCTGAGTCTAGTCTGGGTGATTTTCTTAAGTGTAGGGGGGAGGGTAACACCCAAACCACCACAAGAATATACATAAACAGTGTGCATTAAAGGGAATTTTATCCAATCAGGGTGTAAATGAACACCATCTACTTAGCAGCTCTGAAAGAAGGTCAGTGAGAAAAGCAGAATGATAGTCATCAGTGCTAGTGAAACTGCCTCATTATGTAACTAAACAAGCAAGAGGATTAGGAGAGATGGATAGAAAGTATTTTAAATGTCCTTACTTTGGAAAAAAACAATGAAGTACATTTTGTATTTTGCAGGGAATAGCCTGCAACACATGGACTAGATACAGAAAATACATGGAAGACGCAACACTGAAGCAGAGTCCGTAGGTTACAGACATTTGCACTTCTGTTCTGAAATTAAAGTACTGTATGTCATACTTGGAAAGTCTTAGGGCAAACCCCAGAATTTTTCTGTATAAATTCGATTCTCATGGGTAACCTATAGAAAAAAAACTGCAGGAGAATATTTTCTTGTTTGCAGTGGCTACCAAGGCATAGCTGAATTTCACAGAATCACAGAATTAACCAGGTTGGAAAAGACCTCTGAGATCATTGAGACTAACCTATCACATAACCCTTCTAATTAACTAAACCACGGCACTAAGTGTCTCATCCAGATGCCTTTTAAACAGCTCCAGGGATGGTGACACCTCCCCAGGCAGCCCATTCCAATGGGCAGTCACTCCTTCTGTGAAGAATTTCTTCCTAATGTCCAGCCTAAACCTGCCCTGGTGCAGTTTGAGACTGTGTCCCCTTGTTCTGTCACTGGATGCCTGGCAGAAGAGACCAACCTCTGCCTGGCTACAACCTCCTTTCAGGTAGTTGTAGAGAGCAATGAGGTCACCCCTGAGCCTCCTCTTTTCTAGGCTGAACAACCTCAGTTCCCTCAGCCTCTCCTCACATGGCTGTGCTCCAGGCCCCTCACCAGCCTTGTTACCCTTCTCTGGACACGTTCAAGCACCTCAAGATCTTTCTTAAATTGAAGGGCCCAGAACTGGACACAGTACTCAAGGTGTGGCCTAACCAGCACTGAGTACAGGGGCAGAATGACATCCCTGGTCCTGCTGGCCACGTAATTCCTGATACAGGCCAGCAAGTCATTGACCTCCTTGGCCACCTGGGCACACTGCTGGCTCATGTTCAGTTGGCTGTCGACCAGTAGCCCCAGGTCCCTCTGCCTGGCTGCACTTCAGTCACTCTGACCCCAATTTACCCTAAAGCAAGATGCACCAGTCAACTGAACCTTCACTGGTTGGTCACATTCTGGCCATCCTGTTCTCCAAAGTACTTTCATTATCTGGAAGGATTTCAGAGAAAGACAAGTGATTACAGAATTGCCAGCATAGAGAACTGTCAAGAGAGGTAAATGTTCTAAGTAGTTGCAATAATAACACTCTACAAGTATTTGTTTGGCATTATCTCCATGGGAAGAGATTTTCAATATAGAGTCAGATGTAAGAGAAATGGGATAGAAAACAGAATGTCTATTTGTATAACTATCAAAGCTTTTTCACAACTGAAGCATTATTTCAAGATAATGATTAACATCTACAAAAATGGTGTACACCAAACATGAGTATGGACTAATCCTTCAGGGACTCTGCAAGCATAACTAATCACATTTACCTCTAGTTCTTATGCACTTTCACATGAAAATAAGGATGTCAAAGAATCATATTAGTGGTACAACTCAATAGAGAGGTGGGACTTAAGAGCATGGCAGCAGTTCAAGGCAAAATAGAGTTTCACCTGGCTTGTTGGTGATTGAAAGGAGATGGCAACAGCAAAATTCTGCAACCTCCCCCCTCATAAAAGTTTAATAAGGATACGAAAATATTGTAAAAGGACTATTTAATGACAAAAGAGCAGCGAAAACTTTTAATCTTGAAAACAGGGAATTTAGAGGAATTCAGAGTCAGTTTGCAAGTTTATGAAAGGACCTAGGGCAAGACACAACTTTGAGAAAGAAGCAAGGAAAGCCAAATGCAATGACCCATTGACTAGCTTTGGAGTTATGGGTAACTATTAAAAGCTTTCAACTAATTTCTTTAGTTTGGGGCTTTCTGGGATTTTTAACTGCAATTGTGGTACGGAACACCCTGAGGAAAGATAAGGCAGCAATACACATTTAAGCAAAATCTGGACCTTTTCCTTATGCTGGTAAAGCATAGATGTGGGCAGGTTTCACCTACAGCAAGTTCAAACTAATTTAATAAAAGGGGATGCCAGACCTCTTGCTTCCCTGTTCTACACAAAACCTCTGCACCAGAAGTTGCATCAGGAGATTGCATCACGGCCACCCAATGAATACTATTTAATGGGTTTCCACAAATTCCCTCTTTTTTAAACATCTCAAAAAATACAGTTGTTTGATCAACTGCATATTTGCCTTCTTTGAATATGTTTTAATTGGTTTCATACATAATGCTAAAAAAAAAAAAAAGCTGCTCATTTCACAGTTTCCTTATTCTCCTCTCATGTATTTCTCTTGCAAACATACTGTGTAAAGGTGGGTGCTGTGACTGTGTGACTGGTCTTGGTAAGACTGATACACTTCTTACAAAACTGTGTTGTTAATTTGCTCTTGCCATGTGTGATTTCCCATTATCCTTACCTTTAAACTGTAGGGAGACACGTGTAGCAAGTGCCAAGCAGACAAAGAGAAGCAACAGTCTGGCTAATTACAAGTATAAATCTGTAAATCTTAGTTGTGCTAAATAATAACTGAAACATAAGCAAGTAACAAGAACCACTCATAGAAAAAACTCATATATTTTGACTCCAGTGCAGACAGGGTAAATCTTGCCCCACAGAGGGAACAGCACAAGGACCTGGCTAAGATTTTCACTGACACCTTCTCCCTTCTGGATTTCTGGACCATAAGAAAAATCTGTATGGGATACTCTTCTCCCTGTACTGGTGGATCCTAGAAGCAGTTAGATTTCAGTTTGGCTTTACATATCTAAATTGCCTTCTTAATTAAAGCACCTATGATCCTGAATCCTTGTTGCAGTGACTATCATTTAGGTAATTACTTAATATAAAAATCCTGTAAATACACATATATATACATCACCCAGATGCACCCCAAGCTTTTAGGAGCACGTATGGCAGTCCTTGTGGGTTTTGTCATTGAAAGGGGCCAGGGTGTAGGTGCAGATAAAAAGAAGGAAAGGTTGCATGCCGTTGGCAAGCACACTTCTTCACCTTCTTTAATAGATTATTTCCATCACTGTTTACCTTCCTTGTTCATACTCAGACAGTGAAGATCAACAAACACAATTTTATTTATAGCCAGTTTTCATTTCAGGATCTGTTGAGCCTCAGCACTTGAATTTCAATCAGCATTGTTTAAAACACCTTCATTACTGCAGTCTTTCTATGTGCATACATTATGGCTTTTGATATTTATGACAATGAAATAGTATTATTAAATGTATGTTGTTAATAAATATTAAGATATAAATTAATTTCAAGAAGAACTGTGAGACAAGTTGTGCAGTTATTACAAGATCACACTGATAAGGAAAGCATTCCAATGTGACACATGGCCTTCAAACTGAGATGGCACTTTTAGAGCATGAGAGTAGACCTTTAATGTACTGCCTAGAAAGAACTTCTGTAAACATGTATTCTGGACTAGCCATGGTCTTGGCCAAAGCTTCTCTCCTGATGCTGCTGATGGTAATAACATGTAGCACAAGTTTGGATAAATAATTTAATTGTTTGGAGCTCCTGTTTTTCACTATCAATGCCACATCTTAAAGAGGAAGTCAGACTCCTAGGTATGCCCTATGTGTTGGAAGCTGTCTGTAAAAAAATATTAAGTAGAACCATATAAGAGGAGAAAGACATAGGGTATGCTAGTTTGAGCCTAGCTGGGATATTTTACTAAGAGGAATTAGATTATAGGCTGTGAAAAGGAAACAATGGTGATGTCTACTTCATCATAGGCTTGATGAGATGTATAAAACCCAGAACATAAATGTAGATAACAGAAATGTTCTTGGGCTCTGGCTACCTCTCTCTAACTTGCTGCCTAACTAATCTGTCTGCTTCCTAACCCCCTTGGCCAACCCTCCAAACTCACCTTGAACATAAAGCAAAGTCTGGGGTAAGGTAGAGGGGTGGGGAGAAGGTGGAAGGGTGGTGGGGAACCCCTCCTGGGGACTCAGGTTTCTGAGAGGGGTGCTGTGTTTCTGTATTATTTTTAACTTGTGTATTTCTGTCTATAGCTGTAAATACTGTAAATACCTGCTTGCATATTGTGCTCAGCTGTAAATATGAAGCTCCATTCTTTAATTTCCAGCTGCTGAGTCTAGTCTGGGTGATTTGTCTTAAGTGTGGAGGGGCAGGTAACACCCAAACCATCACTATAGGGATATTTGTTTTCAGAGACAATGAATCTGAATGTCTTCCTGAGTGCAAACTCCCATTTAAAGACCTTACTGAGCATACCAGGGAAGATGAGAGACTTCTGAAAGTTTGTAGGTGTTTTCCTAAACTATTCCCTAATGCTTACTGAACGTATCTATAAAGCCTTACACATGGATGTATTTTGCTTAAAGATGCATTACACTTAAACCACTGAAATGCCCAAAGAATTTTGCATAATGCTGTGAATTGTAGTTCCAGTAGTGAATAGTTTTGTTTCTCTTCTATATACTGATGACAGTGATACACTTAAGTGGATGCGATTGAACTGTATACTAAGTTGACTTGTCATTAGATAATAGATTTTATCCGACAACTGGTATGAGTTAGCAGAAAGGTAACAGTATGGATAGCTAGCATGAAAACATCATTAGGCAAAATTTTGTAATAAGGATTTACATTATGCTTTTCATCTTACAATTATTCACTTTTCCTTCTTCATCTTTTTACCTTTGCACCATTGTGCATTTTCAGATGAACGCTAATATTTACACTTACTAGATTATGGGCAGTGTGCCCAGGTGGCCAGGAGAGCCAATGACATCCTGGATTGCAGCAAGAACAGTGTGGCCAGTAGGTTACTCTTCCCCTGTATTCAGCACTGCTCAGGCCACACCTTGAGTATTGTGACCAGTTCTGAGCTACTCAATTCAAGAGAGATGTTGAGGTGCTGGAACGTGTCCAGAGAAGGATTACAAAGCTGGTGAGGGGCCTGGAACACAGCCCTGTGAGGAGAGGCTGAGGGAGCTGGGGTGTGCAGCCTGGAGAAGAGGAGGCTCAGGGCAGAGCTCATTGCTGTCTACAACTACCTGAAGGGAGGCTGNAACAAAATAATGGACTGGTGAGGCTACATTAATGAAAAATTAATGAAAATTAATGAAAATTTGACCCTGGAACAAAGAAATTTTTTAAAAAACAAATGTTAAGGAGAAATACTAATATTCCAAAATATAATACAGATTACATTTTACACAAAACCCCCCAACCTAGCAGGTTACCTGTCTCAGCATCATTTGCTTGTTTGGTTGGTTGGGGTTTTTTAGTTTCTTTTAAGTTTCAGGAGGTATTCAAGACAAATGGAGACAAAGGTTGGGGAGTAAAAATGAAATAATATTCCTGCCCTTTTACATTCCACAGAACTAGAACCGAATGTGCATGCTCTCATTAAGGAATGTTTCTAAGCATTTCTTAAGTATATTTAAACACATTTACTCCAATCTGCAGGTTTAAAGCTTAAAGTAAAGCAGATTTAAAGCTGCTGAAGTGCTCTGCTGACCATACAAGAGGTTTTAGAACAGCAAGCATTTTCCAGTACTGTTGCATTTAACACTGCTGACTGATGATGATGGGGACAGAATTTTATTTGGATATTGTAACTTCATTAAAGATCAGGAAAAGGACCTGGGGGTCTGGGTTGATGAAAAGCTCAACATGAGCCAACAGTGTGCACATGCAGCCCAGACAGCAACTGTGTGCTGGGCTGCATCAAGAGAAGTGTGGCCAGCAGAGCAAGGGAGGGGATTCTCCCCCTTTACTCTGCTCTCGTCAGACCCCACCTGGAGTACTGTGTGCAGTTCTGGAGCCCCCAACACAAGAAGGACATGGAACTGCTGGAGCGGGTCCAGAGGAGAGCCACGAAGATGATCAGAGGGCTGGAGCAGCTCTGCTATGAGGACAGCCTGGAGAGAGTTGGGGCTCTTCAGCCTGGAGAAGAGAAGGCTTCGAGGAGACCTTATAGTGGCTTTCCAGTATCTGAAGGGAGCCTACAGGAAGGCTGGGGAGGGACTATTGACAAGGTCTACTAATGTCAGGACGAGGGGGAATGGGTTTAAACTGGAAGAGGGGAGATTTAGACTGGATGTTAGGAGGAAGTTCTTTACAGTGAGGGTGGTGAGACACTGGCACAGGTTGCCCAGGGAGGTTGTGGATGCTTCCTCCCTGGCGGTGTTCAAGGCCATGTTGGATGAGGCCTTGAGCAACCTGCTCTAGTGGGAGGTGTCCCTGCCTACGTCAGGCAGTTTGAACTGGATGCTCTTTGAAGTGCCTTCCAACCTAAACCATTCTATGATTCTATGATCCTATTTTTTCTTACAGGCAAATGTTGTGGTTTTACTTTATTTGGATGTAGTCACATTTGCAATGCAAAGTTGAGTTTGCTTGCATCGACTGTGTGGCCATAAATGAAAAATTATAGTAATAGAATTTATGTGCCTAATGCGTTTTAAAGAATTTGACTTTCTTAGTATTTTCCAGTTTCACATACATTAATTTAAATATAGGCATTAGTGAATACTTAGTTTTCCTTAGGTACAGTTTCTGTTCTCATTAATATCAGTCCTGAAACAAGTCTGTGTTCAGTGAGAAAGAGAAGCGAAGAGAAGAGAAGGGAGAAGGCAGAGAAGTGCAGGGAAAGGCAGGGAAGGGAAGGGAAATCAATCAGGGTGGAAGAGACCTCCAAGATCAGCCAGTCCAACCTAGCACCCAGCCCTATCCAGTCAACTAGACCATGGCACTAAGTGCCTCGTCCAGTCTTTTCTTGAACACCTCCAGGGACAGTGACTCCACTACCTCCCTGGGCAGCCCGTTCCAATGGCAAATGTGTCAGGCCTTAAAAATGTAACATCACAGTTAGGAAGTTATGTGTAAGAGATGCAGTATATAATATGCATTGACAGAAACTACCTTTAAAGTGAGTGGTATAAGTACACAACTGTAAATTGGGGGCTAACTGGTTTAAGTATATGTCTATTAAATGGAAAGAAGTGAAACAACTGACAATAGTAAGACTAAAATCTACTAAAGTCAGTGTGCTAGTTTGAAGCTAGCTAGAATGTTTTGGTGAGAAGAATTAAGATTACAGGCTGTGAAAGGAAAACAAGGGTGATGTCTACTTCACTCATAGGCTTGCTGAGATGTATAGGAACAAGAAATAGAAACATAGGTAACCACTCTCACTGGGGCTGCTGGCTGAGCTACATCTCTTCGAACCTCACCCTCCGTCTCTTTTCTAATCCACTTTGCTTCCTAACTCCCCTTGCTGAGCATCCATTCTTCCTTGGGACTGGGGTAAGGTTGAGAGGGGTAGGGGGAAGGTGAAGGGGTGGCAGAGAGCCCCTCCTGGGGCCTCAGGTTTCTGGGAGGGCTGTTGTGTTTCTGTCTTACCTTTTCCCTTGTGTATTTCTGTCTATAACTGTATATACTGTAAATATCTGCTTGTACATTGTGCCAGCTGTAAATATAAGCTTCATTCATATTTCTAGAGCCGGCTGAGTCTAGTCTGGGTGATTTTTAAAGTGTGGGGGGATGGGGAACACCCAAACCACTACAGTCAGTAGACTCTTCTTATAGTATTCTATATATTTTCCAAAATACTTATACAGACTCTCTAATAAGAAATTAGTATCTGGTCTGTTCAGATTGTCTCTTAAAAGACAAAGTTATTTTAAATTATTTTTATTTCCCCTTTCAAAACTGCCTATGAATATGAATAATTTCATTTTATATTAATTATATCCTTCACGTAAAACAAAAAGTTTGAGGATACCTTACCTAAAGAGTGAGGCAGAAAGTAAATCACTGTTTCATGACCATAACACTGTTTTGCTTTTTAGCTATTTAACTTACATGTAAGTAACATTTACACGTGTAATGTAACACAGTGTGTTGGTCTGGGTGTTACCTGCCCCCCCCCACTTAAGAAAATCACCCAGACTAGACTCAGCCAGTTGGAAATTGAATGAAACTTTATACTTACAGCTCAGCACAATATACAAGCAGATATTTACAATATGTACAGCTATAGACAGAAATATACAAGTTAAAAAGTAATACAGGAACACAACAGCCCTCCCAGAAACCTGAGTCCCCAGGAGGGGTTCCCAACCACCCTTCCACCTTCTCCCCACCCCTCTACCTTACTCCAGACTTTGCTTTATGTTCAAGGTGAGTTTGGAGGGTCGGCCTAGGGGGTTAGGAAGCAGACAGATTAGTCAGGCAGCAAGTTAGGTTAGAGAGAGAATTTCATGCAGCCCCAGAGACAGAGAGCAACTCTGTTATCTATGCTTGTGTTCTTGTTCTTACACATCTCAGCAAGCCTATGAGTGAAGTAGACATCACCATTGTTTCCTTTTCACAGCCTACAGTCTAATTCTTCTCACTAAAATATCCCAGCTAGGCTCAAACTGGCACACACAAACATTTTGTGTTTTATAACAGACAACTTGTATTTAGTTTTCAATTCATATAGCAATACTTGCTAATACTATTTGATAGCCCATACAAAAAACATATGTATTTTCTGGGGTTCAAGGGATAGGAAAGGAGTATTCATGTATTAAAAAAGATTCATAAAATGTCTCTAAAAGATGAATCTGATTATAAATCTTCTAACTACATTTGGAGTTGAGCACAATAACAAAAATAGCTACGGTTAAGGTCCTGGTGTTTTACAGTGTAGATGCTGCTGGTTTAAACCATTCCATATTACGCAGATGTTTTCATGGAGATGAAAAATCTGAAGCAGCTGAATTTTCTTTAAAGAGATGGAAACTTACAATGACCAAGTTAGTGATGTTTAGGGAATTAATGAGATATTCCATTAATATGCATCATATGGAACTGCTGTTACACCCTGAAAGAACGAGTAGACCACTGTTCTGTGTCTGGAAGTGATCAGCAGTCAATAACTTCATTCTCTCATAAAGCACTTAATTTTAAAAGGAAAGAAGTTCTGTAACCTCTACAACTCTTCAGTGTATGGTTTGAATCAGAAATATTGCTACTTCTAGTGCCACTGCACATACTGTTCTTATTCTCACAAATGTTTAACATTCTTGATTCTAACTAGGAATTTCCCTAAATTAAGTTTTGTGGTAATGGGCTGCACATTAATTACGTTCATATAAAAGCTAAAGTTAGCTCATTCTTTTTGATTCAGGCTTTTGAGTATTTATATTTATGTAAATAAACTGAGCAGAAGCAAAGAAAGGGTATCTACATGAGCTAAATTCTCCCTTATGATGACTATGCAGTAATGATATGGCTATAATCTAATCATTTAGTGTTTGTTGTCTTAGACTACACCAAACTAACGACTGTGGAATCATAGGACAGTTTGGGTTGGAAGTGACCTCTAAAAATCATCTAGTCCAACCTTCTCTGCAGTAAGCAGGGACATCCTCAACTAGATCAGGCTGCCCTGTTGAGCCTCACCTTGAATATCTCCAGGGATGGGGTCTCAACCACCCACCCTGGGAAATCCATTCCAGTGTTCACGTTAAAGAACTTATTCCTAACATCCAATCTAAACCTACTCTTCTCTAGTTTGAAGTCACTGCCCCTCATCCTATCACTACAGGTCAATAGTCTCTCTCCATCCTTCTTGTAGGCCCCCTTCAAGTACTGGAAGGTTGCTATTAGCTCTCCTTCTCTCTTTTCTCTTCTCCATGCTGAACAACTCCAGCTCCCTCAGCTTATCTTCATAGGAGAGGTGTTCCAACCCCCTGATCATTTTCAAGGCCCTCCTCTTGACCCAGCCCATCAGGTCCAGGTGACATCTCACCAGAGCTGAGTAAAGTGGCAAATAACCCAGTAAAACCCCAAAACATACACCTCCCTGGATCTGATGTAGCCCAGGATGCCATCTGCCTTCTGGGCTGTAAGCGCACATGTGTGTTCATGTACAGTTTGTTGTCCATTAGCACCCTCTAAGTCCTTTTCTGCAGGGCTACTTATTATCAAATGCATCATCATTAGATACATCACCACAGTCAATATTAAGCAGAGTTATAGTTATCTTTGTGCCCTTCTACCACATTTTCAGTTTAGCTTTGAATTTTGTGGGTTCCTAATGCTCAAGAGTGTGAGATACTTTTGAGCTGGTTTCCATATATCTGGAATGTATGCTACCCTCAATTACCGCTCTTCAGACTTACCACTCTTCTAGTTTAGACTCAGAGCAGGTTTGCTGCATACACACATGCACAAAAGGTACATTGAACGGGCAACAAAAAAACTTGTCTTTATTACAAATATGAAGTTTTGCCTGCAAACTAATCTGCCTGCCTTCCTTCCAAGTTCCAAATTCTGAGTTCTTTCCTTCAGAGTACCCTCTGAGTTCTGAATTCCTTCCTTCCTTCCTTCCTTCCTTCCTTCCTTCCTTCCTTCCTTCCTTCCTTCCTTCCTCCCTCCCTTCCCTTCCAAGTTCCTTCCATGTTCCTTCTGAGTTCTGAATTCCTTCCTTCCAATTCCTTCTTTCCAAATTCCTTCCTTCTCCTTCTCTCTTCCCCCTTTTGCTTCCCCTTTAGTTCCCTTCTCCTTCCCTTCCTCTCCCCTCCCCTTATTTGAGAATTACAAAAATGTACCAAGATGGATGCAGCAAAAGAACCCTAAAGTTACCATATCCTTACACCCTTTACTCACATCTTTCAGCACCCCTTATTTCTTCCACCTTCCTGAACTTCTCTGCCTACACACCCAGAGACCCTTCCTCAAGTACAAATGCACAGCCCCTTGTATCTCATTTCTTGAAACCTCTCTTATTCAGCATGCCTCTTCAATTTCCTTCCTCCTTTTACATCCTCTTACGCTGCCTATCACACAAGAATCCATCCTCCCTATTCCTTCTTTCCTCCCACACAAATATACACTCTGTGCCTCTTGCTGCTTTCTTCACAGAGTACTTCAGGTGCAAAAATTTGTTTTTGGAAAAGGCAAAGAAAAATCCATTAGTTAATGCCTTGTTAATTCCTCCCTCTTTGGACCATTCATTTCTAAAATTTGCTGACATACACTGGTAAATAAAAAAAAATAATAAATAAATCTTGTCTTTAAAAAATAAACTGTCAGATTTCAAACCCAGTTATTCTACTTTTCATGCCTTGCAATCTCAGCTGTGAAGAAAACATACAGAGAGAAAACAACTAGGTGATTGTGGCAGCTAGTTGTGGCAGCTGCAATATATGTTCTGTATTTGGTAAACTCCTCTTACCTAATAAAACCAACCAAACAAAGAGAACCCAACATAGATGTCAAGAAGTTAGAATATATATTTTCAATGCATTTTTTTTTTCAGTAAAAAACTCTCAGATTCCTTTAAAAGCCTACTGCTCAAAACTCCAAAATTAAGAATTGACCTGAGTAGATATGAAGAAGGAGAGTTTGGAAAAAGAACGCAACAAACAACAACAAAAAGAGCCCAAACAAAATCCCCAAGACAGGAAAACTATTGCTGTCCCATTATTTCATAAGTAAATCTTAACTAAGATTTTTCACCTCTTAAAATATTTTCACATCAAAACTGATTTGTTGTGAAGCATTTGAGGGCAAGTTCTATCAAAAATTTCCTTACCAAGATGGTTTTGCAGGCTTGCGTTAAACCTTCAGTGGAGCTTCTGAGTGCAAGTTCAACGAAAGTCCTGCTCAAGGAACCTGGGAATCAGCCTCGCAAACCATGTTGTCTCTGACGAACTGTCCCTGAATTAAAGTCAAATCAAATTACACAGTAACGAACAGCAGCCGCTCTTCGTGTCTGAGAAGGTATCCCTCACACAGATCTCCACCCACCCAAAGATGCCTGCAGCCTGACGTTTGCTCTGGACTTGCAGGGTCACCTCGTGGTGAGGATTCCCATGTCCTTGGCTCCCAGCTTAAGGAGCTGTGTGGACCTAGCCCCATGTCCTTGAATCACAGCCCTTATCCGCTTTGGTATTTCCAGCAGCTCACACAGCTAATAAATAATGCATTCATAACGCAGGCTGCATGTTTACTTTCTAAGACCAATACTTGAACCTTTTTAGACAAAACACCCAATGTGACTGATAGCTAAACTCAATTCCTTTCTTTTGAGCTGTCCTTGGTGGGGCAGTGGGACAGCAGTAGCCCCTGTACCACCCCTGCCCCAACAGTGTTAAAGGGCTTTTGGGCTCCCCTGGCTGGCATGACAATGTCTGCTTGTGCTAACGGCAGAGGCACAAGTGCTGGGTCAGGACTCCCTGCCAGCATCAGCTTTTACAGCAGCAGGCTGGAACAGTGATGTTTCTCACTGAAGACCATTTCTACCACAGCACAGTGCAAGAAGAGATAAGGAGTTGTATGACCCTTTTGGCTAAACAGAACCACAGAATAACAAAATTCCTTAGACTGGAAAAGACCTTCAAGATTATCAAGTCCAATCATTAGTTTCACACTGACAAGTCCTTGACTAAACCAAATCCCTCAGCACAACATCTTATCACTATGAATCCTGCATGGAGTACCTGCATGGATGGCAATAGCATAAATAAGTATACCAAGTGTGCAAATTGCTTTCTATTGAAGTTGTTAGCCTCAATCTGGTCACAGCACAAAGCTTTACACTGAATTTTGATTTTACTGAATTTTGTGAGACATTCACATTTTTCAAATCTGCAAATACTGTCTCTCTGGTTTTAATTGTCTTGCAGTGAGAGATAAACTAGGACATTATCTTCTCATAAAAGTGACTAAGAATACATTGGGACTCCATGTTTAGGCAAGTACTTTCTGTTCAGAAGCATGATGCAGATGCAGCACTGACCAGTTTACATACCCTGCAACTATGTCACCCATTATGAAGCTTATGGCCAAAAAGCTGTAAAAAACCCTGTGCAATGATGTTTCACTTGTAAAACTTGCCCTTATGTTATGAGTCAACAGCAATGATATAGGCTGGGGACAGAGTGGCTGGAGAGCAGCCAGGAAGAAAGGGACCTGGGGGTACTGGTAGATAGTAGCTGAACATGAACCAGCAGTGTGCCCAGGTACACTGTACAATACAGCAAGCTACAAAGGCTCTCTCTAGTCTAAAGGGGAGGGTTTTGCATGGAATGGTAAAGTTACCATGACTAAGTTCCCATCTTAAGAATTTCTCCTAACATGGAAAGTTAACAAAATTGTCTCACAAAACTAATTGCAATGAATGAGATGAAGAATTTGGGAGTTGTATTTTTGTTGTTGTTAATATTACTGCAGTGGCATGCAAAAAAATCCCAATAGTATATGTACAAAAATTACATACAAAGCATTTCTGAGACCAGCCCATTTTCTCAGACATGTAAATCTGTTTTGGTATTATAACCATCACAAGGCTAGGTGCTTGTTAGGGAAAAGCAAGCTTTACAGAGTTTTAGTATCCCTCCCCTTTAGACTAGAGAGAGCATTTGTAGCTTGCTGTATTGTACACTGCTCTTGTGTCTTGTCATCGGCTGTATAAGAATCCAGAGTCTGAAAACTCTCACTGGGAGTCAGCCTGTGTTGACTTTGCTTGAAAAATATTACAGTCACACAGAACTTAAGCACAGCCAACCCCATGTAGGTCTCAATACAGACCTACAAAGGTCATAGTACCAAACAGCTTATACTCCTTGTAGGCAGTTCACAAGACTGTTTTGACTCTTAGAAAGATAATCTGTCTCCTTTGCTGTGTCAGTACTCTTCTGCTGCAGCTTTCGGTGCAATGACTGCAGTATATCAGAATCAGTCTTACTCAAGCCAGACAACCACATTAGTCAGAAAGCCTCAAAGTGGTGTGGTATATGGGAGAGGTACTTCTATTCAAAAGCAGGTATGACAAAGTCAGTAGAGAGCAATGGGATCCATGCATTTTCTTGCGTGAGATCAAGTAGCATCTCAGTAACATTTGCAAAAGGAGGGATAAGGAGCCAGGAGCCAGGTATTGAGAACATCATTGCTGGGAAAAGAGAGGCCTGCAAGTAATCTTGAAAAGACTTCATCAGTGTGAGGCTTCTTCTTATTGTTTCTAGAGTTGCACAAAAGAAGAGGTGGATGAGACAAAACAAAACAAGAACCTGCCTGAAATTTCCACGCGAATTGTATCTTTACAGTAAAATGCATCTTGAGTATTTAGAAGTAATGCAAAAAAAAAAATATCCAAAAGACCACTCTGATGGAAATATCTAAGAAAAGATAAAATGAAACTATTTCATTCTTCTATACTATGTAATGTAAAAACATTAGGTTTTGTATCTTGTATCTGACTGTTCTAAAGCAATATTCACATGTAAAGAGGGTCTGCCAGGCATAATTCATGTTAGTTTTATTAAAAATACCAGCAGCTAATCATAATAGATGAATGTCACATGAAACCACTCCCAAAAACTGTGAAAAATTTCAAGGACACTTCTATTTCAGCAACTTAGCACAGGTCACTTGCTGAGGAGTTGCAATAAACAAGATTGAAACTTGTTTAGAGATTGTTAAGGGTTTCTGGGATTGATTCTAAATATCTTACCATATTCTTTACCTAAAAAAAAATGGAAGAACTTCACTCTATTTGAAGACAAAGAAATTGAATGTCTAAGTGAAACTCAGAATTTTCATTTGTTGAATTAGAATGAAAAAGATCAGAAAGTAGATGGATACAGAGCAAAAGACACTTTACAAGGACTTACAGCTCTCATGATGCCAGTCTTTAGCATTATTTGAAACAATTTAAAAGACACCATATCAATTATTTTGACTTCTGTTGCCTCATGTGCTTTTAACGGCTCTGTTCTAGTTCAGCAGCACAAAATTACTGAAATCTATGGATTAATGTCAGCTTTATCCGTGGCCCAAAACACCCAATCTGTATTAGGACATCTGATCCATAGATATTAACTCAGAGATGTCACTAATTTTATGTTCTTTGGACCTGCCCCTGTACACAGGTACTGTGGACTGCAGAAGGAAATCCAAACTCCCCAGCTCTCTGAAGCAACTTAGCTCTGAAGACAAACAGGATCTGGCATTAAAGTGTTTTTTTATCCTGCTGTAAATGTCTGTGTTGGGAACCAGGGTTAAAGCCTCGGATCACACTTAATCTTTACCAAGGAAATTGTGGCAAGCAAAAGGGTGTTGACCAGGTCACTGTCACTGCAGATGGTTTTCCTCTAGGATCGAACTTGTGAAATGACGAGGACCTGTGTCTCCCAAAGAAACAGATGGGAGTTGCAGATAAGTTGAATCTCAAGATTTGGCCCAAAATATCCTCACAGCTACTTCTACAATATGTAAGAAGAAAAGCAAAGACACAAGGATGACAACCTTATGGCTTATGTACAGGAACAAACACTGTTAGATGGACCCTAGATTAGAAGACATCCATGTGTAGTCGCATTACAAATTGTATTTATTTCCTACAGAAACAACTTAGCAATATGAGTACTATGTGACTGAACTAATATTCCAACCACACTATAAAGGTAAAAGAGGCCAGACTTCACCTAAAACAGACAATAAGTTTTATGACTTCAAAATGAAATCACAGAAGACCTAACTCCATCCAGCTGTTCTTAATAGAGCCTTTTTTCCCCCGCTTTGTTTTTCATTCTCTACCATAATCCACCTCAAAATTACCTCACAGTCTCATTCATTTTTCCTTGTAACTCGATAACTCTTACCAAAACAACGTATTGCACATTACAGGGCAAAAAACCCTAAATGAAAGAACAGAGAAAGACACAGAACAATGTCTATTCAGTAAAGCTGGTGATGCTGAGGTGAAAATTTGCATAGAAACCTGCAACGATGCCTGACAGAATTACAAATTTATGATGCATTTAAAGGACAGATGAAACATTCCCACATTTTCTGCATCAGCCACTTCTAGTTGATTCAGCTTAGTATAAACAATTCCTCTTATTCTGCGACTAATTGAAGAATTAATATAAAAGGATTGAACACCTGTTGCTCTGTTGGCAGAAAACAGCAATTACAATGTTTCTTTCCAGTCGACTTAAACTACAAAAGAAAAATTTTGAAGCAGCAAAGGAAGAAAACATACTGGTGACCAAGGTCCTTTTGAATTCAGAGGATATTACAGTTTTTATTCAGATTGAGAGTGGTGCCCGTTAAGCTTCATTGGTTGATGCAGGTTTCTTCTTTATCTCCCCATTTAGCCACTGCCCCCTTAAGCATTTTCCATTAGCTTGGAGTAGCTCTGATTCACTCAACCTCCCATCTCCTCTTTCCCACACACTATTTAAGAGGCTCAAAATCCATTGTACATTCACCTAACTGTCATGCAGATCCTCTTTACCAATTTCCTATTACAAACATTAATCACTGAAAATAAATGCCATTAAAAAGAAAGGCTAAATCCATTTTCATCTCCTTTTTTTTATTCCTTATCTAGGAAAGTGGTTAGGCAAGCCTTGAGCTGAGACAGAAATAGTCAGACATAAGGACCTGTAAGCAAGTGGTTTTTTGAATAGGTGGAACTGAAAGGAGAACAATAACTGAAACACAAGCAAGCATCAAACCCACTTAAAAATAAACATTCTTAATTTCCTTGGTGATGTAAAACCTAAACCAATTAAGCCTTGGAAATGTCAAATATTTTGTTACAGTCATCTGCAATAAAAGTAAAGCATGCAATGCAGGGAGCAAAATAACCTGCAAAAAACTATTTGCTGCTAACCTGGGAGCACTAGGAGCACATCACTCACCCCCACATGAGACAGACGCTTTCCAACCTTTCCTCAGCCTACAGGTGCATGGCACACCCACAGCTCGCATCAGTGTTGTCCCCCTGACCACTGCACCACAATTAATATTTTTAATTATAAATTACTACATTCAACTCTTTTTCACTTTCTATGGGAAAAAAAAATAAGAAAAAGGAGAGACTTCTTTACTTTGAGGGTGACAGAGCACCAGAACAGGCACCAAAGAGCTTGCAGCCTCTCCTCTGGAGACTCTCAAAACCAACCTGGGCACCTTCCTTCCTTAGATCAAACCTGATCTAAGCATACCTGCATTAGCAGTGGGGTTGGACTACAAATCTCCAGAGGTCCCAACCACCCCTACTAATCTGTGATTCTATGGAAAGCACATGGAAACAGACAGTATGAGGTTTTCCCAACTATTGGAGAATGAGCATCTCTATTTGGGCCAGATGCTCCTCTGCTTTGGTAGTCATGCACAATGGAAGGTCATACTCAGAAGCAGGCCTCACTTAAAATACCACAGCAGAAAGACAAGCACAGACTCTTGCTTCATAGCTGTTTCTCAGAATGGCTAGACTGTGAATACACTCACTGTGTTTTCTCTTTGATAAGATACCTGCTTATGGGATGTACACATCTCAAGACACTGTTTCTTTTTATTGTTATTTTTCCAGTAGGAAGCCTGAAAACCAGCATGAAACAGGATTGCATAACGGGGCACAGAGCTCCAAGCTCATCTCCTTGTTCAGCTTGCCATCAAATACACATGTTTTTTTTAACTTGATGCATTGTGGTATTACTTTTTTTAAATAGGCATGCCAGACATTGCCTGAGGAGAACAGATTCTCTCCATGGCACCCAGCCCAGTGCTAGGAAATGCCACCACTAGAAGTGTCCAGTACTTTGGGAACCACTTGCATAGGGAATGCGACTTCTCCAAGTTCTGCTGAGTTAGGAAGATGCATAAGAACTTCAGCTTGAGCCAAAAACGACAATGGCATTGTGGGTCAGAGCAGACTGACACACTGGGGAAAGACATGGATACTGAGACCCCAGTGCGGGAGTAGGCTGAACAACACGTGAATTAAAAGAAGGTGGAAATGCAGGCAGAGCAGCAGGTCATTTGGATCTGAATTCCAGGGAAGATCAGGATCAACTTGAGATATTTCACACCATTAGCCAAGCAGAAGCACGGAATGTGTTTTGGAAAATATTCTAAGGGCAGAAAAAATACTTATTTTCCCCTTAAAAAGAATGTCCACCTATATAACACCAGCAACAAACATCAACTGTATAGGATAAGCTATAACTATGAAGAAAGAATTAAACGTCAAATATTTGATATTTTTTCTTACTTTATAAATAAAAATAAACTGTTAAAGCTTTCCTGCTAATGGCATTAAAATAATGATCAGTCTTCCCTTAAGTGTCTGCAGTACATAGTCGCAGTCCATTAAGACAACATGTTAGCATGGTTCATAACAGGACGTAAATGAAATAATCAAGTCATCAAGACTATTTCAGCATCAGTAAAGCCTCAGAGTGATTATTATGTACAACCATTACACAATACCTTTTTGCATACATTCCCTGATCAGATTAAAATGGTGATGAATTCCTCGATGGCTCAAGTGTGCTCCAAGGAAAGCTAGAAGGTTGTACAGTTAACTCCCAGGGTGTAACTCTAAACCATACAACCTACTACCTCAACCCGGATGCACACAGCTTCCGATGGTGACCATAAAGTCTTCTTCACTTCTTCAGCCTTTCTTTGAAACATGACAGCAGCCACAGGCCTATATATTTCCCACAGGGTAGGCTTTCAACTGCAGTTATTCCCCACTTTTCAGATGATAAGGCATATTCTTAGATAGACTTTTCTGCTACAAAGGTGGAATTTCTCTTCTATCCCATTTACATATGCATAAAGATATATACATGTGTGTTTGATGTGTGCATATACACATATATGTTTGAGAGGAATGGTGCGAGTCCAGCTATGTTTCTGGAATTAAATGGCCACTTGCTCCTGTTTTACAATAAGAATAAAATATGAATATCTTCTTGGGTTTTTTCCTACTGTTTTTTTTTAAAATGGAATACCATGTAATGGTATATTCAATAAAGCCAGGGAATGGTATATTTTACTCTGCCTCACTGGAAACCCAACAATTCCCTCACATCTCTTTGTTGTAAGAAGATATTAAGCGAAAGGTGCTTGAAGGAACTGATAAAAGAATGAATCACTTAAGTTTGGAGATAAGGCAAGGGGCAAGAGAAGCTCTCTGGAAACAACATATAGTTTTGTATGCTCACTTGGGCTTGTCAAATACCACTGCAGTGCAAGCTACATATACATTTGCCAGATCACCATACTGACACAGACCCATAGAAGCGAGCTTGTGCAGTGCATTTCAACACAAGATCGGATCTACGGGTTTATGCCAATTGGCATCGCTGATTAGCATTTTCCTTTTAAAGTGAGATGCAGAAGACTTTAAACAAACAAACATACGAAGCAATGTAAGAACAAGTATCTAAGAGTAAAATTTTACCATCTATTGCAAAGAAGGCTACTTCAAACTTAACTGCATAAGCAGCAGATGCACCAAACTAACCAAACTGTTGTAACTGGTTTGTTTTTTGAAAACCAAAGAGAAAACGTGGCGTTTTTTTAACAGACTGATGCTGCAACACTTTTTTGTCTTCACCATAAGTTAACATCCTTTTGCACCCACTTTGCCTTACTCAGGACCTTCCAGCTCCCAACAACTTGAATCTGTCTATAGTATGCACACAGCAGGCAAGACTGGAATCCATAACATGACATAGGAGTGGACAATACAGGTTTATCTTTTGTGCACCAGAACACGAAACAAAAAATAACCTGAAAAGCAAAGAGGCACACTGGAATGCAGCTCCTGTACACCATTATGAAAACTTCTTATCTATTCCTTCATATTACAGGGAATTTAAGTACTAGTTGACGAAAGCTTGTTGATTAAACATCACCTAGTAATCAGAGAAGTTAATTTGTATATTTTATTCACTGATTTTCCCATTGGCTCTATTCCCTAATAACAAGAATGCAAGTAGAAATGCAATCCTGCAAAACTTCAGGGTTAACTGCTACAACAAATACTTTGTTCTTATGACTGGCAACCAGTACAATACAAATTATCACACATTGAATTTAGGGTGTCCTATGCAACAGACTGAAAACGGGTCCTTTGAGACAACAACCAGAAATGCAAAATATAGATACAATTTTATAACTTACATTTTCTAAACACAAGCATTGATAAATGCTACAACTTTAGCCATAGTGTCTGACACATCAGAATAACTTGCAATAATATACCCACAATTGCATCCCTAAAATACAAGCATAAGAGCCAAGTATAATTTTAAAACCAGGTGCTATAGAAAGATCTCTTACAATTTTAGCAACTTCCTGAAATCTACATCTGAATGAGATTTTCATGCCTGCCTTTCACTAGCTCCCACTGAAGGCCTAATTCTGACACCATTAGCTGGGTAAAATTCTTTTCAGGAGAATGAGTGCTGCCAATAACAGTTTTCAAATCAGGGCATGCTTCATTTTCTTGCAGACTGTAACGTGTATTTCTAGTTCAGTAATGACAGTTTTGTATTAGTAACTGACCTTTATTTCCCTTTTGTTTTTTCATTTAGTGGATGAAATATTGCATATTCAAGTGTACCCTTTTTCATTTTGTAATAACATTTACCTATTTACTAAAACAGTCTGCTTTAAACCTGCTTTCACTTTATTTAAAGTACTTCAACATTCAGAAGGAATGATATTTTTGTAGTTGTTTACTGCTGACACTGAGGAGCTAGGATATGCAAAACAAACACTCACACTAGAGTAGTTATCCCGGTATCAGAAATAAGTATGCAGACTGCATATATAATTTAGTGAATGACTGTAGTAAGTGCTATAAAATTACTTCTCTGATTTTCTTTCTCCTGTTTTTTTTTGTTTGCTTTGTGAATAGAGGAGACATTCTACATTTCAAAAATAATTGGTCACTGCCTTATAGTTATGTATTAGCAAATAGATATATGTACTATAAATACACTAGTAAATTTCTATGTGACATCTATGTACTAGAAGAAGAAACTATGTACTGATCTTTCAATACATCTTAAAGCTTCATGGATATATACGGTATAAAGGCTATGTGAATTGCAGCATTAGCAACAGAAAATAATCTGAACAGAAGTTTGATGCATATCTGTGAAATTATATCCATAGGCTACTTGAGAAAGGAAACTCTTTTAAAGCTAAACTACTTCATGTTCATTGATATTAACTTTAATTTTTAACAACAACAAAAATAAAACAATTAAAAAGTAAGATCACTCTATTACCTTTGCTGGACTCTGGTATAATTAACTTCTTCTGTGTTCTTTGTTTGTTGCTTTTTTTCTTTCACTAAAACAAACAAACAAACAAACAAAAACCGTGAACAACAAACTGAGAGAAATATTTTTAAGTCTCTTTTTATGTAATGTTTTCAGAACAACATGAAGCATACACAAAATTACTAATCGTGCTTTCAAGACACAAACCCGACACGCTGCTGCCACACTTCTCAGGGCCACGAGAAGACATGCTGTGAACACGCACACTTTGGCAGAGGAACTACTTCATTTAGTACTTCCTAGCCTCTTTTTTTTTTTCACCCCACAAATATTTTATTTTTAATAGGAATTCCAGGAGGAAAGCAGAATGCCTAACAAAAATAAATAGGTTTTATCAAGGAGTGCATACAAATGAGATAATTTGGTATGGGAATTCATAAAAATAATAAACAAGTGGCTTAAATCAAGAAATGATTGCAAAACTTCATGAAAAAAAAATCTGATAACTATGATTAGATATTGACATTTTAAAAGTTTATTTAAGCTAATGAAGCTTTGCTTTCTCAACAGACTTAGGTACTACTGACATACGTAATTATTCCAGCAAAACTGTTGGGGAGTGCTGTATCATCATAAACCATTTCAGGTGCAAAATGTGTGACTGGAGACATATACATGTTGTATACATAAGGTCTCCCTTCAGAAATTTCCCAGAATTCATTGCAGAACAACAAAAATATAGGCTAGCAAATTTATCATCTAATCTTAGAATTACAAACTAAACAGTAATATATAAACAGTGAAGCACACATCAAAACTACTCTATTTTGCCATAATGGATTTATTAATATTTTTATTAGACAAACACCTATCATGAACATTGGAAAAAAAATATCAAATCCCAGTTTCTGATGAAAAAGACACTTTAAGTTTCAAAGGCATTTCTAGCCAAGGGCATCTTTAAATTCAAATTTTAAAAGAATAGGAAATATATAAACTAAAAATGAAAATAGAGCCAGGACACATAAAACAGTGATTTGGCTGCGCCTTTCCAAATTTGTCAGCCAGAATGAATTTCGTTACAAGTCCTTCTAATTGCCTACTTACACGTTACAATAGACAGGCAAATGCTCTAAGTAAAAAGGCTCTGCTAAAGCATCGTATGCTCAAAACTTCTCTAACTCTGCATGTCCCCATCACAAACCTTCTGAATGGATATCTTAAATACTGTTTTCAGCTATTCCTAAACAAGGGCTGCTTTGCCGAACATCTTAAAATAGTCCCTGTTACTAGCTGCAAACCAGGCTTACTTCATGAATGTCCCGATAATGTGCCTTTTATTCCAGTGCTTATTACACTGATTTCTTTGTAATGGATTTAGATACGAATTGTAAGAAATGCCTATATAAATCAACTCAATGAGAACTTTAACATACCAGCTACAAGAGCAATCCTTTCCTACAGTTTAACACATTCCGGGTTGCTCTTTTTTTTTTTGTTTGTTTGTTTAGTTGGTTGGTTTGTTGTTGTTGTTGTTTTTTTTTTCCTTTAATATATTTTATCTTCCCCTTTTTAGAAACTGAAAGCATGAGTCACACTATAAAAAAAAATAATTTACTTTCCAGATCTAAATACTCACAACTTTCTCAGAGATAACCAAAGCTTAGACAGAATAAATCTAACATCGAGGTCTTTGCCTAACTCCAGTGCTTAGCTAACAACGAAATGTGCCTAACCACTTACATCTACAGAACCCTCCATTTTTTGGTTTACTTTCTACTTTTAGCAATATTAGATCACACACACATCCAAATAGTTAGTTTAAAAAAAAAAAAAGTGTGAACAGCTGCTGACTACGTTAATATTAATACACAAGGACTCAGTTTCAAAACAACATGTTTAAAACGGCTTTAAAGAAAAAAATGAAAAGGAGAAAAAAACAAAGGTATACCTGATATGAAAGGTACGTTTTCACCCAGTGCCAAATATTGCTATATGAGGAAGAGTGAAAAAATCTTTTTTTTTTTCTCTCTTTTTTTCTCTTTTTTTAACTAAAAGAATCACTCTCCTAGGCTGATTTTGTTACACGGCTTTAAAAAAGCTCTGATGTCTCTGTAGTGAAACATGCCAGATTATTTTTTTTTTTAGGAAGCAGGAGAGTCACTTTTCTTTTTTTTCCCCCTGCACTCTTGTATGTAGGACAAACTCAGATTTGTTTCTTCTTCTTAAGGCTCCTGTTCCTTCTCGGAAGAAGACCAGGATGCCTGTCTTCTCTCTCTCTCTCTCGCTCTTCTCAGAATTCCAGGCACAAAGCACTGCGCAAAAGCTGCACCAATCCTTGCCGCAACTGCCTGCACAGGACTAGAGGTAGGGAGAGACCAGAAAATTCAACCTCAACCCTGCGCTGGTTTTATAAATGGGGATTGCACAAGTCTGCCGGAGCAAAGGGGTGAAAAGGCAGAATGCCAGTTTGCTATACTACGCTGCAATGATCTCATGTTCAGTGCTGTCACCCCGTTTGTCCAGTTCAAATGCCTGTTCATTAAACAGAAGGAAGGAAAAAAAACCAACCACGCCAGAAAAATTTAAAAAAACAAAACCACCAACTCCTATCCTTCAGACACTCAGGAGGGCTGTTCTAAACTACAGATCAGCAATAGGAATAGTCACAACACAGAGAAAAAGTATTTTAAAAATGCAGTTATGAAGTATAATTATTCTGCTCATATTTTCTTTCTTTCTTTCTTCCCCCCCCCCCCTGTTTGGAGATAAGAAGCAGAATTTATCAGGCGTGAAAGGGACAGCCTCCTGGTGGTGTGCCAAAAAAGCCAGAATAAAGGCAAAGTTGTGCTTCAAAGCTCAATTGCTTGCTGAGTCTGGCTAAAGTCAAGTATTAGGATCCACCATTTTCTGAGCCATGTAAGAAAAGAAGCAAAAAGTCAGAACGGGCGCTGCTTTCCAAGGGTCCGTGGGCACCATCACAAAATCTCAGCCGTAAGGTCACATGATGCTCTGCCAAATGTGGAGTGCATTCCCATAAACCATTCTGCTGATACTGCGAAGGCAGCTATTGTCTAGTTTATACCCAAAGTTCAGCCCGCTCTTCATTGAATTAGCTGAAAAACGCATCACCTTTGGGGGTTGGGAGCCATGGAAACGTCTACCTGGCAGGCTGCCCACTTTTTCTGCCCATCAACCAGAGATGGAATTGTGCTGCCTAATGTAATGATGACTAGGAATGTGAAGAGTCGTCCAAAGTGAATCTGATTCTTGCAAAGCCTGCTTTCATTTGCACAGCAAACTCTGGCTTCTTGTTGTTAAAAAGGGGAGGGGAGGAGGAGAAAGAAAGAAAAAAAAAGGCGCCTTTCTCCTAAATGTAGCAATTAAAGGTCTAGTAAACACGCCTAGTCTGCAACTTTCCTTCATAACATACTGAAATGGTTCCCAAAATAAAGCATTTGGTGTAACACAAGTTTTCTTATTGAAAGCAGCACTTGCTTTCCCCAGAGGTAATGTGGCATCCCCAGACATTTTAGCTTCCTAAGGAAAAAAAATGGGGGGGGAGAAGGGTAGAAAAAAGGAATAAGAAAAAAATGCAGATCTCACATCTCTTCCTTTTACCTGTCTTTATTACAGCCTGATTTTATCTAATGTCAATTATACCTGTGTGGTAACACCCACTAGTAGCAGTGAGGATGTAATATTGCTGCAGTCTCCTTCAAAGCATTCCCCAGAGAAGGCTGGTCGTGTTTTCAGCAGCCCAAACACCTTCACATGAGCCCTCTTATCTCCACAAGTGAGTAGGACAGCTGGTCTGCAAGTTTGCAAACCAGCCCGTTTGAGACCCGCACCCTCTCTTCTTCAAAATAGGTTTAGTGTGGATTTTGTAAGAGATGCAGTCGGGCAAAGTTTACAAAAGAGATGCAAGTTACTAAATAGACTAAGAGATGCAACGCTTTTGCTACAGACCTGAAATCCTGATTTTGCCCATCTAAAGTAAAATGTCACTTCCAAATGAAAATACCACACAACACACTGCACAACAAACACCCAAACCTAACCAGCACCTAAATCTTTGTATGGAAGAATTTATCTTAGAGATCAGAATTGTGAACAAAGGAACAAAATGAGGTCCCTTCCAACCTAAACCATTCTATGATTCTATGATTCTATGATAAAACCCCACTCACTTGTTTCTGCACCATGAAACTTAATAGTACTGCAAAAGAGATGTTAAAAAAGTGGTAGCTTGTCTGATCCTTCTATTGACAAAAACAGCCATAAGAGGAGTCTCTGTACCTATTAGCATCTGTACCAATATTCCCATGAAGAGGAGGTTGCATCCTAAAGAACTTACATCTAAACACTGGTAAGGAAGGGCAAACAAAGTGGGAGACAACCGGCTAGAAACTACAGAGGGAGAACAGGAATATCCATTCCCAGGAACACTGCAGGCAGCAACTCTCCAGTTTGGCTACTTTTATGTTTTGTTTTACAGTTCTTCCCAGTTTCGCTTTATTTACCTGAAGTAAATTGAAGCTTCATTACTAAAGGAAGGAAGTGTGGGAATGGAGGCTTTGAAGTGGATGAGGATGATTACAACAGTGGTGCAGCCCTTGGAGGGAGGTCCTGAGGCTGTTCACCAGCTGAAAGGCTGTGAGGGTTGGCTTCGACCCTGGCTGGGACTGAGGCAGTGCAGGCAGCATGCTGGTGGTGCGGGGCAACCCCTGCCTTGCTCCTGACACACCCCAGAGGCCTTCACCTGTGTTTTGAGAAGGGCAGGCGTGGCTGGTTGAAGAACCGTGCTCAAGGCAGCCTCTCTGGATGACAAGAGGCTGTACTGATGGGGCCTAGAGGACTGGGAGAAGGAGCCCAGCAGCAGCAAGTGCTCGAGAGGAGGTGCTGGGTACATCAGGAGACAGAAGAGACCCTGCTCTGCCTGCCAAGACAGCGCAGCTTTAATTATGAATTATGTAGAAACAGAAACTTTGGATTCTATTTTTATAATTTTAGTAGTTTAGTTGTAGATTTAAGTCAACAGATCAAAATGCTTGTCTTTTTTTTCTGACAGGGCACATGGGGCTCAGGCACAGTTTATTCCACCTTACATTTTATCATTACCCATAAAAATGTTTAAGCCACAACACATCAGTGTCTTCAAAGGAACTTACAGGCACCCTACACACTCTAATGCATTTTGAACCATGGCAAAATTTCACAGTTTCACTATAATTGAGTAGAAAACTTCAACTAAACATATCCAGTTCAGATTTACTACAAGTGAATAGTGTGACTTTCAAATCTCAGAAGGGTGTTTGCTACAAGTAATAGGCAGTCTGAGCCGGGCAAATCTGAGCCACAGTTTTTGAGGGACGACAGGCTCCTACACAGTCATTTTTATTTTCCTCTGTGGAAAAACAATTCAACATGTGGCTAGCCCTCAATAATGAGCATTCATTTCACCAATATTCAAGAAAGATGTTAAAAGCCGTTTCAAAAATTACTTACATATGTAACCAGCAACAATTAGAGATGTAGCTGAATCAATACTGCTTTGTCTTTGGAACCAAAAAGACATATTCACAGGAGCGCCTGACCTCCTTTATTTGCAGCTGGAGAAGGCAAGGAGGCTGGGTGGAGAGAGACTACAAAAGGCCAAGCTCTCTATTGGAGAACAGAGCACTCTTTCTTCCTTCACCTGGGAGCAGGAAAGCAAAGGCAAAAGAAGTACAGAAAACCTTGGCTGAGCTGAAGGTTTCTGCTCACAGCCAAATATAGCTTCCATGTCTCAACTCAGCTCCCACAGCAAAATCAGCACCCCAACTTTCTTATTTTAACAGGCATCTTACAGACTAACTAAAAAGGAAAAACTGAAGCCTGATCTGGGCAATAACAAGCCACACAAGACATGAAAGAAAAGTCAAGACTGGAAAAGAAACACAGCAACGCTCTCAGAGTGAAGGGAGAAAGGAGGAGGAAGTGAATCTCTGCTATTTCACAGGATCATAAGATGTCAGGGGTTGGAAGGGACCTAAAGAGCTCATCGAGTCCACCCCCCTTGCCAGAGCAGGATCATAATCTAGCTCAGGTCACAGAGGAATGCATCCAGACAGGCCTTGAAAGTCTTCAGAGGAGACTCCACAACCTCTCTGGGGAGCCTGTTCCAGTGTTCTGTGACCCTTACAGCAAAGAAATTGTGCTGAGGTGGAACCTCTCGTGCTGCGGCTTAAATCCTATCACAAGGGATCTCTTACAAAATCCAGACTAAAAAGCCCCAGGTCCCTCAGCCTCTCCTCATCAGGCAGTGCTCCAGTCCCCTAATCATCCTCGTAGCCTTCCATTGGACCTTCTCCAGCAGATCCCTGTCCCTCTTCAACTGGGGAACCCAAAACTGAACACAGTACTTAGGATTTCAGATGGTTGGTTTTGAACACAAATCCAAAACTAGAAAGCACACTGCTGTAGTTACTAGAAGTTAAAGGTTGAAAACACATGAAGAGGACATGCAAGTGATGGATTTGTTACACATTCCTGGATTACTTTACTGTACTGTTTCATGGAATAACATTTCACAAGAAAATAGTCTTACTCTGCAGACTACATTCTCAAAGGCCTTAGTATATAGGTGAAAAAAATTATCTGTAAAATGCATGCAAATGAAAAGTTATCATCTGCTTGCTACTTCCACTTTATCTTCAGATGGCACTGCGCCTTCTCTTCCTTTTCTATCTTAAGGTTAACAGCATTGAATTAAGAGACTTAAGCAAGATGCTTTATGTTAAGAGCCAGAGATGTCATTCATCATGAATTTAACTGTCGTTTTCCCCCTTCTGAAATTGTCATCAACAATCTTGTTTTAAGTTCTCTCTGATCTAAACTTTTCATTATGTTATCTGCAACCTATTTAACTTTTGGCCACTTTATCACTGGCTATCAGAACTTCACAACCTTCTTCCTGCTTTGCTACTGGAGAGAAAGAATCTTTAAAAATTAGCAATAACAACAACAAAGCAACCAACTAAACAAAAAAGTTGTGTACATCCACTATTCTTGTTCACACAAGAAAGGCTTTCTTCATAGATGTTTTAAGATCAGCAAAGGGTGTAAATATAATGAATTGAAACAGCTACTAAAAAAAGTCAGATGAGCATTTTTCAGCAGCTATTCCACAGTAGAAAGCAAGCATCCACTGCAAACAGGAGGCAACCTTCTTCACAAGGAAGTGCAGTGTGGTAGAATAAGCAGCACGGCTGCATTGACCAAGGAGGGCTGGTTCTGAGAGGACTTGGGCCATACTTCACTTGGGCCATAGCAAGGCCCAAGGAAAAATCCAAGTTCTGTCATCATTCCCTGTTTATTAAAATCACAAGCTTTTAAGGGTGATCATTCAGGCACAAAAATAAATGTTACTTTCTCCACAAACAATGAGACAGGAGCTCAGACAGGTTAAAAATGCTGAAATGCTACAACATATCAAAGCAAACTTGATGATAGAAAGAGTCTTGTCACACATATTTCCTTCAAAGTACTAAATTCAGCCCCCATTTATTTAGTCAGTCACTCCAGAAACGTTAAATAAGTTCAGAACAAGAGATGCAACATTGAATCCCCTTACATACACCAAGCCTTAGATATAGAACTACACTACTTACGTTCTCTGTACCTCATTTGTCTCTTGTAAGCCTAAGTGAAAATACAGCTGAGCATTATCATCAGCATTCATCAGGTGAAAATACCTGAGGTATCTGGTTTTGGTTTTTTTTTTCCTTAAATTTAAAAGCTTTCAGTAAACCACTCCTTGAAATGCCCAATTAGCATGACAGTCAGGTGGATTTTCCCATTCTAGAGCCAAAGGTACCTAAGATCAACTTATTTTCATAAACAATTTATCGTTACTGTATAAAGCATAGAATACCTGACATTGCTCCTTGGTAAGTACACTGCACTTATTCATTACCCTTTTTTTGCACCAACGTGACCACTACTTTTGAAAAGTAAAATCTGAAGGTACTTTAATCTAGTTCCTGGTCATCAGAGTAAGAGGGCAGCAACTGCAGAGAATCATCTACCAAAAAGAGTAAAGAACAAATAATTTTTATATGTACTTCACCTGTGATAAAAAAAACACAATGTCAGCATCTCTTCAACACAAGTGTAGCCAGAATTGAAGCTAGAAACTAGTTTTATTAATTCCTGATTTACTAGCATGCTTAGTGCCTAGATCTGCCTCAGCATAACTCTCAACACAGTGCTACTCTTCCAAAACACCTGCAATGCTTACTTGAGTTGCACACCTATGTATAAGGAACGCCTCTGCAACAGCAGTCATCTCTCAGACTTCAGACTGAAAACTCCTCATGGGTCTGGGATCACACAGATATATCTCAGCTTTCTGTTCCTTAAAGTCCAGCAGGTTCCCAAGCAAGGGTGCCAGAGCCACTTATTTCCCATACAACCCAGTATGAATCCTGGCTGCTCAGAAGCTAAGGTCTTATTGTAATGTTACACGAGAGAAGCATTTTTTCTTAGCTACCTTGAGCCAACAGTAGCCTTCAGTAGAACACGATCAACTCACTATGGCAGAGCTCACTGCCCATGGGCAAAGACAGAAAATAAGTATTATTAACTATTTTAGTTTTATACATTTTTAGGTTCTTATATTCCTACTGTGCTAGTTTGAAACTAGCTAGAATGTTTTGGTGAGAAGGATTAGCCCACAGGCTGTGAAAGAGAAACAATGGTCATGTCTACTTCACTGATAGGCTTGCTGAGAGGTATAAGAGCAAGAAGCCAAACATACATAAGGGAGTCGCTCTTTGTCCAGGCTGTGGGCTGCATTTCTCTCTAACCTCACCCTCTGTCTCTCTGATTAATCCACTTTGCTTACTAACCCTCCTGGCCAACCCTCCATTCTTCCTTGGGGCACAAGGCAACGTCTGGGGTAAGGTAGGGGAGTGGGAGAAGGTGGAAAGGCGGTTGGGAGCTCCTCCTGGGGACTCAGGTTTCTGGGAGGGGAGTTGTGTTTCTGTATTCCCTTTTACCTTGTATATTTCTGTCTATAACTGTATATACTGTAAATATCTGCTTGTACATTCTGCTAAGCTGTAAATATAAGCTTCATTCAAATTTCCAGAGCTGGCTGAGTCTAGTCTGGGTGATTTCCAAAGTGTGGGGGTGCAGGTAACGCCCAAACCATCACACCTACAAATTGGGACAATTCTTTCTGAACAACCATCATGTTTTGCAGACAAATGTCTTATATACACATATCCAAACACACCCCACACGTTTTAGTAATTTAATTAAAAAAAATGTGGGGCCTGTGCATGCACTTTGCTGAGTTACATTCCTAGCAGGTTAAGTTCTGTTAGCTAAATAAACTCTGCTCAGCTCATAACTCTAAATTGAAAGAAAGAACACGTGCATCATAGCCCAGTGTAAACTGTGTTTTTGATTCAACAGACTAAAAGATCAATTAATTTTGAATCAAAAATTATTTAAAGTGTATAGGAAGCAGAGGGACCTGGACAGACTGGATGGGTAGGCAAAGGCCAATGGGATGAAATTTAACAAGGCCAAGTGCAGGGTTCTGCACTTTGGCCACAACAACCCCAAGCAACGCTACAGGCTGGGGACAGAGTGGCTGGAGAGCAGCCAGGAGGAAAGGGACCTGGGGGGACTGGTGGATAGTAGGCTGAAGATGAGCCAGCAGTGTGCCCAGGTGGCCAAGAGGGCCAATGGCATCCTGGCCTGTATCAGGAACAGTGTGGCCAGTAGGACGAGGGAGGTTCTTCTTCCCCTGTACTCAACACTGGTCAGGCCACACCTTGAGTACTGTGTCCAGTTCTGGGCTCCTCAACTCAAGAGAGATGTTGAGGTGCTGGAACGTGTCCAGAGAAGGGCAACAAAGCTGGTGAGGGGCCTGGAACACAAACCCTATGAGGAGAGGCTGAGGGAGCTGGGGTTGTTTAGCCTGGAGAAGAGGAGGCTCAGGGCAGACCTCACTGCTGTCTACAACTACCTGAAGGGAGGTTGTAGCCAGGTGGGGGTTGGTCTCTTCTCCCCGGCAACCAGCAACAGGACAAGGGGACACAGTCTCAAGTTGTGCCAGGGGAAGTATAGGCTGGATGTTAGGAGGAAGTTCTTCCCAGAGAGAGTGATTGGCATTGGAATGGGCTGCCCAGGGAGGTGGTGGAGTCACCGTCTCTGAGGGTGTTCAGGAAAAGCCTGGATGAGGCACTTAGTGCCATGGTCTAGTTGACTGGACAGGGCTGGCTGATAGGTTGGACTGGATGATCTTAGAGGTCTCTTCCAACCTGGTTGATTCTATTCTATTCTATTCCAGTTTTCTGCATCCCACTTTAAAATTTCCCTACTGTAAATGTGTAAATGTATAAACAATCTCACTACAAGCAGTATAAACCTGCAAATCTAGATTGAAAATACCTTTATATTAGAGCAATTAAGACTTTATACATTAAAATGTTTTAAATATTAATTCTAAATGTAGACATTTTCAGTATTTTTAGTATAAACAGTGACTCTTTGAGTTTGGTGGGGGCTTTGTTGCTTTGTTGTTGTTGTTGTTTTACTTTCAGTTGACATAAGTTTTTGAGTAAAACTTACCCATCACATAATCAACATCCTCAGATAACCTGACCAACACAGAGATGGAGGCAGAGGAGATCAAAGGCATAGAGCCTTCTCAGAAGATTGAGCAGGCTATGAATGATCAAAGGCAGAGGAGAGAGGAGTCTGGATCTTACCTCCTGCTTCCGCTATACATGTATAATTTACAGGTTATTGAATTGTGGGGAGAGGAACTATTTATACATTAAATATAGCTTACAGGCTTGAAAATGTCTAGGTAGAATCTTGCACAATATAGTTTTTCAATATCTTCCCCCCCCTCCCCCAAAAATGGTTCTCATGCAAGCAGCTTTTCTTTCAACGAATTGTCCTTTTCTGACAAAACTGAACAAATAAAAAATACACTACTGTATGGTTGGTGCATCACAGAAGAGTTACTGTACTTTTTGGAAGTGATAACTCACAGGCATTACGAAAAACTCATGCCCTGAGTAAAGCACTACTAATTACATTAGCTTGCTTCTCAGAAGATTTAGAGCACACAATCCAAAAGTTTTACCAAATTACAGTTCCACTGTATGTGAAATTCGGATTGTGCAATCACATAAGGGCATGTCTTCGTTCTCATCCTACATGTATTGGTAACATTCCTGTGTACAACCAGACTTCATTCCATAAGACCTTTCACAGCTTACCGGCACAGGGCGCTCAACCCTGCTCTGTGATGAGCTTTTATGCAGTCAGCTGAATGTCTGAGCTATCAGGTCATTATTCATCTTTATCAGAGTTAAACTCTGTACTGGAGAAAACATCTGAATTTTTTTTTTTCCCTAAAAAAAAGAAGAATTACTGCCTCAAAGTTTTGATTTGGCAACTCAGTTTAAGAGGGACAGGGATCTGCTGGAGAGGGTCCAGTGGAGGGCTACGAGGATGATGAGGGGACTGGAGGGCATGGCTTATGAGGAGAGGCTGAGGGACCTGGGGCTGTTTAGTCTGGAGAAAAGAAGACTGAGAGGGGATTTGATAAATGTTTGTAAGTATCTGAGGGCTGGCCAGGAGGTGGGGGACAGGCTGTGCTCACTGCTCCCTGGGATAGGACAAGGAGCAATGAGTGTAAGTTGCAGCAAAAGAGGTTCCGACTCAACACAAGGGGGCACTTCTTTATTGTAAGGGTCCCAGAGCACTGGAACAGGCTCCCCAGAGAGGTTGTGGGGTCTCCTTCTCTGGAAACTTTCAAGGCCTGTCTGGATGTGTTGCTTTGTGATCTGTGTTAGATAGTATTGTCCTGCTCCGGCAGGGGGGTTGGACTGGTTGATCTCTTTGGGTCCCTTCCAACCCCTAACAACCTGTGATCCTGTGATCCTACGAACTCAGTTAAGAACATTTTCTCAGGAAATTCTGCACAGCTACACAGACAATACATACCAAGTGTTAGGTGCATATTTTCAATAAATGAATTCAGCAAGATGCAGATTTAGTAACGATACATGAATTTGTATGATTTGTGACTTCACAGCTCATTGAATTTCATGATATTGCATGTATCTGCTGCCTCAGTGAATATAGAACACTGCGAATTTCAGCTCGACATCAAATTGTTTTCCTGATGAAGAGACAGGAGCCGCACCACAGACAATATTGCTATAGCACAGCAGAAAAGACACTTGAGCTTAAGAGATGGCTCTAGTTCATACTTGACAGCCGAAGCTGCAGACATGAGCAGAGGATGACGTATTATAAATAAGCACAGAAAGATTATTGAAGAACTTGAAATATGCTGAGCAATTCCACAAGAGCAGATGGCATTGTCTGCTAGTTACTGGTTTGAAATTTTCAATACTGAACGCCTGAAGAGTACCAAGAAGATTTTAGACAACCAGCGAGGTTCATGTACCTGCAAAGTGTTTTCAGCATTCTTAGTATTAAGCAGACCTTTCTTTCTTATTTTGAATTGTGGCAAAAGTAATCCTGTTCTGCTTTAACATCTTCCTGAAATTCTGAACTGCTAGCAAATGTTTACATAGGCTGTATGGACTTAAGGACATTAAAGGGATTTTACCTCAAATTTGTGTAATTCTTAGTAAATTTGTGTTAATTCCTTTGAGATCACAGACAAGAATAAGTGTTTTTGTATGACAACAACATTGGACAGGGCTGGGTGCTAGGTTGGACTGGATGATCTTGGAGGTCTCTTCCGACCTGGTTGATTCTATGACTCTGTGATTCCATGTACAGCAACCTCTGAACAAGGGTGATCCAATATGAACACAAAGATTTTCGACTAGTACTGGGCACATCCTTGCTTAATAACCAGGAAGCATTAATTGTTCCAGTGGGTCAGTGGTACAGTATCTACAGAAACGTTGTGCTAGTTTGAAGCTAGCTAGAATGTTTTGGTGAGAAGAACCAGATTACAGGCTGTGAAAGGAAAACAATGGTGATGTCTACTTCACTCATAGGCTTACTGAGAGATACAAGAAGAATCAAAACATAGATAAAGCACTTCTCTTGCTGGGGAGCTCCAAGATGCATCTCTCTCTCTAACCTCACCCTCCGTTTCTCTGACTAATCCACTTTGCTTCCTAACCCCCTGGCCGAACCTTCATTCTTCCTTGGGACTGGAGTAAGGTTGAGAGGGGTAGGGGGAAGGTGAAGGGGCGGTTGGGAGCCCCTCCTGGGGACTCAGGTTTCTGGGAGGGGAGTTGTATTTCTATATTACCTTTTACCTTGTACATTTCTGTATATACTGTAAATATCTGCTTGTATATTCTGCTAAGCTGTAAATATAAGCTTCATTCAATTTCCAGAGCCAGCTGAGTCTAGTCTGGGTGATTTCCAAAGTGTGTGGGGGGCAGGTAACACCCAAACCATCACAAATGTGTACAGTATGGATGGAGGGAACTGTCTGGTTTGCTTTCCAGAACGACTTGGTTGTTGAAAAGGGTCAGATTGCAACACTGCTGAAAGACATACGTACAGAGAGTAAGCAGTTTGAGGGTACATAAAGGGATGCTGCTAAAGACATTCTAATGCCCTCTTCTTTATAACTCTCAAATTGTAGCAGGAAATTAAAGGCTACTAATAATCTGATCTACAAATACGGTACTTTCAATTTGTTAACAGATGTTTCATTCAGCCCAGCCTCAATGGTCTATGTTTGATTACATATCTGCTTCCCAACAAGGTATTCTTCTAAAACACTATGGTAACAGGTGCTTGCAGAGCAGGAAACCAAGCAACCAGATTTCTGGAATGCATTTCTGGATTGCTTTTATCAAGCAAGAGAAAAGCAGACTGCAAGAATGCATGTAGAAAGGAATATCTTTAGTTAAAATGCAGTAAAGATGTATAAATAGAATCTACTTCTGTCCTCAGAGGATTAATAGCAGTCATGTAATTGTGAATCTAGGATATATAAACTTTCACAAGGAATGCAAATTGGAATTGCTATTGGAATTTGAGCAATAGGTACTCTGTAGAACGTAATGTGCTCAACGTATGCAGTAACCATGTTCTTATCTTGTATGTTCAGTGATGAACCTTTTATTTCCATGCTCTGAGAGAGGAATGGCTCTGTACAATGTCTCCAGACTTTTATGAGGCAAACCCTTACAACTGTATCCATCTTCACTACAATTATCCCTCTCACTAAAATTAGGAAAACCATCCATAACAATATAAGCAAGCATAAAGAACTTTGTTGAGTATGGGAGCCTTGAAAACAAAGCCAGCTATAGCAGATGCTGGCTTCAATTACAGAAACACAAAAAATGGTGCAGTAAAACTCCTATACTTCATTGATGTCTTCTGAGATTATCTAAACAGTAGCATATAACATTAAGATGAATCAAAACATCCATCAATATGTCATCATCCAGGTTAGATAATTATTGTATGCTCATATCTACTGACAGCTTGTGGCAGTTTTCAAATGTATGTGGGGCAACTCCTTATAAATTACCTTCATATCTACAAGGCAAAAAGATGCTTTCACCATGAATAGTGCTCATGCATTTCCCTGAATTTTTTCCCTATTGGTCCATTTTCATCTTTCTCCAATGGTAGCAGCAATCTTTCAGGACATACATGAATGTGAATGTGATGAAGGTGATGTTCTGTTTTCAGCGATGCCCAGTGATAGGACAAGGAATAACAGGTACAAGTTAGAACATGGGAGGTTCCACCTCACCACAAGGAGACATTTCATGGTGAGAGTGAGTACTGGGAAATGCTGCCCAGAGAGAGTGGAGTCTCTTTCTCTGGAAACATTCAAAACCCGCCTGGATGCATCACTGTGTGGCCTAACCTAGGCAATCCTCTTTGGCAGTTGGATTGGATTGGGTCATCTCTGGAGGTCACTTCCAACTCCTAACATTCTGTGATTCTGTGAATGTCTCTATGCCTAAGAAAGAGCTCAAGATGCCTCAACAATCTTATTGTCAACAAATACAAGCACTACTTTGGCTCAGAGGTGCGAAAACAGACTTGAAATACCTAATAATGAAAAACAAAGTTAATATATTGTTCGTATACATTGTCAGTCATAATACAAATTCTAATCACTAAGTATATAAAAATCAAGTATGTCACAGAAAAGAATGTTTAAGAATGTTTTTTGCTAAATAAGACTTTCTACCACAGGAATATTGCATTCAGACATAATTGTATGATTTTAATTCTGAAAAGTCTTTCTTTTTTTTTCTTTTTCGTTTGGTTTGGGATTTTTTGATTTGGTTTGGTTTGGTTTTGCTTTTTCTTATATGAGGGGAAAATTTACACATCTCTAACTCATTTATAATGAACTGTTTAATTATTAGTTTGGCAACTCCTTCAACAAAGGCAATAGTTTGTGAGTCAATATCATGCAACCAAGCCTCCAACTTACTAGGTGGATAGGTTCAGAATGGACATGAGGAGGAAGTTGTTCAGCATGAGAGTGGTGAGAGCCTGGAATGGGTTGCCCAGGGAGGTGGTTGAGGCCCCATCCCTGAAGGTGTTTAAGGCCAGGCTGGATGAGGCTCTGGCCAGCCTGCTCTAGGGTAGGGTGTCCCTGCCCATGGCAGGGGGGTTGGAACTAGATGATCTTTGTGTTCCCTTCCAACCCTGACTGATTTTATGATTCTTACTTTTGATATTAGGGAGTTACTTACCAACAGTAACTCCTATTCTACAGGTGTAAGGCCCATCTTGAGCTACTCTGTAGGTACTATAGTGTGCCTGTGTTTGTACAGACACATGAATAGTCAAAGAACCCTTTCAAAAGTATTGCTTGGCAACGAAATGCATTTATTACTCTCTTGAGTACAGTGTATTGCAAAGTAAATATTCATGTTTCATGCCCATTCTATCTCTCATGAAACCCTTCTTGGAATTAGGTTCTGCAGCAGAAGACACAGGAGAGACAAGTAAAGATTTGTGGTTGTTACTGAAAAATTGAGTTATTTAGCTTATAAGTAAGCCTTTTTTTTTTTGCTTATGGCATCATCCTCACATTGTTATAAGAAATTGTTACCAACAGACTATTCATTTCATCAGTTAGAAATTGCTGGAATATGATACTCTGCTCTTTCTGGTTAAACAATAAGCTGCAGAACGAAACACCCTTTTGCTATTTGATACAACTCAGAACTGTGTAGTGGTCAAAAAAAAAAGGCAAACACAAGACTAATAAAATAAAAACAATCCTGTTCATGACACGCTCAAAGCCCTGTTTGCGGATAACAGAATTGTAAGTGGGCAGACGTTAATTAAAGTTAAATGAAGACATTTTTAGGACTGCTATCAATGAACAATTCTCAGTGTAATGAGTTGGGTACTTTTGCACATACTGTGTCCAGATTATTTTAAGTATATGTATTTTAAAACATTTTATTGTGGCTGTTTGAGCTGATTTTCTAGCTCAGACATAGGGGAGAGGTGAACGTTCCAGGGATAGGCCATAGAATGGCAACAATGGATAAGTTAATAGAATTTCATTGGACCATCAAGAGCTTTATGCCTAGAAGCACAGCTTGTTCTTTCCCCCTTGCTGGCTTCTGCTGCTTGAGCTGCACCTGACTGCTATCTTCCCCAGCTGCTGTTTCAGCTGCTGCTGCTTTAGCTGCTTTGATGCCACTTGACCCCTTTCCCATCTCCCTTAAGGCTATTATTTTTTTTCTCTAGTAGTTTACTTCTCTTTTTACTGTTACACTTAGACTATAAGAAATACAATTTCATCTTTCCCTGACTTTCAAAAAAAATCTGTGTTGTTTATTCTACCAGGGGAGGGATCCACCCTAACCCAGGACATTTATTTAGAAATGCCTTTTTTTTTTAAAATTTTCATTTAAACAATTACTTTAAAAAATGAACTTTCTTGGACTTTCCTTCAGAAACTGACACAAAAATGCATCAGAACTGCAGAGGTTTTTGAAATATCATAAAATTCCTTTTCTATTGGATAGAAAGAGTCCTTTCAATTGTTCTTTAATTTTCTTTTTTCTTATTCCATGATCTTCTAGCATGACCTTGATTATTTTAGAGGCCCCTTAGCCTCTGACTTGAGACTGAGAGACGTGAGGCTGTTTAGTGTGGAGAAGAGAAGACTGAGAGGAGATCTGATCAATGTACACAGATATCTGAGGGGTAGGTGTCAAGTGAATGAGGCCAATCTCTTTTCACTGGTCAGCAGCAATAAGACAAGGAGCAACTGCTACCATTTGAAACATAGAAGGTTGCACTTCAACATGATAAGAAACTTCTTTACAGTGAGGGTGACACAGCATTCGAACAGGCTGCCCAGAGAGGTTGTGGAGCCTCCTCCTCTGCAGACTTTCAAAACCTGCCTGGATGCGTTCCAGAGTGAACTACCCTAGGGGATCCTGCCTTAGCAGGGAGGTTGGACTTGATGATCTCTGGAGGTCCCTTCCAACCTCTAAAGTTCTGTGATTCTGTGATTTTCAGCTTCTTGCTTTTCTATGTGTTGAACACGTTTTACTTTTTAGCTTAATTTTATTTGCCTATTGTGCCTTTAATACTTAATTTGAGTATATTATGGATGTAGGTTTTCTAAGCATCTTTCCACCTCTGGTCACAGAAGAGTTTACCAAAGAGAGGGTTTTCTAAAACTCTTTCTGCTCAAAGAAGGAGTTTTGAAAGTGTTCCTTTTCCAATTAAATATTTGGTTGATTGAAGCTCAATAGTGAAAATTTCTGATCTTCTCTACAAATGGTTATACATTCTAACTGTCAGATATTTCTGAACTACTCTTGAAACAAGTATCAACCTTTATGGATCAAATAGCAACCTCTTACTAGCCTTAACTTGCAAAAGACTTTGCCGTGTCAGCCAAGACATGTAAATGTGTTCTCTTAAACATAATCTGATATAATTTTCATCATTACTGCTCCTTTCTCCTCTTTTATTTTACACTTCCACACACAGCGGTCAGTAATGAGTCCAGTCTTACTCAACACCTTCATCAATGAGCTGGATGAGGGGATAAGGTGTATCAGCAAGTTTACTGATTACACAACACTGAAAGTGTTGGCTGATACACAGGAAGGTTGTGCAGCTATTCAATAAGATCTGGACAGACTGGAGAGATGGACAAAGGGGAACCTAAGGGGAGTCCTGCACTTGGAGAGAAAAAACACATTGCGCCAGTTCAGATTAGAGGTTGACCTGATAGAAAGCAACTCCATGGATAAAGACCTTGGAGTTCTGGTGAACGGTATCCATGGGATATCCATGGGAAAACAATGTGCCATCGTGGTCAAGAAGAGCAACGGCATCCTGGGGAGCATTAGGAAAAGTGTGTCCAAAAGGTAAAGGGAGGTTCTCCTTCCCCTCTATTCTACCCTAGTGAGACCACATCTGGATTATTCTGTGCAGATGTGGGCTCCCCAGTTCAAGAGGGACAGGGATATTTATGGAGAAAGTCCAACATAAGGCTACAAGGACAATTTAGAGTCCAGAACATCTCTCTTACAAGGTAAGGCTGAGAGACCTGAGGCTGTTTAGTCTAGAAAAGAGAAGACTGAGGTGGGATCCTGCTAATGTCTACAAATATCTGAAGCGGGGGGTGCAAAGAAAAAGAGGCCAGTCTTTTTTCATTGGTGCCCTGTGATAGGACAAGGGGTAAAGGACACCACCTGGAACACAGGAAGTTCCACTTCAACGTAAGGGAAAACTTATTTACTGTACAGGTGATGGAACACTGGAACAGGTTGCCCAGAGATGATGCAGAATCTCCTACTCCAGAGGCTTTCAAGACAACATCTGGATGCATTCCTGTGAGACCTGCCCTAGGTAATCTTGAATTGCAGTGAAGTTGACTTGATCTCTGGAGGTCCCTTTCAACCCCTACCATTCTACAATTCTCTGATTCTATGCAGAATTTGTTCATATTTAAGCAAGTTTGCACAGCTTCCAGATTCCTCTTTCCCCCAAGTCTACAAAGGAATAATCATGCAATAGCAAAACCCTAAGCAACAGATGCCAATCCCATAATACACCAACAGAAAGAAAGAATCATAGAATCATAGAGTCAACCAGCTTGGAAGAGACCTCCAAGATCATCCACTCCAACCTAGCACCCAGCCCTGTCCAATCAACTAGACCATGGCACTAAGTGCCTCATCCAGGCTTTTCTTCAACACCTCCAGGGACGGTGACTCCACCACCTCCCTGGGCAGCCCATTCCAATGCCAATCACTCTCTCTGTGAAGAACTTCCTCCTAACATCCAGCCTAGACCTCCCCTGACATGACCTGAGACTGTGTCCCCTTGTTCTGTTGCTGGTTGCCTGGGAGAAGAGACCAACCTCCACCTGGCTACAGCCTCTCTTCAGGTAGTTGTAGACAGCAATGAGGTCTGCCCTGAGCCTCCTCTTCTCCAGGCTAAACAACCCCAGCTCCCTTAGCCTCAAATCACAGGGCTGTGTTCCAGGCCCCTCACCAGCTTTGTTGCCCTTCTCCGGACACATTCCAGTATCTCAACATCTCTCTTGAATTGAGGAGCCCAGAACTGGACACAGGACTCAAGTTGTGGCCTGACCAGTGTTGAGTACAGGGGAAGAACAACCTCCTTGTTCCAGCCAGAAAATACTGTGGTAAGTGTAGTAATATAGCCTTTATGGAATAAAATATTTTCATTGTTCATGCCTATCTTCTCTCACAATTTGGATTATTGTGCTTTGAGAAAACGTATCTCCTAGGAGTACATCTATGATGTACTGTTTAAATGACAGCATGGTTAATATGAATTCTTTTACTCTGTATAATCAAGCCTATTTTACTGACAATATTGTATAACTTTTAGGAATGTTTAACTGTCATTCAAATACTTAACCACACAGATACCTACTATTTAGCTTAATATAAGCTTTAATTAATCTCCTTGTTACTGCTAAAATGCTGTGTGTGTGAAAAAATACTACTTTATAATTCACATCAGCTCTATTTCATAATTTCTCATGATCAAAATTATTTGTATGGATTAGACCTGTCCACTTGCTTCTTTTTACTTCAGTTTATCTTTTTCCTCCATTGAAATCTAATCTAATCTAAACTTCTTTTCACTGCTCTTACTTCAAAATGTCAAATGTACTTAATCATCTAACCAACAACAAAAAGAAACTTTTTCCTCTTTGAAAAAGGTGGTGGTTTTTTTTTTTTTTTTACATTTATACTTTTCAGATGGGGGAAAAGAAATCATAGTACTTAAGGACACACATGCAACAGCATTAAGAGAAAAAAATATTGACTTTCAAATGCTATTAAGATTCAACAAGAGCTGTGACTGTTTATAGACTTTGGCAATTCATCTGCTTGTTCAGTTGCCAAGTGTGGAATTCTGGCATTTAAATCCAGTTGCTAAGAACTGAAAATGCTCACAAGCTAAGATGAAAAGAAAGACAAAATTCCAGGGAGGAAGAAATCTACCATTCTTGTTTAACACTGCTGTAAGAATGGTGCTTTAGGTGACTTGTGAGCTAAGTATCACCACCACCAGATCCTGAGTACCTTGAATGACGAGTGACACCATCGAATGTATAATGTAAACCTGAAGTGGGAATGCAGCAGGACTCAGTAGGAGCCATTAAGCCTTTCTGAAATATTCTGCTAATGGGCAAAACACAGTAATGCTGCATGCTAGAAACAGTAAAAACAATTCAGAATCTGCCTCAGAGGAAGAGATACTTCCCAAAATATGTCCTTTTGGGACAGTGTGAAATGTATAATCTGTATAACGTTGAGCACAATATAAATGCAGGCTGTGCAACGTTCCACTAACCAAAAAGCCTAGTTACAGCATTATGACAGCTTTATGACATCTAAGCATCATAGCAAGTGAAAGTATGGAAGAGATGGCAGGTAGGAAGAAGTGCTTGATAGTCAAGTGAAAATATGAATGGATGTGTGTCAAATATAACTATATTTTAACATGTCATGTTTAAGAATATTTGCATCATATTATCCTTCAAATTGTAATGTGTATGTATTAATTTTACAGTGCCACTCCAATGAATCTTGCATCTGTACATTCAGCAGGCCAAATCTAGCACACTTGCATCTCTATCACAGATATTTGGAGTCTCATTTGAGGAAGTGGTTCAAAAGCAAGGCAGCCCAGACAGACACGAAGAAACATCAGTTTGTCAAGAAAAAGTGAAAGCCCCCAAACAAACAACACCCTATGAAACAGTTTTGCAGTGTGAAAGGATGCTCTAAGGCACCCTCCATCCTTTCCCCACATATACTCTTTATTAAGTTATTCTTCTTCTTCTATGCCTGTTACATATATACTAGAAGACTATGCATAAATACACCACATACTAAGAGTCCATAAACAGCCTGCAAAAGACCTGAGAAAGAAAGGCATATAGAATGATTTGGAAATAGGACTGAGAAGTTTAAAACCCAAAAGCTTCAATGATGGACAGCTGTGTAGCAAAGCATATGCTTTGTGTATGTCCTTAATCCTTGGTGTTGCATACCTCCTAGCAGATATTTTACCTAGAAACATAGAATCATGGAATCACAGAATGGTCTGGGTTGGATGTGACTCCATCTAGTCCAACCACTCTGCAGTCAGCAGGGACATCCTCAACTAGATCAGGTTGCCCAGAGCCCTGTTGAGCCTCACCTTGAATATCTCCAGGGATGGGGCCCCAAACACCTCTCTGGACAATCTGTTCCAGTGTTTTACCACCCTCATGGTAAAGAACCTGTTCCTAATATCCAGTTCAAATATGCCCTTCTCTAGTTTGAAGCCATTGCCTCTTGTCCTTTCACTCCAGGCTTTTGTTAACAGTCTCTCTCCACCCTTCTTTTAGATCCCCTTTCTGTTACTGGAAGGCTACTATTAAGTCTCCCCAGAATCTTCTATTTTCTGGGCTGAACAACCCCAGTTCCCTCAGCCTGTCCTCATAGCAAAGGTGCTCCAACACCCTGATCATTTTCATGGCCCCCCTCTGGACCCACTCCATCAGGTTCATGTCCTTCCTATACTGAGGGCTCCAGACCCTGGTGCAGTACTCCAGGTGAGGTCTCACTGGAGCAAAGCAAAGTGGTAAAATCACCTCTCTGGATCTGCTGGCAGTGCATCTTTTGATGCAGCCCAGGATGTGATTTGCCTTCTGAGCTGTAAGTGCATGCTGTCTGCTCATGTCCAGCTTCTTGTCCATTAACACCCCCAAGTCCTTTTCCACAGGGCTGCTTGCTATCACCTTATCCTCCTAGTCCGTGCTGATAGTGAGGATTGTTCCAGCCCAGGAGCACTTGCTCTTGTTGAACCTCATGAGGTTCACCTGGGCCCACCTCTTCAGCTTGTCCAGGTCTCTCTGGATGACATCCCATCCCTCTGGCATATTGACAGCACCACTCAGCTTGGTGTCATCTGCAAACTTGCTGGTGGTGCACTCCATCCCACTCTCTATATCATTGATAAAAACATTAAACAGCACAGGTTCCAGTATGGACCTCTGAGGGACACCACTTGTCACTGCTCTCCATCTGGACTTCAAGCCATTTGAGCACTACCCTCTGGATGCAACCATCCAGCCAATTCCTTACCCACTGAACAGTTCATCCATCAAATCCGTATCTCTCCATCTTGGCAAGTAGGGTGTTGTGGGGGATCATGTCAAAAGCTTTGCATTAGTCCAGACAGATCATTCCATAGGTCATTCCTTGTCCACTGGCATAGCCACTTTATTATAGAAAGCCACTAGGTTGGTCAGGCAGGATTTGCCCCTAGCAAAGCCATGATGGCTGTCTTGAGTCACCTTTCTGTCCTCCATGTGTTCCAGCATGGCATCTAGGCAGATCTGTTCCATGATCTTCCCAGGCACAGGGGTGTGGCTGACAGGCTGGCTCCCAGAGTGCTCCATTCTACCCTTTTTAAAGATGGGTGCAATGTTTCCTCTCTTCCAGTCATGGGAGCCTTCACCTGACTGCCAGGACTTGTCAAATATCACAGAGAGTGGCTTGGCAATGACACTCCCCCAGGACTCTGGGACACGATTCATCAGGTCCCATGGACTTTTATATCTTCAGTTCCTCAGATGCTCACGCACATTGTCTTAACTTACACTGGGAGGGACTTTCTCTTCCTGGTCTCCAACTTGTGGGCTGTCAACATGAGAGCCACGAGGAGAGCAGCTGCCAGTGAAGAGTGAGGCAAAAAAATGAGAATCTCAGCCTTCTCCTCATCCACTGATACTTGTCCACTACTGTTGCTCCTCACAGGGAAGTGTAGGGAGGTACACTTTCTTTCACCTTCCTTTACTGCTTAATGTAGCTGTAGAAGCCTTTCTTGTTTTAATTTACATCTCTTGCCAAGTTCAGTTCCAGCTGCACCCTGGCCTTCCTGACCTCACCTCTACACAACTGGGCAACCTCCCTAAACTCTTCCCAGGAAGCCTGCTCCTTCTTCCATTTCCTGTGCAGTCCCAACTTGCCCTTTAGTTTGACCAGCAGGTCATAGCTCAACCACAGTGGTCTCTTGCCTTCCTTGCCCAATTTCTTACATGTGGGCATTGAGGTCTTTGGTGTTCTATAGAAAGTGTCCTTAAAGATCTGCCAGCTCTCTTCTGTTCCCTTGTCCCTGAGGGCTGTTTCCCACAGGTTCCTATTTACTAGCTGCTTGAAGGGCTGGAATTTTGCTTTCCCAAAGTTTAGAGTCCTAACTATACTTCTCATGAGCTTCATACCCCTCAGGACAATGAACTGCACATGATCACTTCAGCCCAGGCTGCCTTTGACTTTGACATTCCTCATGACTTCACTTGCATTTGTGACCAAGAGGTCCAATAATGCATCCCCTCGTGTAGGGCTGTTAATTTCTTGTCTTAAGAAGTTGTCATTTAAGCACTGCAGGAGCCTTCTGGATTGCCTACAGCTAGCAGTGCTACTTTTCCAACAGATGTTGAGGTAATTAAAATCCCACATAAGAATGAGAGACTGTGACTGCAGTATCTCCTCCAGCTGAAGTAAGAAGATCTCATCAATAGGCTCTGTTTGATTGGGTGGCCTGTAGTAGATTCCTATTACACAGCTCCCTTTGTTGTCCTGATCTCTAATTCCTACCTATAAGCTTTCAACCTGCTCATGGCTATTGTTTAGTGAGAACTTTTCACACTCTATCCAACTCTTTATGTAGACGGCAACACCTCCACCCGTTCTTCCTCTCCTGTCCCTTCTGAACAGCTTGTAGCTATCAACAGCCACACTCTAATCACAGGATTCATCCCTCCAAGTTTCTGTAATTGCCCTCTCTTCCATTCTTCGTTCCTCACTCTTCACTAAGTGCATTCATGTGAAGTGTTAGCTGTGAATTTTTTTCTGTTTTAAAAAGATTGTGCTTCATATTTAAAAGAGATAGACCAAAAGAACCACACAGCTGTATGTCTGGTCTCATCATCAATGTAAACAATGTATTTTCTGATAGATGGTGGCATTTTGGAGTTTAGTTTGATGCCTATCTGCAGTGGAAAGCAGGAATTGCACTACAGATCCTGTGAGCCCAGTCTGACAAGTACATTTTTCTGGTACTATGTAGTATATCGTTAAAGGCATCAACACCTTCCGACAATTAAGGTCTCAATTTTGTTCATTTTTGAAAGCATGAAGAAAATGTCACTGTCACTGAGTCTCAAGGAGACTAAGACATACCTACAAGTATGCATTAAAGCAATGTCATTTTCTAGCAGGTCCCAGCTACATTCAGTCTTCAGACTGATACTTGGGGAGTAGATTTAGACCTGTAAATGTGCCATTTCCTAGATTTCACATTTCACCTTGTAATAGGAGTAACTTCCTTAAAACATAAACTCTTTACAGTGCAGTTACTACAAAAGAGGAATTAGATGTGCTTGGGAAAAGAAAACAACAACAACATTTTGCTTTGTTTTATAACTATCAAAAGTTATTGGATAAAACGATCTAGAATAGTTAGCACATTTCAAAAATGTGATAGGCAAAACTCTATAATTTAACTTCTTTAATTCATTATCACTGCTCTTGTTTTCATCAGGGCAGCTGTAAAAAAAAAAGAGTTGGAAAATAACTAATTTTTAGCAAGCCTTTCCTCCTTAGCCTTTCTACAATTTTCTTTCTGAATATTTGCTTAGTTGCAAAACAGTAGATTGAAAACAAAGTTATCAATAGTCTGTAAAAACTATCTCCAGAGAATTAGAACATCTGAACTGCTGACCGTGCTAGATTGAGTCTAGCTGGGATACTTTGCTGAGAAGAATTAGATTATAGGCTGTGAAAAGGGAACAATGGTGATATCTACTTCACTCACAGGCTTGCTAAGATGTATAAGAACAAGAACACAAGCATAGATAAGGCAGTTGGAGTCTCTCTCTGTCTCTGGGGCTTCATGAACTTCTCTCTCTAACCTAACTTGCTGTCTGTGTGACTAATCCTTCTGCTTCCTAACCCCCCTTACTGACCCTCCAAATTCACCTTGAACATAAGGCAAAGTCTGGGATAAGGTAGAGGGGTGGGGAGAAAGTGGAAGGGTGGTTGGGAGCCTCTCCCGGGGACTCAGGTTTCTGGAAGGGCTGTTATGTTTCTGGATTACTTTTTAAACTTCAATATAGCTGTATATATTGTAAATAGCTGCTTGTATATTGTGCTAAGCTGTAAATATAGCTTCATTCTTCCAATTTCTGGATTGACTGAGTCTAGTCTGGGTGATTTTCACAAGTGTGGGGGGGCGGGTAACACCCAAACCATCACACTGAGAAATCACAAGAAGGCTGGTGAACAGCTGTTCATTTTTGCTCTATGTTAGGAAAACTAAGCAAATAACTTCAGACATAAAAGATGTAGTAATAATGACTTCCTGAAGAAATGAGTTCAAATGACAAAATAATACTGTGGGCATATTTAGATGAAATTTCCTTTCAATATTCCAGGAAAAACTAGTTAGAACTCAGCCTTTGGACATATGATAGTTTTTAAGACACTGTGACACACAAAGTTAGTATCTCATCCAGTTACTCATCTCGAGAAGATGCCAAAGACACAACAGTTATAGCTCTACTGTTCCAAGATGAGGTTGGTAGTTCACAATTTCTGTAACTTCTGACAACCCCCTGTCTGGAGGTATCTGAGAAATAGTCTATACACTATACTATTCCTACATAGCTGATTTTTTTTTAATGGCAAATTTGGAGCTCTACATGATCAAATTGATGAAATATTTCCTCTGAAATGCTCACATAGTCTACTTCAGGTAACTGATAATTTGTGTTCAATTTGGCACTTCCTTATGAAAACAAGAACATTCAGAAGAACAAAAGCATAAAAGACAGTTCCCTTAACTGTTTGCTTCAGAATTGTTCAAGAAAAAAAACAGGAATGGAACTCCATTTTCTGGCTACCTTCTTCTTGTAGAAAAACATCATAGGAATACTGCAGAAATGATGGAATTTAAGGAAGAAAAGAAGACTTGGTTCTTACTTTTGAGTCTTGGCTATACTTGCTGTGATGGTTTGGGTGCTACCCGCCCCCCCACTCTTATGAAATCACCCAGACTAGTCTCAGCCAAGCTGGAAATTAAGGAATGAAGCTTTATATTTACATCTTAGCACAATATACAAGCAGGGATTTACAGTATCTACAGCCATATATAAGTTTAAAAAGTACTACAGAAACACAACAGCCCTCCCAGAAACCTGAGTCCCCAGGAGGGGCTCGCAACCACCCTTCCACCTTCTCCCCACCCCTTTAACTTACCCCAGACTTTGCCTTATGTTCAAGGTGAATTTGGAGGGTCAGTAAGGGGGGTTAGGAAGCAGACAGATTAATCAGGCAGCAAGTTAGGTTAGAGAGAGAAGTTCATGAAGCCCCAGAGACAGAGAGCAACTCTGTTATGTTCTTGTTCTTATACATCTCAGCAAGCCCATGAGTGAAGCAGACATCACCATTGTTTCCTTTTCACAACCTATAATCTAATTCTTCTCACTAAAATATCCCAGCTAGGCTCGAATTAGCACACTTGCTTTCATAAACTGTCAGAAGTATCCAAGACTCTGAAGTTAGAATGAGTCTTTGAAAATGCCTTCTCTAAATGCTAAGGCTACAATGTTAAAGAGAGTGTGGAAGGTGTTCTTTCATACATTCAACAGCTGAAACACTAACAAAACTAAAAGTTTGCAAGATAGATGGCAGGGGAAAAAAAATAACAAGTTGACAATTTTGATGACATCCTGAATGTGAGTGGCCTCCTGTACTTGTGTCAAGATCTGTCAAAATCTGTCTTGTCTGAAATCAAAGGCTTTCTGTCTGGTGTAGCTCCAAGCCTGGAGCTAACATTGTATAGGTACATGCTAACAACTTAGTATATGAGCTTCGCAAAAAGATAGCAAAAATCTTTTAGTTGGTTAGTTGACATGACGATCTGTGTGGTTAGACTTTCCAAGGGCTACAGATAGAGCACAAAAAGAGGAGCTGTGCCCTTCACATACGTTAGAATCGTAGAATCAAACAGGTTGGAAGAGACCTCCAAGATCATCCAGTCCAACCTATCAGCCAGCCCTAGCCAATCCACTAGACCATGGCACTGAGTGCCTCATCCAGTCTTTTCTTGAACACCTCCAGCGATGGCAACTCCACCACCTCCCTGGGCAGCCCATTCCAATGCCAATCACTCTCTCTGTGAAGAACTTCCTCCTAACATCCAGCCTATACTTCCCCTGGCACAACTTGAGACTGTGTCCCCTTGTTCTGTTGCTGGTTGCCTGGGAGAAGAGACCAACCCCCACCTGGCTACAACCTCCCTTCAGGTAGTTGTAGACAGCAGTGAGGTCTCCCCTGAGCCTCCTCTTCTCCAGGCTGCACACCCCCAGCTCCCTCAGCCTCTCCTCATAGGGTTTGTGTTCCAGGCCTTTCACCAGCTTCGTCGCCCTTATTAAATTAATAGATTAGTGTCTATTGTTCCAAAGCTCATAGTTCATTTCAAAAGATCAGAAAAATATCTTATTTTCCCTTAAAAAAGACAAAGACAGTGCATAGTGGCAGAGTTACTTGAGGGGAGACAGAGTTTTCAATTCTGACCTCTCGAACACACACAGTTGGCTTGGACTATAGTGCTGATCTGCTAATGAAGGCTACGTTTCACTTCTCTAATCTTCTCCCTCAATCACTTATGCACATACTGCTTTTATTCCTCGGGGGCAGCTCTTCTCCCTACCAAGATGAGATCTGCACAGGACAGTTTGAGCCACCATTACTAAAGCTGCGCTTTAACTGTGTCAGTGCTGCATCTGATGCAAGATGTGAGGAAGAATTTCTCACGATAACCTCCTGCTGGGAAAAGGCAGGTATATGTGAAGAATGTCACTCCAGAGAGGAAAAACTCTTGGAGAAGTTGCAGTCCAAGTTACCCACAGGATTTAGTAAAAATGAGGGTAAACTTAGCACTATTTATATATATTAAAAAAAAAAAAATTAGTTGGTAAGAGTTCTGGCAGCTTCTTTCGTGAAGAGAAATAGCCTTTTAACAAAGTGACATGCCATGTTAGTTAGGGTGCACTAAACTCCTTCGTATCCTTCCACATCCACAAGCTGTGTACTGTACAGAAATTATAACTGTACCACTAACAGAAAATGTAACTAACTGTTAACACCTAACAATAAACCCATCATTTTATCAGAATACCAGTAGGTTTGCAAACTTTGAAGTACAACTGTTTGCCAAAGGGCTAACTATTGTAAGAAACGTTATTGACCTACTCGACAATTGCTACATTGCACAGTAATGCAGTAACAACCCAATTCCTCAATCACTTGGCAATCATTCGGGCTCACAGCATCTCCTCCCACAAATATCAACCAAATGCAGGGCTCATCAGAAACAGAAATAATCTTGAAAACGCTTTGATTCATGGTTTAATTTGGTAAAGAGACATGAAAGATGCCCAATCAGCTCTTATTTTATTACCAGTATCACCATCTGTATTCAGCCAAAACCTTTACCTCATTGCAGTCGTGTTTATCATTCATGGAAACATGTAGAATGCACACAAAGGCATATTACCTCCACAGAATGGAAGCACCTACTGTAAATAACTTTTCCTACTTCATAAAGGCCACAATTGCCAGAATTAAGGACAAAACACCCATAAGTGAAGCTATTAGAGAGAGCAAGAAGTTCACCTTCTTTTGAAGGTCTAATCTCTACTGCTTTTTATAAAGGATTGTCTGACAGTCATATCGTACCCAGAAACAAAGACTAGGCATTCTTTCAGAGTAGGAGTCTGGAGTAAGAGGTTATGGACAGTAGAAACATAGAATCATAGAATCAGACAGGGTTGGAAGGGAGCACACAGATCATCTAGTTCCAACCCCCCTGCCATGGGCAGGGACACCCTACCCTAGATAAAGCTGGCCAGAGCCTCATCCAGCCTGGCCTTAAACACCTCCAGAGATGAGGCCTCAACCACCTCCCTGAGCAACCCATTCCAGGCTCTCACCACTCTCATGCTGAACAACTTCCTCCTCACATCCAGCCCGAACCTACCCACCTCCAGCTTTGCACCATTCCCCCAAGTCCTGTCACTACTTGGTATCATAAAAAGTCCTTCCCTGGCTTTTTTGTAGGACCCCTTAGCAGAGGTAATTCAATAAAAATGCAGATGAGTTTGACTTCATTCTTTCAATAAAAGAAAATTACTTGTTGCTAGAGATAGGTTTGGAGAAGTCTTACCAAATTATATTGATTTTTGTTTCAAAAAAACCCAATTGATGAGACATTGAGAAACTGTATAAAAAAGTGAAATTAAATTTGTTACATGTGAGCCACAATGAATTCACTTCTCAGGTTTCTCATACTGAAGAATAAATCAATTATTATTTCAAATCAATATAGGCATTACAATTTTATTGCCATGTATATTTGTAAGGCAAGTAACAGAAAAAGGTCTTCAAGAGACATCTTGAAAGAAGAAGAAAGATTGTCAACAGTCATATTTTTGATAGAACTATTAATTTTTTTAATTGTGTCTTGCAATGTTTTGAACAAAATACCATTTAAAAATCTCGAGCTTGATTAATGAGCCTTGGAGGAATCAAAATGAGGGTGAACAGCCTGCCCAGAGAGGTGGTGGAGTGCCCATCCCTGGAGGTGTTCCAGAAAGCTGTGGCCATGGCACTTTGGGCCCTACTGGGGTTGGGTTGCTGGTTGGAGTGAATCATAGAATCAAGCAGGTTGGAAGAGACCTCCAACATCATCCAGTCCAAGCTAGCAAGCAACCCTATCCACTCAACTAGACCATGGCACCAAGTGCCTCATCCAGACTTTTCTGCAACACCTCCAGGGACGGTGACTCCACCACCTCCCTGGGCAGCCCATTCCAATGGCAAAGCACACTCTCTGGGAAGAACTTCCTCCGAACATCCAGCCTAGACCTCCCCTGGCACAACTTTAGACTGTGTCCCCTTGCTCTATCTTAGAGAGCTTCTCCAGCCAAATTCTACAATTCAGAATGCTCTTCCCCTGTCCAAAGAGGCTCAGGAGGCTCAAAATACTGTTTAAAAATCTCAAGCTTGATTAACGAACCTTGGAGGAATGACTAATTTGGACACATCGAAGAAACAGAAAAAGATGGCTCAGATTAAAAAAAAACCACAAATGCAAACCAACAAACAAACAAAACCAACAAACAAAACTCAAACCACCTCCCCTGCCCGAGGAGGTGGTGGAGTCGCCGTCCCTGGGGCTGTTCAAGGCAAGGTTGGACGTGGCACTTGGTGCCATGGTCTAGCCTTGAGCTCTGTGGTAAAGGGTTGGACTTGATGATCTGTGAGGTCTCTTCCAACCTCGGTGATACTGTGACACTGTGAGATTATTAGTCCCTTTTCACTAATCTTTTAATATGAAATGCTTCATTTGAAATCACTAGGTGTTTTTTAATCCAAGATTTCCATCCTGCTTGCGATCTGACTGAAGACAAATTTGCAAACAAAATCCAAGAATATCAAACTAAGGGAACCCAAAAGACAGCAATAGCTGAAGCCTGATCTTTAAAGGAAATAAGGGTATTGGAAATAGTGGGTTTAAAACAAATTCTCAAAAGGAGACTCAAAGGGAAGAAATTTATCCTTGGTAAATTCTAGTTGTTGGCAGGATCACAGGAAAACCCAATAACAAGAAGTTAGCATGATGAGAATATGATAAGAGATCACTTCATCTAAAGTAAGTTAACAGTTTTAGGGCTACAGAACATTTCATGTAACAAGAGGACTTATATAGGAATATCATTATGTTATTAATTATTTTGTCTGGTTTCAGTTATTACAACCAGGGCTAAAATGAGTCTACTGAAAAGCACAGGAACTTTAAGGCAAACCACATTTGTTCACTGTGATCAAAATATCCCATACAAAACAGTGTCTTTAGCTTATTTTGTTCATCCCTTTGTCTTCCAGAAAGGTATCACAACACTCTAGAAGAAGCAACCAAAAAATGAACAAATTTGGTGTGGGTAATATAAAAGTTCTACTACATGCAAACGATATTCCTTCTACCACATGGTAATTATATTGCTCATCTCTCTCATAAAACATGTAACAATAAAAGAAATAGCCAAAGAGGTGTCACATAGGTGGATGAAATAAGTGTTCTCTCCAAACTGCATGCAACAACCAACCAAACTGGAATTCCAAAGGTAAAGCAATACTTGCCAGCCCACCAACCCATGCACAGTAAGATGGACTTTTTGGTACCCAGCAAACAAGATCATTAACTGCCATTTTGTTCTTTCATAAGTGTGTTTTATACATTTCAGATCTACAGAAATGGTGCTTGTACATTTTAAAAGCTATTTCAACTCCCCAGCAGCCACTGCTGTACCATCCTTGTGGTGCTGAAATATAATCTCTGGAGTTCTCAGTCAGGCAATCATGTTTGCAGTGGTAATACTCTGGTATGCAGAGGGAGACTGATAGTACCCAGTTAAAAAAAGCTCAGCTTCTAAGGCTTTGAAATAACACAAATATCAATGCAAAGAGTGAGGAAACCAGGACAGAAAGAGAAAAGAAGGGAGGGAGCAAAATAAAACTAAAACTAAGACCCCAAAGATTTAGCACATCTGCAAAACAAACTCTTTTCCTGACAAAATTACAGAACTCTAGAAATTTCAACAGAATTTTTTTTAATTAGAAACTAACAATGGCATTTTGAACACATTTATAAGAGAGTTTTCAATTTATATATATATCTCTTTCCCAACAGTGGAGAACACCAACCTCTTAGAATTAGTCTCCTAATGTCTGGAAAACATTTTTATGATAAAAAGCGTGAGTGCATATTTGCTTACCTGGTCAGTTAAACCAAAGTCACTGGCCTGGGCAGAACACGTTGTAAGAGAAATCTGTAAAAGGAAAGTTAACAAATGTTTAATTAGAAATTATTTTTCTCTCTCTCATAGTTTTGATAACCTATTAATAGTAACAAGTGGTTACTATTATACAGAAATTGAAAGCAGCATGGTCATTCTAAAAAAAAAAACCTTTAAATCACACAGTACTCAAGGTGTGGCCTGACCAGTGCTGAGTACAGGGGCAGAATAACCTCCCTTGTCCTACTGGCCACACTGTTCCTGACACAGGCCAGGATGCTATTGGCTCTCTTGGCCACCTGGGCACACTGCTAGCTCACATTCAGCTACTATCTACCAGTACCCCCAGGTCCCTCACTGCCTGGCTGCTCTCCAGCCACTCTGTCCCCAGCCTGTAGCACTGCTTGGGGTTGTTGTGGCACTTGGCCTTGTTCAATCTCATCCCATTGGCCTCTGCCCACCCATTCATCCTGTCTAGGTCCCTCTGCAGAGCTCTCCTACCCTTCAGCAGATCAACACCTGCTCCTAGCTTGGTGTCATCTGCAAGCTTACTGATGATGGATTCAATCCCCTTGTCCAGATCACCAGTAAAGGTATTGAACAAGATACTCAGGTAAGATAAAAAAATCTGTATATTTCTCATTAAATGTTCTTCAGAGCACTTGAATACACAGAATTCATTTACTTTCTATAACATTTTACATAAAAAATAATATGAAAATAACATTATTAAGACTGTGTTATGATTACTATAAATATCAGAAAACAGCAAACGTTAGCCTGCCTGTGCAACTTTTCTTTCTTCAATGACTATGGAATATTCTACAGTTGCTAATTTCTTAGCGACTAGTTACATAGTAAGTTCCAAGGGAACTCCATTCCTTCTACAAACAGCCATCCAGTAAATTCAAGCCCTGATAGGTTTGTGTTAATTCCATTCCTTAATGTGTGGGCTGGGGAGACACTCATGGAGTATTCAAACCTGGATAGAAAACCTGCAGTGTTTTGCCATAGCACATACGCTCTAATCACGATTGTTTTGACTGTGCTGCAAACACTCTGCAACTCAGACTCAATAAACTCTTTTGACAGAATAACAGTCCCAGATGAATTCTTTGGTGCTACGAGATCAAACTAAAAAAGTGAATCTTTAATTTGGGCCACAAGGACTCAATTTTTTTCAGAGTACTCAGCACTTCACCAGACTTTATACATGCAAGGTACTGCTCACAAGGATTTCAGTGAGGAAGAAGTCCAAACACACTGCAGATTAGGTGACAAGTTAAAATAAATGGGGAACATGCAATTGCTGACCATGTCTAGAAACCTGATGTAGTGCACTTCACACCTTGATGTAGGAACGCTGCAATTTAATCACAGGACTGATTTTTGTTCTCCAAGGCTTTAAGCAGCTTTGTTCCAAGACTCATTTTTCTTGTCCTGCGGTGGTCTCACTCACCAGATACTTTCTGTTTCTGAACAAGACTCTCCTTTACTATGGACCAAATTCACCCTCAGAGATGGCACATCTGCTCACTGTCTAGGTGGAGGGCAGTATCAAAACTGTGTTACCAAAGAAAGACCCCCAGAGTGCATCCACAGAGGATGACTACATCAAGCTGAATAAGCCATGCTAGTACAGTTTAGCTTTACCAATTTAGCACTTCACCACTTCAACAATGTTGATACAAAACTTTTCTTGGTAAGTAAATGTCTATTCAGAGTGATGGGAATGCATAAAATCTTAAGAGATTCTGTCAGGAAATATGATAGCTGCCAACCATCACCACAAATTCCAGTGCTGAAATGAGCACGAAGTGCTCCTTGAGGTCAGGGAATAAGTGACAACATTCCATCCTTTCAGCAAACTGGTAGGACAGAAGGCTTATTTGGTAGTGCTTCACTAAATGCTTGCTGACCACATGGAAATTGACTAAGAAACATGATTTCAATCCAGGAAATTAATTATTATAATGGGAACTGTCATACAACATCAATGAAATATACCTGAAAAAGACTACAATAACATAGCTTTATCACTTCACTTTTGTTCTCCTGAGACAGTAGTTCCTGGCATATGGACCATCATTCCATACCTGAGTATTGGCCAGCAAGCCTTGCATTTTTCACTAAAATGACTGTGATGATGAGAGTTTTGGAAAGGACTAATACACAGCAATCAGGAAGGGTACAGTCAAACTCCAAACCCCGTCAGATCAGCCCAGTCATCAGTTAAACCCCAGAGTGTATGCTGCTAATAAAATACAGTTTCTTCACGGTTACTTTAGCATTCTTCTGACGTGGCCACAGTAGTTTATTTGAATTTGAAAACTGGGATTTGGGTCAATCATCTTTGAGCAGAAAGTGTCATATTCTCACCATTTCCTTAATGACGTGCCTGCCGTGACCTTTGAGACCACCATCTCATTCTTCCCCTGTACTCAACACTGGTCAGGCCACACCTTGAGTACTGTGTCCAGTTCTGAGCTCCTCAATTCAAGAGAGATGTTGAGGTACTGGACCATGTCCAGAGAAGGACAACGAAGCTGGTGAGAGGCCTGGAACACAGCCCTGTGAGGAGAGGCTGAGGGAGCTGGTGGTGTGCAGACTGGAGGTCAGTCTCTGCTCCCAGGCAACCAGCAACAGAACAAGGGGACACAGTCTCAAGTTGTGCCGGGGGAAGTACAGGCTGGATGTTAGGAGGAAGTTCTTGCCAGAGAGAGTGATTGGCATTGGAATGGGCTGCCCAGGGAGGTGGTGAAGTCACTGTCCCTGGAGGCGGTCAAGAAAAGACTGGATGAGGCACCTAGTGCCATGGTCTGGTTGATTGGCTAGGGCTGGGTAGTAGGTTGGACTGGATGATCTTGGAGGTCTCTTCCAAGCAGCTTGAGTCTATGATTCTATGACTTCAGAGGAAAAAGTAACACAACCAAACAAACAAAAAACCAACCCAAACAGGGGACTTATCTTTCTGTTTAGTGTCCTGTTACTGGCTTTGCATCAGTGAACTGATGCAATTGTGCAACTCATTGTAGATGACAGAATGACAGAATCACTTCAGTTGGAAAAGACCTTTAAAAACATGGAGTCCAATCATTATCAAACTTTGCCAAGCCTGGTGCTAAACCATGCCTCTTAGCACCACATCTCCGCATCTTTTAAACAGCTTCAGCCACCTACCTGGGGAGTCTATTCCAGTGCTTAAGAGCCCTTTCAGTAAAGAAGTTTGTTCCAATATCCAGCCTAAACTCCCCTAGTGCAACCCAAGGCATCTTGTTCTATCACCTGGTCTTCTTGTTCTATCACTTGTTACTAGGAAGAAGAAACTGACCCTCCACCTTACTTCAACCCCCTCTCATGTAGTTGTAGAGAGAAAAAATGTCTCCTCTCAGCCTCCCTTTCTCCAGACTAAACAATCCCAGTTCTCTCATCTGCACCTCATAAGTCTTGCTCTCCAGACCCTTACCCAACTTCACTGCCTTTATCTGGACCGGCTCCAGGACCTCAACACTCAAGTTGTGGCCTCACCAGTGCTGAGTACAGGGGCACAATCACTTCCCTACTCCTTTTGGCCACACTATTTCTAACACAGGCCAGGATATGTTGGTCATGCTGGCAACCTGGGCACACTGCTGGCTGTTGATCAGCACCTCCAGGTCTTTGCTGAGCAGCTTTGCAGCCACTCTGTCCAAAGCCTGTAGCAGTGCATGGGGTTGTTGTGACCCAAGTGTAGGACCCAGCACTTAGCTTTGTTAAACCTCACAGAGCTGATCCTGGCACATCGATCCAGCCCATCCAGGTCCCTCTGTAGAACCTTCTTAAGCTCTAGCAGACCAGCACTTCCCCTGAAGTTGGTGTCATCCACAAATTTGTTTATCATTATTAAAAATCTCACAGAGAACTGATCCCAGTACCACACCCTGGTGCTCACCAGTTATGACCAGCTCTCCACTGGACTCAACTCACTTCACCACCACTCTTTGGGCCTAGCCATCCAGTGAGTTTTTAACCTAGCAAAGTGTCACCAATCATCTTCTCTTGGATTATGGGGCTTCATTCTGCTCCCCATCCCTATCTTCCACCTCAGAGAAATGGGTATTCCATGAGCAACTGCTCTTACTGCTAAAGACTGAGGCAAAGAGGATACTGAGTATTTCCATTGTTGGCCAGTATGTTCCCCCTCCATCCAACAGAAATTCTCCTTACAGGTAGAATCATTTCTTGTTCTATTTTAAAACTGAAGCCAGATTAATTCCTGGTTGGGTGTTGGCCCAACAGTCTCCCTGCTCTGACTTAACAGCGGGGAAGTTTTGTACAGTTTTAACAGGAACAAAGTTTGAGTAAATGCAGAAAGAGTGAAAAAAAAGACTGATGACAGGAGAAAGGAGAAACTGAACACTGGTCACCGTGCTTTTGTAAGACTTGCTGTACTTAATCCTTTATCCTGAGGTTCTACACAGAACAGAAGTAGAATGAATTTTACTAGGAAAAAAAGCTCTGAACCAAAACCAACAGAAATACAAGGAACGCAGCTGGAAGCCATACTGCTATGCAATCAATTGGACAGTCAAAATGTGTTCAGGACAGCAAGAAACTCAGGAGAATATCTGTCTCCTCAAATTTAACTAAAGTTATGTTTGACAGAGAACAACTACTATTTTCTGAACTGAGAGTCAACAGTCTCCTGGATGATTGTCAATGTGCCTTTTCCTGACAGTATTTTAAGGGAAGCTTTGGACACAAACTCCAGGCAAAGCAGTTATATCCCACCATCCTCAGGCACTCAAGGTTCGACTCTAGAACCAAGCACAACAGAGACAGTTCTGATGACTGCATGTGTTTAGTGTTGGAGAATAAACTGTTTTTCACTGATCAACTTTTGCACAGCCTTTCAGTAACATCACGATATGCATGAAAACTAACAAAAGCAAGTGGGCTAATGACAGACTGAATGCAATTTGCTTCTCTTGGCCACATCTCAAAGCTGTGATGGACACCCATGCCTGTTGATGCAGTCATTGCTGCCAGCACTCTTATACCAGCCAAGACCTCTAAACATTTGACTCTGCTCTGAGAAAAAAAAAAAAAGGCATACTTTGCATAAGCAGCTCCAATTCTTTCATTAATTATGTCACAGCCTCTTTCAGAAGCAACAGTCCTTAGCTCCTTAGTCCACTTATATGTGTATTGCTAAGTGAAAATAACTTGGATTCTTTTCCTTCTAGCAAATCACAAACTGGTTATCTCCAGTCTCACTGGAGGAGCAGGCATCATGAAGAGTGCTGAGGAAAGACAGGCCCCTTTTATCCACTAGAAAGTCCAAGCAGGAAATGAAGCAAGTTTCCCTTTTACTCTGCAGAGTCTCCAAACAATCACCAACCTTTTTTCAAACCAAGCACATATGATATGACACGAAACGCATCAAGGTAATTATCATGCAACTCCAAAGAATCAAGTATTACAGTCACTTTTCAGAGAAGAATAATGTTGTTATTCACTTTTTATCCCTTAAACATTTATACAGTAATCCTATTTAATGCATATTAATTTTAGGTCTCTTTTAATAAGATTTGCAAAGACATTGATTTCAATGGTAGTTAAAGGCTAAATATCTTTCTATGGAGCCGCAGCCTTCATCCTATTAAAACTCTACATTTATTGTCTGTGCACAAATCATTATAAAGCAGGCATTATTCAAGAAAGATCTCAATAGCAGGAGAAAAGCCCAATTAACAAGGAATTCAATGCAATTATGGAACTTTGGAAGTTGCCTGGGGTTGTGTTTGCTTGCAAATCATTGGGGAAAGATGAAAAGGGAAGAGTTTGTTTCATCCCCACTTCCAAAGAATTATTTTCACTTCAGCTCTACATTATTAATTTTTAAAATCTCAAGTGTTAGGACTTCTACAAAGACACAGACTAGGAACAAGGATGCCATTAAGTGAGTTTCTAGGGGATCTTTATTTTGCAACACTATCATCAGTGGTGGGGTTAGCCCTATCAATAGCTAAAAGCAACAGACTTGAGGTTCTTGTCTATAGCTTTCAGATGTTTGTAGATAATTAAAATTACTTTTCTGACCCTAGTCTTGTAGATGTCAAAGTCAGGTCAGACCAAATAAGACTGGAATGTACATTTTAATGCCTAAAGTTCTTCTCCTATACCACATCCATTCATGTAAAAGGAAATGAAGCAAGGAACAACAGAAATGGATGAGGGCCTATTAAAGTAAGGAGAGCCTATTAAAATAAGGATTTTTTAAGTGCTAAACCCTGGTTGTATTATTATTACTACTACTACTACTTGAATAAAAAAAACCAGCATTGTAAACCCTCCGGCTAACAACGTAAAGTCAACAGATAAATCTATCAGTCTATATGCCCATCTAAAGGGCATTGAAAAAGTTGGGAAGACAGAGAGGATCACAGTTGTATAGCTTTGTGGTAGAATCAAGGCGTTTCAGGACAGCCTATACATCATTGTACAGCAGTTTTATGGCATTTTAAAGTATAATGCTGCATTGAGCTTCACAAATCTTCTCCACACCAGCAAAGTACTTAGCTGGTTGCAAACACAATGACATATGTCTTCAGTGAAGTTCAAGAGCTGCAAATGCCTTCAATCCACCATCGAGCTCTTTTTACCTCCATGTCAACCACCCACATCTCTCAAGCCTGGCATTAGGCTTCTGTTCTCAAAGTGTCATGATACATCATTCTTAAGAGGTGGAGATGTTTATTTTCTCAATTTTTATCCCAAATAATTTCCTAGAAAGGAAACAATTGAGCCAAACAAAGGTTCCCAGGTGTAATGGAGGGAATTAACTGTTGTGAGATGGTATTTTTTACCAAAATTTATACTATTTATTAATTTTGATATTCAGGATTCTCATTACCCACCCAGTAATTTTTTAATAACATTTAGTTCTGTGCAATAGTCATGAAAACATTTTACAAAAGAATAACTGGACCTAGAACAAATAATACATTAAACTCAATTGAACTGGAAGAGAGGTTCTTGTGGTCAATATACTGCTTGCCCACTAGATGGACTGAAGAGGCTATTTCTGTTTAAGACAGAAGGCTAGGATTCAATTAGATCAATTACAGAGTTTGCTAAAGAGGCTTTGAGTATTGACTCACAAAAATATTTGCCGTCTCACAGGGCTAACTACAGCTCCCTAGACACTACCCAAATGCTTGCAGGGGGTCCTGTCAATTTTTCGTCAGCTGTTGAGGCTTCTGCTCTTCCCAGGCTCTTAGCAGAGGTGCTGGGAGAGAAGCAGACAATTTCTGATCTGGTCCCGGTTCCTTTTGGCTCCAAACTCAGCAGGAAGGCTTGCAAAGGGGCAGGCTGGATGTCCAGTAGATCGTCTTAGTACGATGTCATGCTGGCTATGCAAGCCTATCATGTGGGGGCATTTAGTGCCCATTCCTGGCAAACTCAAAGCACTTTCCAGGCAGACAAACCCAAAGCATTACGGTTTGTTACTATGTAGCAGGTCTAGCTTATAGTTTAGCAGCACATAATGCTGTAGAGCATGGCAGGATGCAACAGCAGTGAGTGAGAACACTGCCAGCAGCAGAAAGAATGTTAAGGCAGAAACAATGGTGGCAGCAGCAAGCACGTTGTCTCTACCTGCTCATCGCTTTTTATCAATGTAGCCCAAGTCTAATGACCCTTTGGGCACAGACTAGCCAATCAGAATATCAGTGAGCCAAGTTCAACCATATTAGGTGAAGCCAGGACTCGCTTTTACCTTTTAGGGCAGAACACAAACAAGTGCATAAACACACGTGGGTACCCTGTAAACAAGACTGGATGAACATGGAGGCACCAGGTCCCTTTGACTTCCTTTCCCACAGTTGCTTCTCCCAACAACAGAAGGAGGGAGAGCAGAGGAACATGTCTGGCCATGTTCAGGCCTATTTTGGCTCATTTTGACCCTCCACAACACCATGTTGACCCAAATTCTCTTAGGACACTGATGGCTTTACTTAGCATAGACTGGCATAAGGCAGAGTTACTACTGTCTCCAACTCAGACTTTCTGGGATGGATAGCTGCCCATATAGACACTGCCAAGATGAAAGGAAGTATCCATAGTTTGAGATGGACCTTAAACTGGCTGTCCTGAGTAATACTCCCAAGAAACAGAAGCATGGCTGAATAAAATGGAGGATGCTTAGTCCATGGTCTAGTTGATTAGACAGGGCTGGGTGATAGGTTGGACTGGATGATCTTGGAGGTCTCTTCCAACCTGGTTGATTCTATGACTCTATTCTCACAAGTGAGTGACAGTTACAAAAAGACTGTTTGTGACCCTGTTATACAGTTAAAACAAAATGGAAATTACATTATGTGGCACAGAACTTGACAGCATAAAACAAACTAAAATAGTATCAACTCAAAATTACATTTCTACAAAACTAAAATTACATATTTCAGGAGGAAAAGACTACTACTTTGAGTAATACTTGAGATGGTGGGCAATAAATGCATACATAAAGAGCCAACAGTATCCTCTAAACTTTATTGAAAATGTTGGAGTTCTTTAAATTTTAATGTTAAAAAAAATCCACCTTCTCTAATGCCTATTTCCAGCTGTAATCTGAAAAGACTGAGGAGTCATGCTTAATGGTGAAAAAAAAAAGTTATCTACCAGTTCCTCAGATACCACTAAAACTGAACTGGAGGTTTCTGTGGGAGAAAAAAGGTATTCATGGTATTTTCTGCATTTAAAGTATCTACATAAGCACAACTAGAACCAAACTCCCTTTCTTTCTCATGTGTTTGTGTGAAGGAAAAAAAAAAAAGGAAAAAAAAAGGAAAAAAAAACCAACAGAACATTCTAGCTAGCTTCAAACTAGCACAATTCTTTTCTTGATATGGATTTTAATTTTTTTTTTAAAGTAATTTTTATTCTGCAGATAGTTCTCTCAGAAACAATACAGAAAGAAAACAAACACTATATTAAATGACTTGAACTTCAAGGTTCTTGCAAGTGTCAACTGATCTGAGAGCAAGAACTTAGTATTTCTTTCTGCAGCTAAATCTATTTTAATTTTCTATTTTAATTTTTAAGGCTTCAAGTTCCTTTCAGTTCTCTAATTAAGGGTGAAATTAGACTCGAGTATTGGTTCTGCTAGTTGCAGTCAGATAGGCTCAGAGGTGATCTCATTGCTGTCTACAGCTACCTGAAGGGAGGCTGTAGCCAGGTGGGGGTTGGTCTCTTCTCCCAGGCAACCAGCAACAGAACAAGGGGACACAGTCTCAAGTTGTGCCGGGGGAGGTATAGGCTGGATGTTAGGAGGAAGTTCTTTACACAGATAATGATTGGCATTGGAATGGGCTGCCCAGGAAGGTGGTGGAGTCACTGTCCCTGGAGGTGTTCAAGAAGAGACTGGATGAGGCACTTAGTGCCATGGTCTAGTTGATTGGCTAGGGCTGGCTGATAGGTTGGACTGGCTGATCTTGGAGGTCTCTTCCAACCTGGTTGATTCTATGATTCTCTATAAGCAATGACAATTTTATCAAAACAAAGCTTACACAACTGTTTTCATTTTGCTAGTAGCACTTTAACTCACTGAAGGGAAAAAAAAAAGGACAGTCCTTTAAGTAAATCTCTCCTCTCTTTAAGTACTTAAAAGAGCATAAATTTTTATATATCTACTAGGGGGTGGATTGAACTGTAAGACTGTTATAGCAGAAAAAGACAGAAGTAAAATCTCCACTGAACCTGGAAGAGGATAAGGCGGCGCAACACAATTCCCGTACAGCCACCATTGCCTGCAGCTCACTCCCTACAACACCTACTTTGTGGGGCAGTTCTATAGGTAGGTGACCATCTTGGAAGTCGCCCAAGTCTCTTTATTCCCTTTCCACAGGTAAACAGTAAATTTCTTCTTTCCTGTTGATCCATGCAGCTTCACTGCAAGGGTCCAAAGTGTCCCCCCATGGAGATGAAACCAAATATTCACATCCAAAGACTCACAACAGGCAAAGACATCCTGCGTATCTCTTCCAGACCCACGGTTAGGGACAAGTATAGCATGGTGCTGCCCCTTCCATTTTGCTGAACAACTGAGAATGTTGTTGTTTCTAAAAAAAAGCTGCCACAACACTTTCATCTGTTATATGTATTACATGCCAGAGCTCTTAAACTCACCTATGCCACACTTACAATCCATGCAGCACAAAGCTCAATGCACTGTTGAATATAAAATGCTATACAGGAGTAATAGCTCACACACATCTTAGGTACCTCACTAGAGAATCATATCATTCTGGTTGGAAAAGACACTTGAGATCATCAGGCCAAACCACTAACCCTGCTCTACCAAATTCACCAGGTAAACCATACCACTAAGCACCACATCTAAATGACCTTTAAACATATCCAGGGATAGTGACTCAAGCATCTCCCTGGACAGCCTGTTCTAATGCTTGACTACTCTTTCAGTTATTTTTTTTTCCCCTAGTGTATAGCCTAAACCTACTATGGCACTGTTTGAGGCCATTCCCTCTTGTTCTATCTGTCAGACACTTACTTTTCTATATTATCCTTTCAGGTAGTTAGTTGTAGAGGGCAATAAGGTCTCCCCTCAGCCTCCTCCTCCTCAAGCTGAAGTCCCAGTTCCCTCAGCTGCTCTTCATAAGACTAATTCTTTAGGCCTTTTACCAGCTTTATTGCTGCAGAACAACTCCATGAAACAGAAAAAACCACATCCTGCTCAGCCCTGGCTCATTACAGTACTATTTCTTCTTGATCAAAAAACCCAACTCAGTAGTAAGCATTACATTAGTAATATATCGAGTAAAATAACTTGCTTAAGATTTTTGGCTTTATTTCACTTAAGCTTTGTAATTTGTCTTGCAACACTTTTCAACATCCCACATGAATAGAAAACTGCATTTCTGAGAACTGCAAAGCCACAAGTTACATAAGAATGGTTGAAAAGTAGAATTGATTTTAACTCGTAATAGGTATAATTATCACAATAGAAACTAATCGCATTATATTTCAGTGCATCTTTAAAATGTTCCAGATGCTTTATGCTTCCAATACTTCATTTGTATTTACAGTACAGGGACAATACATAGACCTGATAGCTAAAAAACTGATTGCCTTTTTTTTTGTTTGTTTCTTTTAATTAATGTGGATAAATAAGAGAAAATCATATATATTCTGTTTGCTGCTCACTCCCCCAAAGAAGCCAAATAAAAACCTCAGCTAACAAGCATATCCTAGTTCCATATAGGAGTTGAGATGGGATGACATCAAACTACATGGTCTTAGCAAAGTGAAGAAAATAAAAGCACAAAACAAAGTTAAAGCTCCAATCCCTCAGATTCTCAAAGATAGTTTTCTATGAAATATTTAATCTTCCAAATCCAGTCTGAAACTCTCTGTGCTTACACTTCATCATAAAGATTATTCTCTACATTCAAATGTTGGTATCTGTTCCTAGATAAAGCCTGGTTCATCCTTTCTGATACAGTTTCAGTATTGCCATTGCTTTTCCTTTTGTTCAATAGCTCATCCTTAAGGACTGTTGCATGTAAATCACATCTCATACCCGTAACTATTTTTACAGGCATTTGTTGCCTACGTAGCTGAAAACTTACCTGCAATGCATTTTTTACTATCAGAGCTAAGAAAACGCCATGGTTTCATCGCCCGTCTGCAAGGCTGGCTCACTGCAAGCAGCCAGCCTGAGGTCTCCTCTTGGAGCCTGACACAGACAAGTGAAGCTGGTGGAATTTACAGCACTGCTGTGACCTCTGCCTTTAACCTTGAAAAGCTGTTATCTCTAAAGTACCCTTCTTTCCCCTGCTAACACAGATTTCTTTTGGAGGTTTTGCAGCTGGAGAGGAGTATTTTAGTATTATTCCACTGACATCTTCCCAAACAAAACATTTTACTTAACTGCAAAGTCTTCTGATTTTTGATCCTTCTGTGGTCTTCCATCTGCACAACCTCATCCACAACACTAGTCTGTCACTAGTCAAATCTGATAAATTGGCATCTCTATTCCACTAGCTGCTACTGTCACTCTCTCACATTTCAGCATATTCTTTCTTTCCTCTTACAACTCCCTAGTTATGTCTGGAGATGCATAATCTACTAAATGAAAAATAATTTTGTTGCTACTTCCTATTGCTTTTTCTTCTGTTTTTCATTCCTATTCTTGTATATCTTACCTCCACAAAGACATTTCAGTTCTGAAATATGCCCTCTTGGAAAGTACTTGCTTGTGTTGCTTCTCCATTGCCTCCTCTCAAAACACATTTGATAAGCCAGCTTTCTCTCCTTCCCTAGCATGTCCTTGGACTAAGCATTTTGATTGTTTTCTGCTTAGTTCATATCCAGCCACATTAAAAAGAACTGTCTTCTGACAAGAAGTGTCTCTTGTATCTGTCACAAGTGCAGTTCAGTACACCACTGATCTTTCCATCCTCTTAGGGTGGAACCAAAGGCATTGGTTCCACTGTCTTCCAAGTTGACTAAGTTATTAAGAAAGTCCTCGGTGCATGGAGAGAGCATATACACATTCCAGACTAAACAGTGCTTTGAGGTACTTATACAAGCTTCATTACTGTATAGTCCAAGCACTTAACAAGCTTTAGGTATTTATCCCTACAACAGCCCTGTAAGAGATCCCTATTTTTACCTGATGGGGAACTGAGGCATAGGAAAACTACTTAATGCTACTTAACCAGAGGATATCTGTGATAACTCAGGGACTGAAGTAAAGTCCCTGATAACTCAGACTAGAATGTAAATATGCAGACTATTCCTCCCACTTCTTTAATGATAAGGTTTCAGCAAATCTTATCCCTCTAGTTTTTTCCCCTGCCGTGCCTTGGGTGATCTGTGCATAGATGAGCCACTTTGGCTAGCTTGGAGGCAAAGAAATGGGCTGTCTTTTGCTTCACCTATGCACCTTTAAAAAGAAACTGTTCTGTACTTTGCTGTGTGCAGCACTTCTAATTTTAGCCTTTGCTACAATAATAATTGATGTCCCTATAGCTATTACCAGATGCAGTTAAAGAAGAAACAACAGACAAAGAGGGAGAAGAAAGGAATGTGTTATGTGTGGTTTCTGCATGGAATTCCAAAGCAACTGCAAAATCTATGCTATTTCCCCTACCATCTTGTTTTCTTTAATACTGAATGGGTTTTGTTCTGGTTATAGCTTTGTGGCTTTATTTTTATACGAAAAAGGATTATTAATTTTCTATCATCTCTTTTTCCATTTACGTTTTACTTACTGAAATATTTGCATTCTACTCATCTGTCTTAACTCAGCTTTTTATGTGGAAATGTTGTCCTGCCTACTGTGGATCCAAAGCATATCTCAAACAGCACTTATAAAAACCCAGCATACATTTGGATTATGCTAACAGAGTTATACTAAATGAAATACAGATCCTGGGGTGGATTTAGGCCAATATAAACCTATAGTATATGAACATTTTAGAGTACCTAGAAATGTTGTTTCCTTTCAGAAGCATTCCTCAAGCATGTTTCCTCAGACCTTCCCGTTGTATCTTCATTTTTCCTCCTGGTAGCTAAAGTAATCATTCCATATCTCTGCAGCAGCCAATGTGCACAACAGCACAAGCTATATACCACTGTATCTAGCTGTAACCTGACACAATCAATTAAGAAGGTTACAACCTGGCTGTGGGGTTTGGCCTCAGGAATCTAACTTTCTCTACCACTGAAATATCCAACATGGAAAGCTAAACTAAAATCAAGTTCAAAGTTAAACTACAGCTTGTTAAAAGTTCTTTTCTTGAACTAAAAAAAAAGTGGACCATTTTTCCATGCTATAAAAGCATCTGCTTCAGGAAAATATAGTCCATCACATTATACTGCTCAACACCCTTTGCTACATCTTTCATCAAATATGGAGAAAGAGAAAATAAAAAACAAAATTCTAAGCATCGTTCAATTTAGGACAACGATATCCACTTCTTCCACCTTCAAACTTTACTAAAAACTGGGATTTTGTCCAAGCAATAAACAATTCTAGACTCTGTTACCCATTTTGAAGAAACAGCTCCACCATGTTATAAAGGAGCTGCCTACGTAGAGATAGTGGCCAGAAGTAACTGCTATGGCTTTGTCAGTACAACTCCTCAGAGGTAAAATCATTGCAGATTATTGTTATTTGCATCAGGCAGGTAAATCTACAGGTCTACCTCACAGTAAAGAAGTTCCCCCTTATGTTGAGGTGGAACCTCTTTTGCTGCAAACTTACACCCATTGCTCCTTGTCCTATCACATTAATGTTAAAATACAGAGTCAAGTCAACTCTAATAACAATATTTTCTATGCACAGATAGAGTCACAGAATGCCCATTGCTGTATAGCAGTACATCTAGATGAAATACAGTTTATGATTGTGACCCAAGCTGAGAATTTTGAACTGGATCAAGCTGAATTAATGAAAACAAGGCCACCCAGGCCATGAAGTCTGGTATGATCTTAAACCATAATTACATCATGAATGAGCGCATGCCACTCACAAGTTAGCAACGTGCTAACATTTAGCTTGATGCATTGTAATGATGGTAGAATTTTGACACAGCAGTTTGTAGAGAAGCAGAGAAAACAGTAAATACTGAAGTTTTTAGAAATAAATTTTCAGAAACTAGCCTCCCTCTTTGTGAAATCTGAAGCTAGTCTGGAAATAAAGCCTTTAATTTCCTCTGTAGCTGTGCCAAGCACACAAGGAAGCCTTGAAAAAAGGAGACGAATGAAGCGGATTGTAGAAGGTAAGGATTCACAGCAGCAGCAGGAGGATGCTGAGAGTGTCCTTCCACAGCAGCAGAGAAATAACTGAAGATGGATTTCCTTCTGCAATATCAAAAGCTCAGACTACTAAAAGGAAAGCCTGACTACCCAAAAAAAACGATTATCCAACACAGTTGTGGAAGCTAACATTTTATAGTGTTCAATCGTGCAACATCACAAAGGTCTTCTAGCAGTAAGGCTTTCTTTTTTTGTGAGTTAGCATAATCTTTCCCAGATTCTATCTACCTACAAAACTATCTTCAATCAGCCAAAGAAAATAAAAGATCAGCTGATTCAAAACTAGCATCAATAAAAAGCTAGGTGAAGAAAACTTGTTTGCTTCCACTATGGCCTACATATTGCTCAGGGCTGTTACAACAAATTGTCTTCACAATCTCCATCTCTGATCCACTGGCAATGTGGACTGCAGGAGTGAGGACAAGGCCATGGGGTTACCAGAGACATGTGGTGTACTCTCTCTTGTGTCACTTCCTGCAGCCTCCAATGAGGTGAACTGGACCAGTCTGGGAACAGTGAACAGGACTGGTAACAGCCTCTCCATGTTCAGTTGCTGTACCAGGTCAGGTCTCAGGCCTGGTCAAGAAGGCACCATCCAAAATAGGCTGGGCTGGGTCTGGACCAGGGTGGTATCCCACTTAGCAGGTCCCAGGACTTTGCACAGATGTGGTGCATCAGGACCAAGGCTAAAATGCAGCTTTGAAGAAGAAAGATCTCCTGAGGCTTCTCACAGCTCACGTCAAGACTGGACAGCCAGACCCTAAGCCAAGGCAGTCCAACATCAGGTTCAGGTGTGAAAGGAATGTGCTTAGGGCTGTAGTGCATATAATTTGTACTCAAGAACACGTATGCATCACAGACTGTTGCTCTTCTGCCCTGGTAGGCAGAATGAACATGGTATTTGCTCCATTGTCTCTTCACCCTGAACAGCCTTGTCGAGTTTGTGAAGGACAATGGTGGTTCGCTCTCTCCAGCAGGAGAATTTACTCATAACAAATTCCCCTTCCTCCTGGAAAAGAGGAGCCAGAAAAACTGATGAGTCACCACTGCCTTGCTGCAGTGCCCCTCTGGCTGCACCACTGTGCCTCATCCTCCACACACAAAACCCAGTAAAATCCCACATAATGCCTGAGCTATTTCTACTTCACAATCTCTTCCTGAAAGCACCAAGTAAGAGGGAAGCTCTGCACAGGCCACTTTACAGTTGGATGAGTAAGACTCTTAGCAAACATACAAACCAGGCTTTCAGCCTTCTGGCATCTTCATAGCAATGCTTCACAATCTACTGACTAAAAGCTACTGATAGCCTGTAAGATATTACAAGATAATGTCAAACAATATTGTAGGATTTAAAAATGGATCTAAAAAACAAATGCATATCCCTGCACATGCAAGATAGTGGACAAACAAGTACAGAAAACTGACCTCATAAAAGAGTAACCAAAGTTTTGTTTCATTTTTATCTATTGGTAAAGCAAAACCACTGATGGGAAAGGTCTTTGGTTTGTGTTCTTCAAAAGGTTCAATTGTCCTTTGGTTAAATAAGTTTGAGAATCACTATGATATAGCACCTATTACATGGTGCTTTATACAAGCTGAGATCCTTCTGAGTAAATCAGATCTTCATTGCACAGCACTGACTCAGCCGAAAGGAGCTATTTGCTCATCAATTTACTCTTCAATGTAAAAAAAAAAAACACACCACATTAAAAGCAAACAAACAAACAAACAAAAGCTAAACACAAAACAAATCCAAAAAAACCCAAACAAAAACAAACTTAGAAGACTGAAGGTATGTTTTATGACAATCATCCTGCTGCTGGTAGTGGAAATACTTTATCAAGAAATGCTCTGGAAGATATGGTGGGAGTTAATCTTTCACATAAGATACTCATTCACTGAGGATGCTACTTGACATTTCACATTGCTCTTTTAATTGCCTTGACCATTTTATGTTTAAATAAAGCCAGCCAAATTATATCCTCAGCTCTTTACTTTCTACCTTTAGCTTTCTATTTATTTTCCCAACTCTGGAAATAATAAATATATACAAATCATTACAAGCAAGCTAGTCACTCCTCTACCATGCATAAGCAACATTCCTTGTGACACTTTCCAACATTCCTTGTTCCTTGGCTCTTCTCACTTGCTCCCTGTGATAGAAAAAGGAGCAATGGGTGCAAGTTGCAGCACAAGAGGTTCCACCTCAACACAAGTTGGAACTTCTTTCCTGTAAGGGTCACAGAGCACTGGAACAGGCTCCCCAGGGAGGTTGTGGAGTCTCACTTTCTGGAGACTTTCAAGGCCTGTCTGGATGTATTCCTCTGTGATCTGTGTTAGATAGTATTGTCCTGCTCTGGCAGGGGGGTTGGACTCAATGATCTCCTTGGGTCCCTTCCAACTCCTAACATCCTGTCATCCTGTGATTTTCAAGGAAAAAAGCTAAAGCTTTCACTGAAGTGATAAAACATTTGAAATCGTATCCTGATTTTTTGACTCTTCAGGAACTTTTCCCAACTGCCATTAGACATACCTTCAATTTCCATCCTGAAAATCTTTTCAAGGATGGAACTATGCAAGTAAGCAAAGTATCCACAAGCAGGCTGGTATGCATCATCCAGTAGGCTAACACAGCTAACAGTGAAAAGCAGCTGCTACTTTTTTTTCACAGAACACTATCAAAGCCTATCTTTAAAAACTGCCCTAATCTCATTAGAGAGGGCTAAAACTCCAATACTCTCTCCAGTGAACTGTTCAATACCTTTCTCCTTAATCTGCACTTGATGAGAGCTTTTTAAAAAATGAGCAAGCATGATTCATTTTTATGACCAATGCACCATTTGCAAAATGCTTTCCAACCATATTGCAGTTCAAATGAGACATGTGTATTGTTGCAAAACAAAATATGCTGGCTGAACAGAATGTATTCATCTATATTAGTTTTCTTTCTAAATCCAGCACACTGGGAGCTAAATTAATCTGCTGAGTGCTAAATTCATCTACTGAGAGCTACTGTAGATTCAGGGAAATGTTTTGAGTGCTGTAGCAAACAAGTCTCACTCACTCAGGAGCCCTCTGTGGGCTGTCGGTGTTTGAACCATTTTGTCAGCTTTCAAGCAAGCAGGCATCTGATAGATGAGGAAAATGCTTATTGATCTGCAGTGGCAGCACTACAGCAAATCAGCCCTAGAATGAGGCACAATCATGAATCTCTTCAGCTATGCATATTTATATGCAGCTGTCGTACCTCCAAGTCTCCAGAGAATACAAAATGCTTGTGTGGCCACCGAGATGCATGATGCTATCCTGTAGCTTGCTCTCACTTAACTACAGCAAGGGAAGATGGAATATACAGAAACCCACTTCATTTTCCCTAGGCTATCTCACTGTCTAATATGCATATACTATACTAACATAAATTCCTAATCCAAATGTGATTTCAAAGGGCTAAAACATTTAAAGGAAACAAACACCCTGAAAGAATGTGTTTCCAGTAGGGTAGTCTGAGCTACAACAGTATAGTAACACAGATAAGCTGTCTTGCCAGCAGTGTCAAAGAGCCCATTGGCTCTCAAGGAAGGTGAAGAGAAAGTAGCTTCCCATGTGCTAGCTACCCTGCTGATGCACTGGCAGCACACAGGGGCACATGTGACTGTACTCCAGAAATGAGGGACAGGGGCTAGAAGAGTGATACAGGGTTTTCTTTTTTGCTTAGAAAACAGTAAGAGTTGAAAACATACCAAAAATGACAGGCCTGTGGTGTTCAAACACAGAGGTCTTGGTAGAAACACAGGTAGAGAAATGACTTTGTGAAACAGTAAATCACAGAATCATAGAATTCTTTTGACTGGAAAAGACCTCTAGGATCATAAGAGTCCAACCATCAACCTAAGACAACCACAGCCATTAAAACATGTCCCAAAGCACAATGGCCATGTGTTTCTTGAACATCTCCAGGGGGAGCAACCCCACCACCTCCCTGGGCAAGCTATTCCAACGCCCAACTACTCTTTCAGTAAAGAAAACATCCAGTGCTTGACAGAAAGTTACTGAAGTAAATGCACACAGGATTGAGGGCGAGGTGGCTGGTCTATTTAATGGTCAAGCCATTTCGGTGTCTACTGAACTAGAATGATGGTTTAAATTGTTTCTTACAGCGTACAGGCCTGATTTCACACAAAGATTTTGCAGGCTTTTATCAGAAGAAAATCAGTGCTGAAACCCAAATTACGTGACATCCAAAAGGAGCTGAACTGAAGCCCACAGGCTCCATATACAGGTGAGTGGGGCTATCTCTGCTCGGGCTCCCCACAGCTGAGGACACTGGAAAATCCCTTTGAGGAAAGTCCATCTTGAGAGCACCCTTAGATTATTATGTTACACAGAAAATCACCCTCCCATGTTAAGTTCGACCTTGCTGCTCTGGCAAAGGCACACTTGCAACAAAGGGTGCACATAAGAGGTTGATCTCAAATCCTTACAATCCAAAACCAAAAAATAAAAATAGTATTTTTATATATTTTAAAAATGCTCTTAATTGAGTCTCTGGAAATATTTGCATTTGCTTCTCCCTTGTATGCAAACCATACTAAGACATAAAGGGGAAAAAAAGAACAAGGTATTTTCACATCTGGTATATGCAATTGAAAAAGACTACGATCAGGTTTGGTTTATTGTGGCAATCACATATAAGCTTCACTCCTACAATGAAATTATTCTTATAAATTCAGTTACAAAGAACAATAGAAAAAGATTTCCACTAAATGCTGAAATCTCCATATAGTGTATATATATATGCTAAATAAAATTGCTAATCTGAGAAAGATTGTTACAGAAATCTACATCAAGCTCCAAGTGGTACTGTATCAAAATGATGAAAATCTTGTAAGGATCAGGAAATGAAGCAAATGGACCTATTTTATCTTCAAGTTTATTATTGAAAATGGGTCTTATGATTTGCTGTGCATAGTTAAAGTGCTATCCAGACAAATTACAGCTGCTCTTTTAACCTGAACATAAGATGGCACAGTTCCAGCCAATCTGAAGTGTGGTTTCTAGGCAGGATGTCAAATCTCAGCCCCCTGGGTTCCAGAATGATGGATTGAACCTTGAAAGTTGCAGCAGAGCAGCATATGTGATTTCTGTACTGTATTTTGATCACTCATGAATGCATTAAAGCATGTCCATGCATGTTATTAAAAGTCTGGGTTTATCATTTTAAACTATCATTCAGAAAAAAACAAGAAAGTAATTTTTCACAAAGCTAAAAAAAAAGCAATCAAATTGCTAAGCTAATTTCAAAGGAAAAGAACTGCTTATAAATCTGTTTTTTTTTACTTTGCTGAAAAGGACATTAGGTAGTGATGCAGCCAAAGAGGCACCATTTTAGAAGTCAGATCTTCTCACACAACTATTTGCACATACTGCCTACAATTATTTTTAAACAGAAGGGGTAAAAAAGAGCAATAAAAGAACACCACACTTTTTGCATTATGAACTGCTGCAAGTACATAAAAACTACTAATTGTTTTTCAAAGCAGTTTTTGGCATACAAGTACACTGTCCAAATGTTAGACATCAGTCACACTTCTCCACCTGCTTCTTCTGATGCTCCAAATGTTGTCACACCACCAGTTCCTTATTTCTCTATTGTGTCTCTTTTATTTTCAAGAACTGTTTCCCTACAAAAATCTTAATTATGACATGGAAAGACAGTCTCCAGAAATGCCCCTTAGAAATCCAGGGGAAGGTGGGTGATGTTAATAGCATATGCCAAGGCTATTGTGGACCTTATTCCAATTGTGTGCTTTGTGAAGAGACTCCCCGGATGGGCAATGTCTCCTGCTGTGTGCTGCACAGCACCTACCACAGTGTGGGCCTCTGAGTAGGATCACAGTACTCACCAATGATGTTAGCATCCCTATATTGCATCCCTATATTGCACACTAAACCCCACTGAATTCTTTAGCAGATGAAGATGCATGTAAATATGCACTGTAGAATGTTTAGAATAAGGGACAGAGCAAAGCTCCTTTGGCTTAAAGGGGAACACACACTTTTAGCAGAAGTAAAGTCAAAACCAAAGAGTGGAAAGTCAACACAGAGTGATTTTATGAATAATTTGCACAACTCAGCATTCTAAAAGCTCCTAATTTACTTATTTTTCAGCTAGTTATTGCTTGCCTCCAGGACATGTTTTTAAACATGGTATTAATACTGTGAATTCTCTGCTTTTGCAATTTCTGTGGTTCCATTCTTCAGAATCCTCCGGTTTATGGCAATAAAAACAATCACAGAATCATGGAATCATGGAATCATAGAATCATGGAATCAACCAGGTTGGAAGAGACCTCCAAGATCATCCAGTCTAACCTATCACCCAGCCCTATCCAGTCAACTAGACCATGGCACTAAGTGCCTCATCCAGTCTTTTCTTGAACACCTCTAGGGATGGTAACTCCACCACCAACCCAGGCAGCCCATTCCAATGGCAAATCACTCTCTGTGTCAAGAACTTCCTCCTAACATCCAGCCTAGACCTCCCTCGGCACAACCTGAGACTGTGTCCCCTTGTTCTGTTGCTGGTTGCCTGGGAGAAGAGACCATTCCCCACCTGGCTACAGCCTGACTTCAAGTAGTTGTAGACAGTTATGTGGTCACTCCTGAGCCTCCTCTTCTCCAGGCTAAACAACTCCAGCTCTCTCAGCCTCTCCTCATGGGAGATTTTTAGTTTAGTAACAAAATTACCAACTCCTACCTTAAGAATAGTTACAAATGCTATAAATCTTATAAATACTATAAATCTTATGAAGAGCGACTAAAGGAGCTGGGGCTGTGTAGTTTGAAAAAGAGAAGGCTGAGGGGAGAGCTCATCACTGTCTACAGCTACCTGAAAGGGTGAAGAGGTTGGTGCTGGTCTCTTTTCCCATGTAATTAGTGACAGAACAAGAAGAAATGGCCTCAAGCTGTGACTGAGTAGATTTAGACTGGGCATTAGGTCAGGCATTGTAATGAGCTGCCCAGGGAGGTGGTGGAGCCACCAACCCTGGATGAATTTAGAAGTCATTTGGATGTGGTGCTTGGGGCTATGGTTTAGGGTGCACCTTGTAGAGTAGGATTATCAGTTACTTTGGACTTGGTGATGCTGAGGGTCTTTTCCAACATGAACGTTCCTGTGATTCTGTGATACTGTAAATACCTATTATCTATACATTTTACATTGTGGCAGTGCAAATCATAGAGTTTTAGAACCTGCTTAATTTGTGTGGGTGTAAAGTTATTAGTTTAAAATAAACTATAATTTTTAAAGACCTTACATTGGCATATTATAGGATCACATAGAAGACTGAGGCAGGAAGGCATCTCTGGAGATCGCCTGGGCCTGCCCTGCTCAGACCAGGGTCAACCAGAGTCGGCTGCTCAGGGCTACGTCCAGTTGGGCTTTAAATATCTCCAAGGATGGAGACTTCACAGACTCTCTGAGCATCCTGTTTCAGTGTTGACCATCTCAAGAGTAAAAAGGTTTTAAAATTATTTTTAAATGGAATTGACTCTCATCTTTTCACTGAGTACTGCTGGGAAGAGTCTAGCTCCATCTTCTGTACTGCACTGGATGAGGTTGTATACTCACCATGCCCATAAGGTGTTATACTGAAACATAAGAAATTTAAATGGCTAAAGTTCATTAGCTTACAAACATGCCTTCCCACCTGTCCAGTTCATCTTTAGCATGTAATTGGAAGCATTATCCCAAGAACAACAAAATGAGGAAACTAGTCAGCATGTACTAACTCAAAGAAAATATGGCAGAAACCTTTATTATCTTAGTGTCCTGATCTTGGCTCATAAGTATGTACAGAGGAACCAGAAATTAATGGGTGACATTCTGTGTAGGTCCTCAGGGCTTCAAATTTTCAAAGCAAATCAATGACTGACATTAATTTAAAACCTAAGGCATTTCAGGTGTAAACACAACCTCTTCAGCTTATTTATTTGTTCTTTAGACAATGCTTTGGACTCCAAAATAAAGGTTTGGGTTTTTTTTACATTTTACTGCACTGAGAGTAGAAAGTAAATAAACATTTTAAGTTTCTAGCATCATCTTTGCTGCTACTGAACTTTTCTTAAGAACTCTTAAACTGAAAGCATAATTGCACTGCAGCTATAAGGAAGTTTGAGTCAATTTTAAAATTAACTCAATAGATACTTTAAGAAAGTTGTGCAAAATGAAGAATGTTGTTGTCAGACATCAGAATTTGTAGGCTTTTGCAAATCTGTATTTTTGAAATTTATTGGATCCTGTATGTGAACAAATGGTTACCAGACAATCACCTTTATATTCATGTCATAAATCTAGAAATGTTGCTGTGATACCCAGCCCATAAATCAATCCATCAACAGAGTTAGGTAAAACTATTAATTTAATTAGGACATTTCACACGAGGAGCACTAAAGTTAATTGATAATTTTGAATGAAATCTGTCTAATGTAAGCTACTGCTGCTGTTGGACACTTAATTCCTTCACTCAAAAAAATCACCATGAATGAATTACCTCAATAGATTCCCCAATAAGAGTATGAATTTGTCTTTTATTTATAATTAGGTAGTTTGTATTTTAACTGTACAGATTTCCAGACTTAGGATCCTACACTTTATCATCCTTGTGTTTAATTTGGTGCAAGTTGCTGAACATTTGTTTCTTTGTTATTTCATTCTTTGGCATCTTACAAAACTGAAGGCTGAAGTCATATTTACTAAAAGTTGAAGCAGAGAGAGCATAGGAGAAGCAACTTCTCCAAACTGGCTTTCCAGCACGTGTGGAAAACAAGTAAGAGACTGTGTACCTTTCCCCCTGTTCAGCCATCCATCTACTGAGTAATGTACAAGCTGCAGAGGTCGGATCCCTCTGTGATACTGACATAGAGACTACAAGCATTCCAGTCTAAACATGGGCAACCAGGGAGTCAAGAGATAGCTTCAGGCCTCTGCCAGGGCAAACCAAGCAGGCAGCTATCCTCTGCTTGTTACAGACTGTGACTCAGGCTTTGCTTATCATGCCCCAGCAATGAAACTCTGATTCTGCTGAAATCAATAGCAAAACTCTTGTTCAACAGACCTGAAATTTTGACTAAGTTTATTGCTGACTTTATAAGAAATAACAAAATCTAATATCCTATTAGCAAACTCTTAAGACACCAGCTGCCTTTCTGTTTAGGATCATGTGTTAATGTAATGTTTTTCAATTATTAAATAGATATTTGTACCCATAAAAAGGAAAACAAAGAAGAAATAAGAAGGGAATCAAAAGCAAAATAAAGAAAAACTGCTAACAGCTTTATATGCTCTAAGTACAAAATAATTTTCCTGTGTAAAAGCACCATTTATTACCCAAATAATTCTTCCTTTGGATGGAAATTATGTTTTCTTTTCCTTGTTTTGGCCTTTTTATTTTATTCTTTGTTACCATGCATTATCATTAAATTTCCTGTAACTGGCACTAGTGAATTGGGAAAAAAAAAGGCTGCTTTTGAAGCCTACACTTCTCAACATACTGAAATCCCAGAACCATGTTTTGACATGAAAGAGCTGGCTAGCTTCTGCCACTGTTATAGGATTTACTAAACCTTAGTATAGTAGAATAGAATAGAATAGAATAGAATAGTACAGCTACAAGGTCTATCTGCTGCCCCATCATGCAGTTACTCTACCTGTGATTGTGTTGCACAACTTGAACATCATCTTGCAAAGCTTGATCCAGTTCCCAAATTGTGTGCAGGTTTGAATTCCAACAGGCAGTCCAAAGAATAAGCTCAGGATATATGTTACTTTAAACTAACTCAAAAGGGCATACTTTTATGAGACAAAATTGAGGAAACACTGCTGATGCAATACATTTGTAGACCTCATTGTCCCAGTAATTTTTCAGGAATGTGGTTTACCTGCCACATTGACATTTTTATATGGTTTGCGTTATCATTTTGGAATTGTAGTTTATAATGCTTTATTTACCCCAACCTGCACCTGTCAGGATTGTTGGGCTTCACCTTCCACCTGCAGACCTGAGGAAAAATTGCTTCCATAATAAATTTTTTATATCACAGTAATGAAATACTGGATAATTTTTTTTCAAGTAATATGACAGCTTGTTTCAAAGAAACAGAGCATCACTGTGCCTAGAGAGATACTGTCTAAAGATATTGTAAATCCTTGTGCTCACAGCTTCTGATTGGGTCGGCTTGCTGTGAAATGCCATTCCTCAGCTGCACAAGGGCACTTCAGACCATGCCTGTTTTTCACCTTCAGTCCTTCCTTCTGATGGGTAATAGATTTCTTCATATATATTACCTGACTGGCATATAGAATAATGCATTACAGTAGGTTTTGCAGGATGGCATTTGTGTATTCATAAGGAGCAGAAAAAGTAGGAATGAACTTTAAGTACTGCATGAAGAGCAAAGGACAATCCTTTGAGTACAATCTCCTTTTCAAACCTTATTTCATATGCTAAGGTTATTTTTTGAAACAAATTCCCACAAAAAATGGCAGCTTCTGCATCCTTCTTATGACAAACACTGCACTGTGCAAAGGCACCAAATAACTTCTATACTTCTCTTCATCCTTCAGATATGATACTAAAATCTTCTTAAATTTATAGTAAAAGCTATAATGGTTTAATAGTTGGTCTCCAGAAATAAAACTAAACTGTGTCTCCAGATGCAGAAGTGAGGATTTTGCAATGTGCACAGGGCAATACGAAGGATCATTGTTTGGAGTTGTGCAGCATTATCCATGGTGAAAAGATGATGCAGATCTCAAAGCATAAGACTGCACACTGCTTCAAACCTTGGAGATGAGAGTGAGGTGGGACTCGTGAAGTTTGTTCCAGATCATTTGTGAGAATCTCCCTCTAATTTTCCTCAAGCTCAATAACCCACATTACAAGAACTCAAAATAAAGAGCAATGTTGCTTGACTTCTGGTACCTAAATTGCTATTATTAAGAAGACACATTGTCATGCCTATCAGTGAACAGAGAGGGGCTTTTCCAGAGGGAATTTTCTTCTGAAATGCTTTTTATATTATACAAAGGAAACAGCTCCCAAATTCTCCAAGAATGAATTGTGAATGATGTCACAAAATCAAAATATTCTAGTGAAGAATTATAAATTTCTACTTCTGTCTGCCTTCACTGAGACAGGGACCTCCTAAGAGAGACAGGGACCTGCTGGAAAGAGTCCAGTGGAGAGCCACAAGGATGGATGGGGAACTTGAGCATTTCCTCTATGAAGAGAGACTGAGTAACCTGCATTGTTTAGGCTGGAGAAGAGAATACTGAGAGGAGATCTCATAATTGTCTATAAACATCTGAGGGGTGGGTGTCAAGTGGATGGGGCCAATCTCTTTTCTGTGGTCTACAGCAATAAGACAAGGAACAATGACTGCAAACTGGAACACAGAAGGTCTCACCTCAACATGAGGAGAAACTTTTTTACGGCAAGGGTGATGGAGCACTGGAACAGGCTGCCCAGAGAGGCTGTGGAGTCTCCTTCTCTGGAGACTTTCAATACCCACCTGGATGCGTTCCTATACAAACTACCCTAGGTGATCCTGCCTTGGCAGGGAGGTCAGATTCGATCTCTGGAGGTCCCTTCCAACCTCTAAGGTTGTGTGTGTGTGGCATTGTGTGTGTGTCTCTATCTCTATCCTAGAAACCATAGGAAATTCTTCAGAAGCTACAATTGAACTGTAAGTGTAAGGAATGAATATGAACTCTTCAGAAATTCTATGCTGCATGGGTAAAGGCAGACCCAGTGAAGCTAAAGCACTGCACTGCAAGAAAAACACATAAGGATCTCATTTAATCACCTGCATAAATATAAATTTGGAATGAGTTAACTGAACAGAAGAATGTTATGATATGTTGCCAGCTCTTTCCCCCTCCCCCCCTTTTTAAACACTACAGCTCATAATCAGTATTAGCAAAAGCTTTATGAAAGCAACAGTCAAAGTCTAGTAAACCTGAAGACAAGTGTCCAGTGAATGTGTGATGTGAAAGTTACCCTACGTTTCCAACAACAAAAATGTGACACTGGGAATGAGCAGAACTGGCCAAGATAAAAGTAGAAGTGACTCTGGGACAAAATTGAGATGCCCCAAACTGGTATTACAGTGAGCACTGGAAAGCTTTAAAATTCCAGAAAGGCAACTTCCTGGCTGTATTTCAAAACAAGGACATAGCCTATGATGATAACCTATGTGTAATAACTCTACAGCTTTCCATCATCTCAGGCTGTGTTGCAGCATTTTGAGCATCATGACCTTTTGAAGGAAATACTCTAAGGAAAAACATAAAAGAAGGAAGCATAGTAGCTAAACTAGTAAGCAACAGAAGAAAACAAAAAGACAAACTTAAGGGGAAAAACCAAAACAAACCAAAAAACCCCAATCAAACCAAACCCAAAAACCCCCAACAACAAACCATGAGAATTCCACATAGAAAGCTGTTATTTCAAAACTGAATTTATAATTTCAGGCCAACATCCATCTGAACTTCAGTTAGGGTTATTGCTTGCTATTAATAAGCAGTGAAAATCCTTTTAACACTACTTTGGTGTTCTCAGAGGAAAAGACTGAAGTGTTTCACCATCAGAGGACCCAAATAAATGAAAAGACATCTGTATAATAAGACCACCATCTTCTTTCTTAACTTCTCAAGGTCTGCACAAGGACCCAGGGGTCCTGATTGATGAAAAGCTCAACATGAGCCGGCAGTGTGCACAAGCAGCCCAGACAGCCAACTGTGTCATGGGCTGCATCAAAAGAAGAGTGGCCAGCAGGGCAAGGGAGGGGATTCTCCCACTTTGCTCTCATGAGACCTCATCTGGAGTACTGTGTACAGTTCTCAAGCCCCCAACACAAGAAGGACATGAAACTGTTGGAGTGAGTCCAGAGGAGAGCCACGAAGATGATCAGAGGGCTGCAGCAGCTCTGCTATGAGGACAGGCTGAGAGAGTTGGGGCTCTTCAGCCTGGAGAAGAGAAGGCTTCGAGGAGACCTCATAGTGGCCTTCCAGTATCTGAAGGGGCCTACAGGAGGGCAGGAGAGGGACTACTGACAAGATCTTGTAATGACAGGATGAGGGGGAATGGGTTTAAACTGGAAGAGGGGAGATTTAAACGAGATGTTAGGAAGTTCTTTACAGTGAGGGTGGTGAGACACTGGAACAGGGAGGTTGTAGCTGCTCTCTCTCTGAAGGTATTCAAGGCCAGGTTGGATGAGGCCTTAAGTGACCTGTTCTAGTGAGAGGTGTCCCTGTCTATGGCAGGGGGTTGCAACTGGATGATCTTTGAGGTGCTTTCCAACCTAAACCATTCTATGATTCTATAACCTTATGCAGTCCATTTTGCTAACTTTTGTTATATCACATTAAACTGCTAAGAAGTGTTCCATTGTTACAGAATCAACAGAATAAAGCCTACAGTGTTCTTGTTTTAACTCAGTCTTTGAGTATGCATAGACATACCAAGAACAAAATCAGAAAGGAGTGCACAAGACTGAAAAACAAAGGGAAAACTGCTGAACTAGTAGTGTAATTTTAGGAGAATTTGCCCTGCTGCCCCACTTCTTGAAAGCCATTTCCCCTTTTGTTTTGTAAATCTTTTTTCAACTCTTTCCTGTGTTTCCAACTGAAAGATGGGTTTTCATGTTCTCAGTCATCTCTCATTACTTTTGTTGTATACAAGGAGGAAAGTGATTTCTGTCTGGTTAGAAGATGACACAAGTCATGCCAGAACATTTTAAACACTGCATATGTGCAAGCAACAGCAAGATTTACTTTGAGATTTGGGAAATGAAAAAAGCACCAAAAATCCTGTCTGGTACTGTTTTCCAGAAACATCACTTCACAGATGAAATAAAGCAGCAGTCTTGATTCTAATTTCATCTGTCAGTTACTTTGGTCTGATAGCTGTACATCAGCAGTCTCCTCCTATCCCCCCATAAACGCATGAGTTCCCTTTCTAGACTGCACCATAGATTCCTCACTGCTTACTGGCTCATTACTCATGAACATGCTACCAAATTATCTCAGCTTAAAACACATTTTTCAACACACTTCTCAGCGGGAGCGTTGCACTTGTTTGTAACACACAATGTCAGACAGAGATCTGGTTTGGGTATGCTCTGAAAATTCTGGTATTGTATCCAGGATTATCCATCCTCCTGTGATGTCCCTTCCTCATTTTTTAAATAACTTTTGAGTCATTTGCTTCCTTTTCTGCTCATTGATTTCCACAACCTCATCACAAATCTGATACCTATTGTAGAGATAGTCCTGTGGCAATTCCTTCAATACCCACTGCAAGCTTAGATTTCTGAATTCTGATTCCATTGTGAGATATTTGGCAGTAACAATTTCTTCTCATCAGTGTCTTAATTTTTACATATATTTAAGTAGCTCTTTACTAAAAAACAAAACCAAGAGAACAAACAAAAAGCAAACACCACTACTTAAAAAAAAAAACCAAACCAAACTGACAGTTGTTTCATACTCAGAGGATGAATAATACCCTGAATGCAATGCAAACCCAGCTTAGAAGGGCAGCAGAAAAGTCAGGCACTGCTTAATTCCTGCATTGGCCCTACCATTATTTCGACCTCATTTATCATCTTTGAGGTGTTGAGCACCTCAGCAAACCAAAAACATATTAAAAAGAGCAGAGTACAGTCAAAATCAAATACACTGCCTAAAACCTACCCAAAAAAAGTGTGCTGAATTCAGCATAAAAACCTGAAAAGACAGTTTATGGAAGGACACAGGCAAGTGCACTCTCCTTTACAGCTTAAAAGTGGGTAAGATAAATGCTGCAAATAGAAATTTCTTTCTAATGCATGGTTTTTTTTTTTCCTTCCTTCCCTTTTGTCTTTTATTTTCTCCTTTCCTCCCTTTTCTCTTCTTCTTTCCTCTCTCTTCTTTCCTCCTTTCCTCCCTTTTCTTTTCTTTTCTTCTTTCCTCCCTTTTCTTTTCTCCTTTCTTTTCTCCTTTCCTCCCTCTACTTTTCTCCTTTCCTTTCTGCTTTCCTTTCTTTCCTTTCCTTTTCTTTCCTTTCTTTTCCTTCCCCCCTTTTGTCTTCTATTTAACCAAAACCAAGTGAAGAGAAACCAACTTTGACCATGAACCATGGTGATCAGGTAGTCATCTTGTAACATTACCTAGATGTGGATTTAATTTTAAAGAGTTCCATATACTTTTGAAAACTCTATTCAGTAATTATGATTTCAGTGCACACCTTCTAATTTGTATCCTCACAGTTCCTAGAATTTTGGGTGTATTATGGAAACCTGCTTCTACCTGAATTTGCTTTCTAAAATACTTACCTTGCCCACACCCTCACTTTATTTTCATGCCACATGTTTTTTGCTCTATCATGAATTATACTCCAGTTTTGTTTTAGTAGCTTCTTTCCTGTGATCTGCACAGTTGAATGTTTTTGTTGGTTTTTTCTTTTCACTCATATACAAAGCACCACAAATTGGAATTTTCTTAATTATATTCAAAGTCAACAAACGTCCTCAACATTCCATCTATTTCTATTTACTCTAATGAATTTTTTTGGATGTCCGAGTGTATTTTTTCTCCAGCCTATGTTTGCTTTAGTTCAAGAGCTTCCTGGCAGACAAGGGCTGTGTGGAACACTGAGGCAAAGAGGCAGTGCTTTATGAGTAAGATATCTGGTTGCTTAGGAGGGAAGAGACAGGTGTTTTTCACCGTTATGAGGCACATTCCACCCTACAAACTCCCCAGGTGGCACGAAAGGAGAGAATCCGAAACATACTTTGAAAGCTTTTGACAAGACATTTCTGATCTACCTACATACCTTTGGTGGCACTTGATGCACTTGTCAGTGTCCAGTATTTGTCACCCATTAAAGGAAGATGCAGTAGTTTACTGCAGCTCTAGCTAGCATAATAAGAATTTGTAGTTTGCCGTTTTTCCTTGACTTTGTAATTCACGTGTACTCCAAGTTTATCATAGTGAGTTACTGAACCCACTGCCAAAACACAGAGGACATCTTTTGTATGTATAAAAGGATTTGTTTAGCATTAGACACATTCTCAACATTGCACACAACTGTTTCTTTTAGTGGTTTCCTTTAGCTAAAGTAAAATCCAAACAAAATTACCACAATGCTCAAACCCTAATTTATCTTCCACTATCCTATAAGTACGGGATCTCCTCACAGACGTTTTCTTAGCCATTTAGGAAGCTACCATCCTGAAGATGAAATAACTTATAATTTTTTGGGGTTGTGGGGTTTAGGTTTTAAGTTTGGGGTGGGTTTTTTTTAAATCTTTAATCTATCCAAAATTCACCACTAAGTACTCTCCTTTATTTAAGCTTTATTGAAGTGGAGCTTTTCCATTGAATTTTCAGTGGCATGTTTCAGATGCCTCTGGGAACAGTCAACCTACAAGTGGAGAAAAAAGGAGCAACAAGAACCTGCTCCTGGACCAAGAGCTCCAGGACAGTTGATCCTACTCATTTCAGAAAGCAACACTTTACCTGGACACTGTACTAGGAAATAAAACAGCAAAAAGAAGTCATGATACAGGCTAAGAAGATTTTTTTTTTCCCCAAGTCTCACTCATTAAATTAGCTCTTGCCTTACAAATCAGTTTGCCAGACATGAAATATTATCACTATGAAGTTAAACATTTCGGACCATCCCTGCACAAGCTTAATAACAGGAAGTTTTGTCCACAGATTATCCCAGAAATGTTAAAAAAAATGTGTCTTGGTGGTAGGTTTGGGGTGAAGTAATAGGAGAACGTGGGAAATGATGAAGGGAATGGAAAGACAAGCTGAAGAGAACACAAAGGATCATCTAGTCCACCACACCTCCCCAAGGCAGCACCAGGCTTCCTAAAACATTTGGCTTATGACTGCATTTAATTCAAACTTCCCTTGTAAATCAAATATTCAAGATCACTGATTATCATCATTGTACTCTGCCTCCTTCTTAATGTACTGTGCCCAAAGCAAAATACCATGCTCCAGACTACCAACACACACACAACTAAATAGGGAACGTCTGTCAACAGCAATTGCCCACACTGTGCAGACATGCATTTAAATTGAACTACTGACAAAAAAGAGAAACCCATGCCCTCTTCCTAAATAGCCAAAGCTCATTTCTCAGAAGTATACAACATCCCTTTAAGCATGCGAACTTGTAAGGCAGTTATAATAAGAGACTGATAGATAGTGCTTAGTTGCATCAGAGAAAAATGAAAATTATAAATATTTAGAACACATTCACTTTTCAGTGTCTTTGGTAGTTGAATCAGCACTGATAAGAAATAATCTTCATTCTGAAGCATATGATTAGCAAAGAATATGGACACGGTCTTAGTAAAACAGGTGAGGAGCGGATATATTCATCGGCAGTGCTAGTGCCACAAATGACAACCCTGCACGAGAACAGGAGGCACAGTGCCCACAGTTCTGGCTAAGGCAGATATCCCTTCGTAAGATATATAAAAATCAAATCTCTCCTCAGGCTCCTTTATTCCAGGCTAAAAAACATCAATTCCCTGAGCCACTGCTCAGGAGACACACTTGTGCTCTGAACCCTTCACCACTTTTGTTGCCCATCGTTGGATATGCTCCAGCACCTTGATGCCCTTCTGGTAATGAGGGCTCCAAATCTGAACACAGTATTTGAGGTGCAGCCTCACCAGTGATGAGTACAAGGGAATGATCACTTCCCTAGTCACATTATTTCTGATACAGGCCATGATGTTGTTGGCCTTCTTGGGCACCCAGGCATACTGCCAAGTCATATTCAGATGGCTGTCAACCTGCACACCCAGGTCCTTTTCTGTTGGGCAGCTTTCTAGCCACTCTTCTCCAATTCTGCAGTGTTGTGTAGGATTGTTGAGGCCTAGGTGCAGGACCAAGCACTTGGCTTTGTTAAGCCTTAGATCACTGGCTATCCTGATGCCTACGTAGAGTCTTTCTACCCTCAAGTATACCAACACTCCTGCCTAACTTGGTGTTGTCTGCAAACTTACTGATGGTGGACTGAATCCCCTCATCAAGATCATTGGTAAAGACACTAAACAGAATTGTTTATGACTTATACATTATGCAATATCCATTTGGTCAGTTTGGATCAGTTGCCCCAGATCTGTCCCCTCCTACTCTACTGTAAACTCTCAACCTACTTACTGGCAGAAGTGGGGTGTGAAATCATAGAATGATAAAATGGTTTGGGTAGGAAGGGACCTCAAGAGATCCTCTAGCTCCAGCTCTTGTCCTGGTAAGAGACACTTCATTCTCTCCAAGAATGAACAGGATTATCCCTGGCTTGCATTGATAATTCATTATTGTTTCACATTGTACAAGCCCACAAGCACAAAGATTAAAGTACAAAATACATAATATGTTTCTCACATGATACAGTTAGCAGGAAATATTTCAGACAAGTTCCCCTCAGAAAAGGCTGGCTCATTAAAAGCAATGTTATTGGTAAAGAAATGTTGTCAGTTCATTTCCCTTTTCAAAAAGCTCAAATATCCCCCGTAGATATTTTAAAGGCTCATAGAAGACTAATATGCAGGAAAACAAGCCAAAATGAAATGTTACAGGATTACACACATTAAATATTTAAGTAGATTGGATTCACCTTTACTCTGACCTTTATTTATACAATAATTTATATTTTATCTTTTTTTTTTCCCACTGTTTCAGAGAGGAGAAATTTCTGGAAGGTCAAAGAATTCTTGACACACATTATCATAGAATCAACCAGGTTGGAAGAGACCTCCAAGATCATCCAGGCCAACCTAGCACCCAGCCCTAGCCAATCAACTAGATCATGGCACTAAGTGCCCCATCCAGTCTTGTTTTGAACACCTCCAGGGATGGCGACTCCACCACCTCCCTGGGCAGCTCATTCCAAGGGCAAATCACTCTCTCTGTCAAGAACTTCCTCCTAACATCCAGCCTAGACCTTCCCCGGCACAACTTGAGACTCTGTCCCCTTGTTCTGTTGCTGGTTGCCTGGGAGAAGAGACNTGTTCAGCTACTATCTACCAGGACCCCCAGGTCCCTCTCTGCCTGGCTGCTTTCAGCCACTCTGTCCCCAGCCTGTAGCACTGCTTGGGGTTGTTGTGGCCAAAGTGTAGAACCCTGCACTTGGCCTTGTTAAATTTCATCCCTTTGGCCTCTGCTCACCCATTCATCCTGTCTAGGTCCCTCTGCAGGGCTCTCCTACCCTCCAACAGATCCACACCTGCTCCTAGTTTGGTGTCATCTGCAAACTTCCTGATGCTGGACTCAATCCCCTGTTCCAGATCATCAGTAAAAATATGGAACAGGAGTGGGCCAAGCACTGATCCCTGGGGCACACCACTAGCGACTGGCTGCCAACTGGATGTGGCACCATTATAATTATCTTTGATCCATATTCCAGTTTTGTAAAGTAATTTCATGATATTTTTTTAAAGAATATTTTCTAAGAAACATTTTGAAAGTGTCTTTCTTTATCCTCCCTGTTTTGTTTCACCATTAGGGTAATTTCTTTTGCGTACAGTCTTAGTATTAAAGAATCCTATGACTTACTCTTCCCACAGCATTAGTCAATGATTTCAAACATTGTAGACTACTTTCTTGTAGCAATTAATTGTGAAACCACAGACAGAAATTTTAACTTAAAGTGAAGCGTAGACATCAGAAATGCTGGCAACAATCCTGATTTACAATCAACTCCTCAAGACCCAAGGCAAAACAGATATTCTAAATAGATTAAGAATGCTATATAAAGCAAGGAGTATCTTTTTTTTTCTGGATAAGATAGGGTTCATTTCACGTGCTGAACTCTGAAATACTACCAAACCCAAGGATATAGATGTTCAGAAAAGCATGTCCTTGTAAAATTGGCAATAAACAGCAGTAACAGTATCACATATACATAATAGTTTCTCCATTCACAATCACCAATGCACTGGGCCCTTATAAGGTTCAAATCAGTGTCTGATAGAGGTTTATACCATGGAAGAGTATTGCCTCTGCTGTCTTAAATACACAGGCCATGCTTGTTGCACTTGTGGAGAGATATGACTTTGGTGGGTTTTCTTAGGCATCCATCAGACAAGGCAAGATCTTTGCTATCTGATAAACTGCCTTCTTCCTGCCCCTCAATGCACAGGCCCAAAAGACTTTTTGACAACTCCCTCAGGCAGGTCAGCATTTTACTTTATAACTAATAAGAACATGATATATCAAAATGCATTCAAAATTCTGCAGTTACCAATCACACAACACACACACACACAGAGTATTTTTTTCAGTAAGCTACTTATTGAACTCATCTAAGCTTCTATGAAAATCAACCCTTATACTAAACACTTACACACAAAACTGAAAGCTAGTCGTGGGTCTGGCCAGGGCTGACATGAATACTTAGCTCAGGAGAGGGATCACTAACAAGTCTTCATTGGAGTAGACTGTGAGTTAAGTGCCTCATTTGCACAAGTGCTGATTTTGCACATTTTCACATCTGAACGCCTGGATTTTTGTAGACATTTCTAAGTTTGATGCTGAATGGCATTCTGCCAGAAAAAAATCCAAACCAAACAACAAACATAGCAGTTGGGTGCTAAAATCCTACCTTCTGGGCAAACAGAGACTTAAGTGTGATTTAAAATTAAGTGTATATGCATGTGTTAGTAAATATACACATAAAACAGTCACTGGTAGCCCAAATGTGAAGTCTTTATATCAAGATAGAGCATTCATAATATACAAAACCACTGCAGCATAAAGAGAAAAATGGTATATAGTACTTGCAGCCAATATTGCTGAAATCAGCATTTTCACTACAAGGTTATTAATATCTTGCATCTGTTTCATGGACTATTCAAGATGGCACATATCAGCTCAGAGATGTGAGAATTTTCAAGCCAGAACTCTCTTGTTTAGCACCCCTAAGACCTTAGCAAGTCATTATGTTATTACAGAAAAGAAGACCACACGATACAGGTTGCTGTCTTTACTACCAAGGTTGCATTTTGAATCCCTCACTGAATATGTCAGCCCATTTGTAATCACTTACAACATTTCATACATGCAAGTAATTCCAAAAATTTAAGTATGGACTGCATGTCAAGCTTTATACTAAAAAATCATTTGATCTGGGCAGATGTTTTTCTGACTAATTCAATCTTCTGCAACCCCAATGCGGGTTTCAAGTTTGGTTAGTCAGGAAAGAGCATGAAAATAAGCTACTTCTATGTGGAGTCCAACAAAGAGCAAACATCCAGAAAACATTTCATTTACTTGGTCTCAGTACTTCCCTAAATTAAATGTTAAGGCTTAGACTCTCATTTGACAAGGAACGATACAAGTCATGTTTGTGGACCTAAGTACAAGAAAGAAATGCAAAGGTCAGGAAATATTGCACATTGTCTCCCTTAAAAATCTTTTCTTAATATTTAGCAGCCTGAACAATACTCCAAAACCCTTTGGCTAGGAGGTCACATCCTGCATTTTTTCCAAAATTAACTGGAAGACACAGGCATGGGTAATTGGTGTAGTGCTGGAAGAAGCGTCATTAAGAAGATGGTAGTCACAGCATTCTTCCTCTGCTTATTCCAAGCAGCAGCCAGTAGCTAAAACTTCTAGAGTTGCAAAAAAATTTCATCTGAAACAGGGTTTTGTACTTCTAGTAGCCACATTTTCAAGGGAAGTACTAGTTCTCATGAAATCAATTGAATGTTAGGCTAAAAAGGTTTGTTCTAAAAGTCTATATCTAGCGAAATCAAAAGATCTGCTTTTCTTCCTCTCAACAGTATTTTAAAGCCTAGCATATCTTCCAACTTTTATTCTTTGCTTTTCAAATAAGGGTGTGTTATACAAGCCTGCAAGTACAGTGCTTCTTTTGTAACCTGATTTAAGAGAAATTAAAGGTCAATTCTCAGCATTTTTTTTTTCCTGGTTATTTACACATCTTGAAAATTAGGATAAAGGATCTGAAATCTAGTGTTTCAGGGTAGCATTTATTTGACTGCATTGAAAACAAAACAAACAAGCTAAACTTGCCACACCTATGTGGAAGCAAGTAAAAACGCTAGCAGGGAATCAGCTTTCTTTTTTTTTTTCATGAAATAAATGCTTTTGTTTTTTTGCCCAGATAGATTTTTGCATAATGTGCTACAGCTCATCTCTGAACTACTCGCAGAAAATCCCAAGAACACAATGCGAACGTAAAATTCTACTGCTTGTTGTCTAAAGGCACCTCAGTTTTACAGCAGCTGTGTTGATGCTTTCAACCTCTTTATTACCTGAAAACCTATCAACAGCTTTATAACGGTGCATGCAATACAGCTCAGTTTGCATTTGCAAAACTTACTTTTAAAAACGGCAGATGTGTGCCAGCACATCTGGAAACTACTTTTAATTATACTTTCCTCAAGTGGGAAAGCAGTAGCTTGTACCCATAGTGAAGCTTTTATATCTGACCACACAAATGCTAGCAACCACCTGTGCTTTACACTGATTTTCATTATAGAGTATATCACATTACTACCCTATTATTCCAGAATGACATTTGAAGCTGTTGTGTGACTAAGTTGCAGCAAGTGTGGTCCTGAAAAGGCCTTTCTACTCTACAAAAACGTAATAAACTCGATTGCAGTTAGGGTACTTACCGCTCAGGATATCACAATATGTAGGCTCCTAACGTTGGCTTCTCTTGCTCTGAAAAGTCATAAAAGATAGGCATTAACAACCATGATTACCTGTCTGGGAATTGAAATTTAGCAAACTAATGTATGTCCCTAAATGAGATACCTTGTAAGTATTAAGAATTCCTTTCCAATATTTCCTTCCTATCATTCCTTCGAAGTTTCCTTGCTACTATTATTATGGGAGTATTACAGTCAAATACTCTGTGTCCTCAGCCATGCTCTGAGACTACAAAAAAGCTATTTCAGCTGTGATCTGTCAGCCTAACAGTATTTCAATTATGTCATAAATATTTTCATAGGTTGCAAACATTGTGAGTTACACGACTAGGCTGGTTTTTCTAAACTTAACCTTCCCCCCTTCCCCCATTACTCCCTCCTGCCTCACCCAAAATGTAACAGCTTTTTTTCATCACTGTTCTTCATTTCTTGGGGGGGTGGGAGAAGGAAAGAAAAAAAAATTTAGATGTCTGTAAAATCTTTTTTCTTCTTTACAAGACTCAGTATTTTGGAAAAGTGTAAGAAGGTGCCAGAAAATTTTGTATATTGTAATGAATGGAAAGGTTGAGCATTTGCAACGCTCAGCCCTTGGGAGACCTGGCATAGCCAGGGACAGACACATCAGAAACGGCCCCCAGTATGTCTGACTTTGCAGAATGTAAAGTACACAATTTTACAGATTATATTTTAGGACAATTTGTTATGTTTATCTGCAAAAAAAAAAGGAAAGTAACAAAAAACCTTCCTGATATTACTTTAGTATAATTTAATTTGCTCATCATCTACTATGATGGAAAGAAAAGCTTCTACACTGTTACACACCTATACACATTCGCCTGTCTCATATATTCTGTCTTTAATTCAGGACTTCGATTTTGCAATAACTCATGAAGTCACAAATGATCCCTTGCAGGACCGAGCGTTCTCTCAGTGTGCTGCCCACGTAACTTCATTGCGTGCTGCCAACGGCTATGGGATTACAAGTGAAAGAAACTCCTACTTTGAGAAAGACTCAAAGCAGTTCTTAGCCTGGGATCCTGAGACAGTCGCTACGTTCCCTCTCTACCAGGCATAACAAGTGATCTGTATGGTCACAAGTACCTTGGCTCTGCTCCTGTCCTCCCACCACTCTTCCCCCACAGCTATGCACAGCCTCACTGAAGCGCCCCAGTGCCGCTGTCTTACACCACCCAGGAGAGCTGCTGCTTCTACAGCAGGCAGGACTCTCAGGGTCACAGAGGGAACGGCAAGATATACTTTAAATGCACCTTTTTTGTCATCTCAGAGCCCCCCATGTGACACCTGGTAGGCATTTAAATGTCCATCCTACAAGTACCTATTAAAATAACATAAGGAGTGTTCACTGGGTCATATAAATAACTTTTGCAAAAATGTTTGTAATGTTTTATGAAATTGAATATGTTAATGGTTCATAATCCCAATGCCATAAAAGCATAACCTGATTTCACATTGCAAATATATTTATTATCCATTCAAAGAAAGCACAATATTGCTTCTCCTTTTATTATCTGTGGCAAAGACTTTAGACTTCTAAAATAAAATGTTCATTTCTATGAGTTGCTTAAACCTATCAGAAGAAAAAGGATTGTGGTCTCCAGCCAAATAAAGGCACAAACTTTTAAAGAAGCTTTCCAACTATATGCTTAAAGGGCAAACAAAGAGTAAAAGACTCTACAGTGCTCTACAAAAAAATAAACTTTATTTATTTTAAGATGAAGGTACCCTTATGTAAAGAAAATTATGTCTATTTAACAAAATAAGGTAATGTAAATTCATTCACTCTTGGACATACATCCTCTAATGCAGCATTTAAACAGAGATACACTAGAAGACAGGTATCTGCACTTTCTGAACTCTGACTGAAATGATGATACAAATTGGTATGACCAAGGTCAACCACAAGTCATTTTTAAAAGCAAAGGAGGATGACGGAAAAGACTGCAAATGGACAAAATAAGCACTCGGATATCTGCTTCTTTACGGCACAAAGAACGCATGTTCAAGCTTTTCTCGCAGAAAAACATTCTCTTTGAGGAGTGCCAATGAAGACAATGAAGCTGCCAGCTCACAAGGTGCTGGACCCAAAGAGCCACAGAGAGATTCTCTCTGTTCATTGCAATGGGCCCTAGTTCAGCCTTATACCTCTTTAACTACCCCACTTGTAATGCTGTCATCATGAGCTTAAGGATGTGGCTGGGAAGGAGAGCAGAAATGTCTTTGAAGTCATGAAATATATCCAAGATCCTGGATACCTCCCATTTTAAAACACTGAGCCAAATGCACTCAAGCCCTAGTGGCAGGTTAATAGTCTTGAAGCAAGGAACAAACAGAGAAACCCCACACCATGGATGCATACTCATTGCCTAAATCTCTTTGATTGCATTTGGGTGCACTGGATTTGTACTCCTAGAACAGGACAGTCAGACAGACTGCGTGCCTGAAGCCACGTCAGAGCCTGCACATCATGCTGCTGCCCCTAAGACCTGCTGGAAACCACCTCGCTGGCCAGGGGCTGGTGGTGCTTGGGGCCACACACATCTGCAGAGGGAAAGCATCTGGGCCTAGGAACAGGGTGCCAGCAAGTCTGAGTAGGGAGAGAGACTAGTTCTAGGAGCAGGGTGTTGCTGGCAAAGCTGCAGTAGTTTTCCCTAGAGTAGGGTTAATGGGGTGCCCATTTTCTCCTATAGCAAACTGAAAATACTAAAAAATCTTTGCAATTCCATTGGCTCTGCTAAGGGAGCCTGACTGGAAGGACAATGCATCTTTGTTCTCAATTAAAAACATTATTTGGGCACAGAAATTATTTAAAAGCCAATAGAAATATGATTTTTAAAAAATTATAACCACAATTTATCAATTGAAGCAAATGTTTTAAACTATCAAGGCTCGGTAGAGAAGAGAGGGAGTAATAACAAACATGACTATGATTACATGTAGCCTTCAGCCAGGCAGTGCAATCTTACTTCTATTCTGAGATAATCGTAGCATAAGAACAAATCAAAACCATAACTCTAGTGAAAAACCACATATGCTGATATAGAAGATATTTCATTAGCACACTACAATACTGGATGTTGCGAGTACTCTGCCTGCTACATTCTCCTTTTCATAAGAATACAGAGAAATCATGGGTACTAAGAAATGGGAAGCAGAGCAAGAAAGAAATGGACAGAATTTGGGTTAAACTGGATTTTCTCCTCTCCTCCTGTAGTTTTTATCATCCAGATGACAAAACATTATCATTAGCAGCTTACACCAAAAGTTAACATTTGCCCATAGTTTTCTATATTCTCTAAACCACAAAGGTTGGAGCCTGTTACACAGTCTCCTTATCTTACTCTGTTACTTTAGAATCTAAGAGCGCATTGTGCACATTAATCTTTCATGGCAGAGTTCACTGAAGTTGTGCCAAAATTCAATAACTATGTTTCATCTGATGCAGCAATTTATTTATCTCATTGGTGAAGTTTAGAACATATAGAACAAAGCTTTTAGTTTATGTGAATGAAATGCCTGCTACAAAAACAAAAGCCAAAACCAACCCACAAGATGAAACAACGCAGCCCTGTTTAATTTCTACAATTTTAAAACACACAGTAGAACCTATTGAGGAATAAAGCTACTTTTTCAAGATCTCCTGTTTTCTTGATAAACTGAAAGTGTTTTACAATACATGTTGGTTTGGGATTTTTTTTTTTCCTTTCTTTAATGAATACATTTATAACTTTTATTCAGATGTAAAATAATATGCACCACTTAACACTGCAGTACTAAAAGATGAAACATTATCATTGAAAATTCCAGCTACAAAGCAAGAATTTGTATTTTGAATGGAGAATAAATTGGTTTACTCTGCTGAAATGGGTAACTGAGAGTTCAACAGTTTTATGGAGTAAATTCTAAGATAGAAAATTACAACAAAGTTAACCTTTATAATTGCAGTCTTTCATTATATGTTTGCAAACAAATAGAAAACATGAAGCCCTCCAAGCAGGAAGACTAAAGAAATGCTATTCCTAAGGGCTGCTAAAAATACATAAAAGGTTAATGGAGAATAGTTAATATCCTTCACATTTCATAGTCTCAGGAAAAGTAACTAACCATTTATTTAACGACCTAACTATAAAGAAGAAACTTCAATTTACTGCTTTGGGATTTAAACCCACAATATCATATCGATAAATTTTAAACTTATTCCTTTATCCTTATGAATACAAAAGATTTTTCTGATGGAAACATAACTTCCTTGTACGTTCGTACAGACAATAGATGAAGGAAAAAGTGTCTGCAATCAAAAGCAAATTTACCATGTTTTTAACTTTTTAAGTCAAACTCTCTTTTACTTCATACATCACATTTTACACTTCAGGATTGCTATCAAACAAAATTTGACTCTAAATTTAGAAACTGATCACAAAGTTTTTGGAGCATAACTCACCGTGATTTGTAATGCAACCCTTCACCAACCAAAACAAAATTAAAACTTCTAGTAGCAGTGCACTAGCATCTATTCATTATTTCACAGTAAAACCCAGATAAGATGAGGAACATCATGGTAGAGCATTTTAAAGTTTTGCATTAACTAAGTATGTATATACATATGTTTAAATTGACCGTATCTGATTTAGAAACTGAGGAGAGATTACTTCCACACAGCAGCCAAATATATTCCATAATGATTTGCAAAGCTTCCACTAGCACATTTACTTTTGCAGTCAGCACGGTCATTTTCTGGCAATGCTTTACATTATAATAGGACTCGACTGTAGTGTCTTTTTCCCTGTTGTAAAACTTCTTAAAAATTCCAGAAAGACACAGTTATGTCCTATGTTTATTTTACTAGCGTTCTCCATCTATTTTTTTCCAGTATGTTAATCTTTGTCTGCTTTTGTTCACTGTAAATACAGCGTGCTATGGTTAAACTCGTGGAAGACTTTTCACTGTTGCAACTCAAGTCTCCTGCAACGTAACAATGAACAAGCTCTCCCAGGCAAGTCCTATGAAAGTACAGACATTAAAGAGTCTATAAAACTCGAGCTTTCCCCAACCTAACTATGTCTTGCATTATGTAATAAAGGAAACATACACACACACACGCAAACACCTTACAGAAAATGTACAGTTTAACAGAAGAAAGACAATACCTGTAAAGCCCATTTTAACAGCAGGAACTACTGCAAAATGGATCAAGGCTGGGGGGGCGGGGGGGCAGGGGAAGGTGCAAAAAGGCTGTTCCACATCGATACTGCTGCTGAAGTATGGTATTGCTTATAAGTAAAACAGACATAGAGGAAGGAACAAGTAACTCCTCGGCTATAGCCACAAATGCTCTACAAAAAAAATTACCTAACAAAAATGCTGCCTAACGCATTCTGTCTTTACATTGAACGCAGATGGAAAGGACACTGGGGTAGAGTATACAAAGCGTGTAATAGGAGGTCCTTCATTTCCAGTTTCTGGGTTGCTTTGTTAAATGCAGATTAAATTCACAAAACGTTCAAGTGTACAATAATAATGTATTCACTTACAGTGCCAGACTTGTTTATATAATATCAGTGAGGAATAATCACCCATTTATTGCACCGATGATCTCCACAAGTTTCAAAACTCTAAGCACGCTTGAAACATGAACTTTTTCGTCTCCTTACTAATATTTGGACTAACTGCCTTTCCCTCTTTTTAAACAACAAAGGACAACCTATCTCTCCTGTTCCCTGCCTCACAGATCAGACCCTATCCAAATTTCAAGGAATCGGGATAAATCCAAAGGCACATCTGAGACTTCCCTTGCAAATTCCGCCCCCCCCCCTCCCTCTCCCAGTGGATTTAGGCATGTTATTTTTCAAATATAACAAAAAAAAAAATCACTTGCACAATTAAAACAAAGAAACTTCTCGAAAACATCACTACTTACTGCTCACTGAGCATAATTTGCTGAGTTTAAAAGTTGAAAGATTTGCCTGCTTTACATCCACAAGTGTTTTAAGCAAGCCCTAATGCTGCATGCTGCTAAATAGGACAATTAGGGCTGCTTTGGTATTTTGCAAAATATAAAGGTACCAATGATCCTCATTATGCCTTAGCTCCCTGTAGTCTGAGTTTTGGAGGTGCATAAGCTGCAAAAATTTATAATGATAATAGCAACAATTTGGTACACAAGGAAAAAGCAGACACTACCACCCCCCTCAAACGCTTCAGATATACTGTATAAAGTCATTTTGACATGCCTACACAACTGGTTGTGGCAGCTTTCAGACACGATTCCTAATCACAAAAAAATGCTTCAGGTTCTTTTAGAGAAAGCTTGCCGTTGGGAAGTTGATTTTGGCCAAGTGCCAAAATCATGTGCAAAAGGGGCCCTCATTACCAATTCATGGCAGCCTTCAGTGCTGACAAAAAAATGTGACCCAACAGGCTAAAGCAACAACTAAAATTAAAAAGTATGAGACAAAGACAACTTACTTAATATTCCTTCCATCGCCACATTAAACTTTTCCGTAATTAAACCCTTGTTAATTCAAAGCAGTTTTCAACTGCTTTTAAATGATTGCACAGGCAGTCTGTAACAGTTGAAAGCTTTCCCTGTAAATTCTCCCCAGCCACTCCACTTTTAGCAGCGTTTGGGTCCACCAGCAGAACTTTCTGCCCTCTGCCTCTGTAAGAAACCTCCTCTCCAGAAAGAAGCGAGGCGCCCGCACGTATTTCAGCGAAAACTAAGCAGAACACTACAAGATTTTGCAAGCGTTAGAGGCATAGGAGGAGTGAGGAGGGGGGGAGGAGAGAAAGAGCTCCATACGCGGGAGCAGCTATTTCCCAAAGTTTCTACAAAGCTTATCAGAACGGGCATGCAAACAGTAAGCAATCGCAATTAACGGCGCTCCTGACAAGACTATCCCATAAAAGCAGATTTGATACGCGGCCTTACCTAGATGTCGTCTGTTTTTGCTGTGGATCAAAAAGTTTCCTGCCTAAGCACAGAGATATTCTTTCACAAACCATAAAGGCCCCTTTTATTAATCCAGCACTGTAACAGCCTGCTTTCTACACCATGTTGAGAGCAGGATGCGTCAGCTTTCGAGAGAAAAACAGTCTTACTACACAATTAGTGACAGATAGTATAATAGAGGATTTATCTTAAAGAGTGAAAAGGCATTTTTTAAAAAGCAAAGAGGGTGCGGTCAGATGTTAGGCTATCCCTGAGAAAAGGGGCCTAGGCTGCACTAGTACCTAAATACTAGCAGAAGCTTACTGGGAAGGGAGCCAATGGAATGACTTTGTTTGACCCAGCTGCCAATCTCTCCTGAAGCACTGCGCCAGACTAAACACTGACACTATTTTAACTCAAATCAGGCTACAGCAGCTGTTTGCTTTCCGGCTCTCAGCTATGCACCATGGCCATGATGACTCTGCACAGCACATATGATAGAGTTGGGGAACTTCTGCTAAAATATGTTCCATGTTTGGGTTGCTGGTATAGAAACAGGGTTTTCTTTCTCTCTTTATCTTTCTTCCTTTCTCTCTCTCTTTCTCCCTCTTTCTCTCTCTTTCACCCTTTCTCTCTTTCTCTCTCTTTCTCCCTTTTTCTTTCTTCCTTTCTCTCTTTCTCTCCCTTTCTCCCTTTCTCTCTCTCTTTCTTTTCTTTCTCTCTCTTTCTTTCTTTCTCTCCCCTTCTCCCTTTCTCCTTTTCTTTCTTTCTTTCTTTCTTTCTTTCTTTCTTTCTTTCTTTCTTTCTTTCTTTCTTTCTTTCTCTCTCTCTTTCTTTCTCTTTTTCTCTCTTTCTTTCTCTTTTTCTCTCTTTCTTTCTTTCTCTCTTTCTTATCTCTGCCTCCATTTTTCCTAAAGTGAAAACAAAGATAAAAATAAAGAAAAATGTGAGGCTTTCAAAACTTCATCATTGTGAGTCAGGTGAAAGGAGAGAAGTTACTACTTGGGGACTGACAAGAACCACAATATATTGTACATAAATGCAAGTGTTTCTAGGACTCCAAAGTCTGTCTACAACTTAATTTTGTTTATTTTCTTCTTGTTAGTTGCTCTAAAATCGTCATAAAAATAATCAAAACAATCTCCTCACTCTTATTGAACTGTAAAGTGACAGTGTATGCATAAATATGTTAGTATGCAGGCTCTACACGTGTGCATACAGAGACATATTTACACATACATCCAGACTCTGATCTAAATTACACCAGTGCAAATTGCATGGTAAGCAACAAAGTTATTACAGGTTAAAGCTGAGAGTGGAATTCGATAGCCAATTTACATATGAAAGCATATGAGACTGAAAAGATACGTAAGCTTTATGAGTAATAGGCATACAGCATGGAGGTTGGCACGTCTTTTCTAATCCAAAAGAAGTCAAAGAAGAATTGTAGCAACAGAAACAAAGCACATACATGTGTTATAATCAAAAGGAGGCTTCTGAAGTATTGAGAGTGCAGCACAGTTGGACACAACACCTACAGTTTCACAGCATTTCTACCTAAACTCAAGCACAATAGCTAAGTCAAAACTTTGTTTCCTCTCATCTCGTCATGGACAGTTGATGGGTCTTCCCAAAAACTGCCTATCATGATACTTCCCTTGTTCAGTTAAGAAAAGTCAGAAGAATACCTCCAGCTAAATCCAAATAGTGTAGAAAGTGAACTCAATCCTTCTTATTTAATATAAAAGTTTGACTTTTCTTGGTAGAGAAAATGACAAGAGAAACAAGAGACTTCTGAATGTCTTCACTGAGCACTGCTGGGTATCTCAAATGCAATATGTATACTCAACAGAGAAAACAGGGGGAAAAGAAGACCCAAAACATAAACAGAAAACAAAATAAAATCGACCAAAATAATCCTAAACCATGAAAGCTGAGCCTGTTGCTCCGTCATACGTTGTTGTACATCAACTGATTTGCATGAGCTGTTCGTCAGTCTGCTACCTGGTGCAGAAACTGGTGCAGAAACTGGTGCAAGTCGTTGCTATCACACAAGTGTACATCTTGATAACTGCCTCTCTCACTGATTCTCCAGTATATTAGCAGCTTAAGGAAATCTTAAAGAATCTACCATAAAATTAACAAGGTTGACATATGAAACGAGTAACAGCTAGCACAAAAAATGCTCAATGTTCCAATCTAACATGAGGACTGAAATGGAAGAGGAAATGCCAAGAAATAATGTGCTGTTACATTTACATTAAAGAGGAAATTTTAAGAAAAGGAGTTACCTACACATGAGAAGTCTGAGATCTTAAAATGGTAGACAAGTGTGACAAAGCTAACAATTCATATGGTCCCTCTCTTTTCTGACTAGGGACCCCAGCAAGGACTTATCATGAGGTGGATTTGCAGGACCCCTAAAGAAAACATGAGTCCTGAATCAGGACTATGTGTCCCCTGTGAAATCACACTTCATATTGCACAAAACAAAAAGACAATACCACAGTGGTAAGTCTGGAAAGATATTAACAATACTGAAATTAGTGTGGCTGGGAAAGCACAAAAGTACAAGATAAGACACAAAATATAGGCTCCTTCAAGGCCAGCTCCTTGAAGCAGAAAAAAGAACATAGACAAATAATTTAGTAACAAAATTTGAGAATGAAAGGAAGAGAACAGTGTTGTTCTCAGTGAAGCCATCAAGGAACTCATCCAAGACAGGACAAGATCAGGATGAGGGTAAACCATGGTGGATGGAGAGGCACTTACAAAACACCGACATAAAAAAGACAAGCCCCTGCAGTTAAAGGTGAGTAGAAAGACTTTTCATTCAAATGCAGTATAATTAGCAGAAAGCTCAATCAACCTTCTCCTTCTTGGAAAGCTAATTGAATATTTATTCCTGTTTCAGTGTGTGAGAGCAGGTCCTCTTAGCATCACTTCGATTTGTAAGTTAAATACTATTGCCATAATTGCCCCAGGGTGGCTGCAGAAGAAGGAGGTGGTATCTGGCATTTTTTTCACTTTTAAACAAACTTTAAGCAGCCTTGGGCAATGCATGAAGAAACATAGGTTAGCACTGGAATAGGTAACTAGTGGAGCTCTGCTGATGAATATAAATCTCTTTCCTTCTTAAAAAAACCTGTTTAGAATATTTATTATCTTATAAGAATTAGTATACCTATTTGCAGTTCCTGTTACAGAAAATCTCTGGTTGTTCCTAAAAGGGTTCTCTGTTAGAAATAACACATTCATTCTTTTTACTTTGATTCTGAGGTTAGGCAGCTGAGTGTGTATGTGATTATGCTGCGTGTATCTACACCATCTAAAATGTCTTCAAATCACTGGTCAATAGTGATCAAGTTTAAGATCAGAGGTTTTAGATGTATTTTTGAGAAACTTAGTAGCTTTGAGTTCTCTGTCCCATTAAAAAAATCTAACTCCAATGAATAGAGGAGAAAACTTTTGTTGGTAATTCCATGAGCAAATATGGAAAGATCTGTAAAAGAAAAAGACTTCCTAACTGCTTCAGTACTTCACAGTAAAATCCTCCACCAGCTCCACACACTTTAAGTTAGTTGAACTTTCATATTTTAAAGACATTTATCCATAGGAAAGTAGGCTTCACTGTTGATGAAATGTTTATTTTGCCAGGAAAAAGCATATTGGGTATATCATCTAAAGGCTTCTTTGTTTGATTGTTTTGCTTTTTAAACTACAGAGTGACTTCTTTTCATCCTTATTTCTTCTGTGTTTGCTACCATAATTTTGGTCCACCTAGTTATGACTGAATGACTCCTCACTATAAGTCAACCGTAGAGCCCTAATTTATTTCAAAGGAATCAGGATCTTATCCTTTTCATCCCCGTCCCCAAGAGGGTCTCAGAAAATGATGCATATAGAGCACTGTGCAGATAGCACTGTGAGGTGCTTGGGTGTGGCTCTGCATCAGCCAATTCTGGAAGAGACAACATAAGAAAATGACATGGCACTGCAATTCATATATGCCCCTCTAGCACTGGAGACGCTGAGCTCCTCAAGTGCTTTGTCTATGTTCAGTTAACTGAGCCATCTACTGTCTGAACTTTTAGTAACCATCTAACTGCTATGGTTTCACTAGTAAGAAGCACTGGGGGATGTGAGAGAAAAAATAATTCTAAAACAAAACACTTCAGTATTTCAGCTACTTCAGGTGAGTTAGATTTCCTTAACTAAAACTGACTTCAAAGAACTTTACTCCCCTGCCTAGTTCAACAGCATATCACAGACCACTAATTTTATTAATATATTTAAGTTATAAGATGCTTAATTTAAGCTAGAAGACAAGAGTGAAATACAAGAGAGAGAAAAAAAACAACAAAATGAACACACTCACACCACTCTCTCAGCCAGAAATACATGCTATACTTTCTACTAAAAAGTAAAAAACATAAATAATAATTCATGAGACAGTCACCTATTCACAATTAAATAGAACCCAGATGGTAACAGCTAAGAAGAAATTTGCCTTAGAAACTTGATTGCATAAATACCATCCATGAAGGATTTTCATAATCCTTTGAGTAAGCCAATGTCCAGCACACCACTACCAGCAGTACTGCATTAGACTCTTCTGTTACATCTGGATTGGAAAATCTGGTGTCGCCATAGTCCATACATGTCTTTTAAATAAGAGCATAGAACGTGGCAGTGACTTTTGTAGCTATGGAGTCAGTCTAATTCAGACTCCAAAATTAGTCTTACACAATCTCATCATCTCCAGATGCTCCTTTATACTCATAAATCTACTAAAATGTTTATATTGTCCCATGCAAAGGGGTGGATGCCTGCTGTGGATTGTTGCTCCAAGGCAGCAATAACTTACTATGTCTTTTCTGTAGCCAGTTGCAGTGTCTTTTGAAGTACAATCTATAGACATTTGCTCTTTCCATCACACCTCCCACATTTCCACAAGCCGCAACATATTTATGCTTCAAGACATCTTCTGGAACAAATCAGTTTTAGTTTTGAATTAGAATACAGCATGACATGAGACAGATATAGCTGGAGTTTCTCCTAAGAATAAATTTGTGTGCTTTCAGAACAGAGACCAAGCAAACGTCAAGCTTGCATATATGCCTTAGTTCCAAGTCAAGGAAATAGCTAACATATGTATTAAAAATTCAGTATAAAACATAATTAGATTACATGTAACACAACTGGCCTCCTGTAGACCACCATCCAATCTTACTAATTCCATATTTGGGATCAATTTTCATGTTGTTATACTAGATAGTGTTGAGAATTCATCAAGGAAGAAGATCCTATTGTGTTGCCAAACAAAAGGGCAATTCTTGCCTCAAACATCAAATTCAGTCTTGGTACATTAGATCCCTTCCCTGAGCTCATGCACAAGGTTAGGTCTCTATACCCACCACTGTGGTTCTGATTACTGAATAAGAGAGACATATTCCAGTTTTTCTTTTGTGGGTAAATCCTCTATGTATAGTTACCATTTATAATTTTCTTTTAAGGAAGTTATATAGATTATGGAAATTAGAAAAAAAACCCAAACCAACAAGATGAAAATAATGAAGATGATTGTTTGTAATGTACTCCTCCAAACATTAAACAAGTATTAACTACTGTCATACTTAGCATTAAATAGAAAAATAAGATGGAGAGCAAACATTTTGTGTTTACATTATTGCATACTGCCTAGATGCCAGCAAGTCTAAGATGGAAAATTATACAGCATTGCAAGAAATCAGGATTCTTGGTGTTTATTTCTGACACTGCTCCTAGCTCAATATGTAACCTTGAGTACATAACTTAGCCTCTTCAGTCACAGATTTTGGCTGATGTAAATTCATAAGGCTCAAAAGACATGTGAAAGGACCTGCACAGTCAAGCTTTTGGACCTCTACATCTTAGCTTCCCTAAAAGTGTGGCAGGTAATATTCTAGTATTTTTAAAGTAATTAATAATTATATTAACACAAACACTATAAATTCTTGTTAAATGGTTTGAGATCTATCTTTGCAGCAATGATGAGAGAATCAAAGCATTTCATTACAAACTACATTGAACTACAATTTCTTGTAATGTTCACCTAGAAGAAAACTATCAAACAAGTTGCTATTGAATATCAAGAATAAAGTTGTGGTTACTTTAAGTGATGCTTTTAAGTAAATTGGAAAGACAGGACATCAGATTCAGTTTTTCGCCGCATGCTTCACAAAGATAGTCCTAAGCACTAATGTGTAGAATTTTAAACTACCTGCTTCACTGCAAAGCTTAAATAACCAATCACTCTGCCAATGCATATGCCTTTAAGTCAGTGCTGTGTTGACACTTTAAATATTTTCAGTTTTTAATATAAACTTTTCAGACAAAAATTTCTCTTAGAGAACAAGGCCCCTACACAACCAAATGGAGGGAAATTACCACTCTCTGTTTTTTCAGTCTCACCTGTTTTAAGTACAGCTGACACAGCACAGATGCATGCATTACTCTTGTCTGGGGGATAGCCTGTTTACCAACCCTTTAATGACTTACAGTTGAGATCACCTCAGTTAGGAATCATGATGGTACTGACCATGAACGTCAAGCAGAAGAGCCTACTAGTTACATCAGGAAACTAAAACTTTGTTTCTTGGATTCTGCTCTAAGCTCTGAAGAGAAAAAACAGGCAACCGGGGTTTGCAAGAACTGACGGTTTCAAAATCCTCCTCAGCAGCCATTTCCACTGCTACAAACTTAGACAAAACCAAAATTAAACCTGCCAACATGGAAGAAATTCCTCTGATCTTTCTGCATCCTACATCAAAAGAGTTGGTTTTCCAAATTCTTGCACTAGACATAGCCTTTATTTGCACATAATAAATCCATCTATAAAATGTCTGTAAACAAAGAATAAAATGCATGTGAATTAACATACACAATACTATTATTGTGGTTTTTAAGGCAAAACTGACTGTCTAGAGTTTTCTCCTTTCAAACTCAAAAACAAACACCAAAGGAATGTCTTTAGAGTCTGTTATTCTTTGCCAGTCAAACACCTACCTAAGCATAGTAGCAACAGATGGTCAAGCTCCATTATTGCTGTTATTGCACATATATGAAGGCCCAAGAGAAGAGACTATCAGCTACAGACTCTTGACAATGTTGGGTAAAAAATCATAATATTACATGGTTTTGGTTAGGGGTTTGTGATATAGCAGAGCAGATTTTACAAGGACACAAAGTGGAAGAAAGCAATACAGTTGATAATTTTCTTATCAAACAAAACTTACTATGTTAGAAAACCTACTTAATAAGTTTCATCATATTGTTTTGATGTTCTAAATTTTCATGACTGGTACTGTGAAGTGAGAGTTCCATTAAATAAAATTTCTTACACAGACTATGCAACACCCTTGAGTCATTCATGCAAATGTTAATCTCTGCATAGAGACTACCTCTTTGATAAAAGACTCCCTATGTTTAAAACCAGCTTTTATTCCACTTTCATCTGCATTTTATTAGTTAGACAGAATTTTACTGTCACTGGAGAAGTTTCAAGTTTAATATAAGGCAACTTGCACATCCCAGCTGAAAAAGTATCAGTTATGAAAAGTAATTTTCAGTTCATTGCACCATCACAAGTTGGTTTACATTTACACTATATGGAGTTAAATTACTATTCCAACATAAACCCCAGAAAACTGGAATTCACTTTCAGAAAATACTTCATTCATGGAGAAGGCCTTGCAAAGCAGAAATATTTTTCAAGTCATGACTATTGTCTATGAATCTGCCTAATATATGCAGAATTCATTTGTATTAGAGAGCTGTATTGCAAGCACTGATTGGGAATACAGGCTTATTACCTTAGTCTCACGAGTAATCAAGTATCACAAATGATCATACAGGTTTTGTTGGTTTTGTACTCTGTGTACATTCATAGAATCACAGAATATATTTGATTGGAAGAGACCTTAGAAATTATCCAGTCCAACCTCCAAATCAGCAGTGAAGGGTCAACACTAAAAAATGGCCCTAAGCACCAGGTTCACACACTGCTTGAACTCCTCTAGGGATGATGATTCCACCACTGCCCTGAGCAGACCATTTTAATGTTCGATCAGTGAAGAAGCATTTCCTAATATCCAGCCTAAACCTTCCCTGGTGCAGCCTGTAACCATTTCCTCTAGTCCTGTCACTTGTTATCAAGGAGAAGAGGCTGGCCCTTTCCTTGCTCCAGTCTCCCTTCAGGTAGCTGTAGAGAGTGATGAGGTCTCACCTCAGCTTCCTCTTCTATAGACTGAACAACCCCAACTCCCTTGGACGCTCCTCAAAAGTCATGTGTTCCAGGCCCTTGTTAAGCCTCACTGCCCTTCTCTGGACATGCTCCAGTACCTCAACATCTTTCCTATGGTGAGGGGCCTAGAACTGAACACAATACTCAAGGTGTGCCCTCACCAGTGTTGAGAACAGAGAGATCAGCTCTCTGTTCCTGCTGACTACAGCGTTTTTAATACAAGCCAGGATGCCACTGGCTTTCTTGGCCACCTGGGCACGCTGCTGACTCACATTCTGTCAACTATCAACCAGTATCCCCAAGGTTCCTCTCCAAGATGTAGCTTTCCAATCACACATCCCACGTGGCACTTGGCATCAATCTAACCTGTCCAGATTCCACTGGAAAGCTCACCTACCCTCAAGCAGATCGACATAGCTACCCAGCTTGGTGTCATCTGCAACCTTACTGTGGGTGCACTCAGTGCCCTCATCCAGATCATCAGTAAAGATATTAATGAGGACAGGCCCCAGCACTGAATCCTGGGGGATACTACTAGTGACTGGGCACCAGCCAGACTTAATTCCATTTACTATCACTCTTTGGGCTCATCCATCCAGACAGTTTTTTATACAGTGCAGAGTGCACTTATGCATTTGCACCATAGAATCTTGGTATGGAATAATCCCTAAAACATTACAATAGTTAAGGAGTAAGTACTTCAGGAATGGGTTCAACAAGAACCAGTACAAGCTAAAACTTCCTCATTGTGTTCTCCAAATAACTAAAATAGATAGTAAGAAGAGAGGATAGGTAGCAGACTATGATCCATTTGAATCCACCTATGTTCAACTTGATGCTGAAAATGATGGTATATCCAGGTGCATGTGGTGTCTATACATACCTAGCATATTTAACAAACAGTACTTCAAAAAGGTGACAAGACCATGCAAGATCTGGACAGCAAACTGACACATTCTCTTCTGTTAAATAGCATTTTAAAAGCATTAAGCATCCATTGCTCAAGTGACTGACCAGCAGAGTGAACCCAATCAGGAAACAGACATATTTCCTGGGCTGATGTTTTTTTCAGTACTTTTTTTTTTTGGAGGGGTGGGGGCTGACTATTCAAGTCTTAATGCATTGGACATGAAGAAGTTGAAATGAAAAGGAGCAGTACTTAATCTTTCATCATTTGATGTGAAAGGCTAGCAAGCTGTGATCAATTGTCAGTACAGTACTCATATGTAAATGAACCTAAACTGGGCTGGTGGAGTGGAATGAAAATGATGAGTAAGAATTGTGAGTACATTAATGATAATAAATAAAATATGAAGAGAAAAGCAGAAGGTGGTGGGGTAGAAGGAATAAAAATAGGAAGAGAAAATGACAATATTGTTTTTCCTCACTTATCAAACCTGTAACCATAGGGCAGAACAAACAGAAACATCAAATCTTTTGCTATTTCAAGTTCATTGTTGGACAGAATTAACAATGGCCATCCCACAGGTTATTCAGCCCAAGAATGAAACCAATTTGGAAAATCATAGAAAAGCTTTTCCAGTAAAGGACACTTGCAAAGTAATAGCAGCAGCTGTGTCACTGGAGATTTATAGATTTTAGAACAGAATAGAATCAACCGGGTTGGAAGAGACCTCCAAGATCATCCAGTTCAATCTATCACCTGGCCCTGTCCAATCAACTAGATCATGGCACTAAGTGCCTCACCCAGGCTTTTTTTGGTAAAAAGATTGTCTGTCTTAGAATCTTCTTTTTAAACAAAATCTATTGCAGAAAATAATAAATTATTCATCACAATCTTAATGATGACTTAAACATATAGAAAAAAATTGAGACAATTACAAACCGTTGTTTTTTTGTTTCAAACCTATGTTAAGCTGAACTAAGTTCCTTCAATTCGCTCTGACACACCTCAGAGATGTAGCTGTAATGTGGAATTGTAGGGTATAAGGGAATCTAGTACTTTGGAGAAATCACTCTCTCCTTTAGAGAAATGCATCTGATACTCTGCTGGAGTGGATTTCCATGACAAGGAAAGTGTGAAACTTTATACCAGCTGGGGATGCGCTCCCATATATCTTTCTCCACGATAAGTGACATGCACTCATTTTAGACTCAGAGTTATCACAGAAACACAGAATTTCTTAGATTGGAAAAGACCTTCAAGATCATGGATTCCAATCATCAGTTTCACACTGACGAGTCCTTCACTAAACCAAATCCCTCAGCACAACATCTAATCTAATCACTATGAATTGCTGTAGTTGGAAAGGACCACCAGGATCATCCAGTCCAACCTTCATCCCAGCACCCTTCATCACTAGACCATAGCCTCAAGCACCACATCTACTGTTTTTTAAAACACCTCCAGAGATGACAACTCCACCACCTTCCTGGGCAGCCTGTTCCAGTGCCTGACCACTCGCTCAGTAAAGAACTTCCTCCCAACATCCAACCTAAACCTCCCCTGATGCAACTTCAGTCCATTTCCTCTTGTCCTATCATTAGTAATTTGAGAGAAGAGACCAGCTCCAGCTTCACTAAAACCTCCTTTTAGTTAGTTGTAGAGAATCATAGATTCATAGAATCAACCAGGTTGGAAGAGACCTCCAAGAAATATGTAAAAACAGTAAAAATCAAACAAACAATGAAAAAAATACATGGTGTGGGCTTTTTTCTTTTTCTTCACATTTGTCTTTTGGAGGAAAACACCGTGGGTGTACATACTTAAAAATTAATTATCTCACTACAAAAAAGAATCAGAAAGTGCTAAACCTTGTACTGAAATTTGGGACATGAGGGAAAAGTGCCCAAAATATTTGCTTAGCATCAGAGGCAGAGTCTGTATTCTTAAATATCGTATAAAAGGGAAGAAACCAAAAATAGTGAGATACTGCTCACATACAGAAAACAAAATACAGGGCAGGGGGAAATTAAGATGTTGCCTTAATTAGTAAACTCAGCTTTATGAAAAGAAAAAAAAAACCAAAACCAAAACAAAACAAATAATAAGAAGGCAATTTTTTTTAAGTGTTAAGCAACAAGGCTATTTAGGCAGTTTTCTCAGCACTGGGACTAAAGAGCCTGCAATTTTCAAGGTGGTTAGCAATTTCCATTAATTTGTTGAAGGTTTAGTAGCTCAATAATGAGACACTTCCATCAGTTATTAGTGAATCAGAGATGTTTGCAGCCTTAATTCAAACACAGTAAATACAAATGCAAATGTGCACATGATTTTCCATTATCGTTTCTAGAGGTTGAAAGAAGGCAAATGATCTTCAGGAAAACAGGGATGTTTATCATTATGTGCCTAAAATTGGTTAACAGCCCCATGCTGCTGGAAGTGAACTGAGGATTGTTGATGAATGCCAACATTTGGATTATGAAGAACTGCAAACGGTCATTTGGTGCTAAGGTGTTGGCTTTACCTCCCTGAAAACCTTAAGGTTTTGCCTGCTTTAAAAGACATAATTGTCAACAAAATGTGATGGGTTTGAAATCCCATTCTTCCTGTTAATAGAAAAAGGAACAATAAGGCAAAATGTTTGCGCACTGCTGAAAGAGATAGGTATAGAATCATAGAATGGTTTAGGTTGGAAGGGACCTCAAGGATCATCCAGCTCCAAACCCCTGCCACAGGCAGGGACACCTCCCATTAGAGCAGGTTGCTCAGGGCCTCATCCAGCCTGGCTTTAAACGCTTCCAGGGAGGAAGCATCCACAACCTCCCTGGGCAACCCGTTCCAGTGTCTTACCACCCTCACTGTAAAGAACTTCCTCCTAACATCCAGTCTAAATCTCCCCTCTTCCAGTTTAAACCCATTCCCCCTCGTCCTGACATTACTAGACCTTGTAAATAGTCCCTCCTCAGCCTTCCTGTAGGCTCCCTTCAGATACTGGAAAGCCTTCTCTGAAGTCTCCTCAAAGCCTTCTCTTCTCCAGGCTGAAGAGCCCCAACTCTCTCAGCCTGTCCTCATAGCAGAGCTGCTGCAGCCCTCTGATCATCTTCGTGGCTCTCTTCTGGACTTGCTCCAGCAGTTCCATGTCCTTCTTGTGTTGGGGGCTCCAGAACTGCACACAGTACTCCAGGTGGGGTCTGACAAGAGAGGTAACCCAGTGACTGAGGATACAGACAAGGTGGAGTTACCAAACACATTCTTTGTCTCATTCATTACTGCAAAGGCTGGCTCTCAGTTGCTGGAGCTAAGACTCTCCCTTCGTCAAGAGGGACTGGGTTAGGAAACACAGGCTGGAAATGCACAAGTCCATAGGCCCTGTTGGCCTGTATTCATGAGTGCTGAAGGAACTGGGTAAGGGTAATGACACTTCCCATTATTCTTGAAAGGTCGTGGAGAAGAGGGCAGGTGCCTGAATATTGAAGGTAAAACAGTGCCACTCAGATCTTCAAAAAGGGCAAGAAGGATGACCTAGGAAACTACAGGCCAGTTAGCTTGTAATGTAACAGCTCATTCTGAAGGTCATCTCTAAGCATGTGGAGGAAAAGATATCAGGAATAGCCAGCAGGGATTCATGAAGGGGAAACTGTACTTGACCGATCTGGTAGCCTTCTATGATGATGTGATCAGCTGGGTAGGTGATGGCAGAGCAGTGGATGTTGCTACCATGACTTTGGCAAGGTTTTTGACACAGTCTCAAATAACATCATCATAGGTAAGCTCAGGACACGCAAGTTAGATGAGTGGACAGTGAAGTGGGTCAAGAACTGGCTGAGAGAACACAGAAGGTTCTAATCAGTGGTGCAGGCTCCAGGTGGAGGCCTGTAGTTAGTGGTGTTCCACAGGGCTCAGTAGTGTGTCCAGTGTTGATCAATATATTCATCAACTACCTGGATGAAGAGACATAGTGTACTCTCATAAAATTGGCTAACAATACAAAACTGGGAGGAGTGGATGACACACCATAATGGTGTGGTGATTCTGTACGACCTGTACAGGCTGAAGAACTGGGCAGAGGTGAACATCATGAAGGTCAACAAGGGCGAGGGTAGAGTCTTGCATCTGGGAAGGAATAACCTCATGCATCAGTACAGATTAGAGGTTGACCTGGAAAGCAGCTCTGCAGAGGAGGACCTGGGAGTGCCAGAGGACAATGAGTCTGCCATCGGCCAGCAACATGCCCTTGCAGGCAAGAAGACCAATGGTGTCCTGAAGTGCATTAAGAAGACTGTGGACGGGCTGAAGGAGTTTCTCCTCCCACTCAACTGTGCCCTAGAGAAGTCACATCTGAAGTGTTGCGCCAAGTTTTGGGCTCCCCAGTTCAAGAAGGCCATTGAACTACTGGAAAGATTCCAACAGAAACCCACAAAGACAATTAGGGGACCACAGAACCTCTCTTACAAGGAGAGGCTGGGAAAAGAAAAGACTGAGAGGAGATCTTATCAATGCATATAAATATGTAAAGGATGGAGGCCATGAGGATTGAGCTGGGCTCTTTTCAGTGTTGGCCAGTGATAGGACAAAAGGCAGTGGGTTCAAAGAAGAATGTAGGAGATTTCACTTGAACTTAAGGAGAAACATATTTATTTTGAGAGTGACATAGCACTAGAACAGGCTTCCCAGAGACGTGGTGGAATCTCCTTCTCTGAAGACTTTGAAAACCCATCTGGATGTGCTCCTGTGTAACCCAGTCAAGGCATACTGGCATTAGTAAAGGAGTTACAGAGTCACAGAATTAACCAGGTGGAACTAGATGATGTCCAGAGGTCCCTTCCAGCACACTAGTCTATAATTCTATGAGGTTTACATGTAATATTAAAGATGGATGACACAGAGGTTTCCTCAATAGCCACTTGATGACAGTGTTCTGTGTAAAAAGATTAGACTGTGAAGTTAAAACTTAAATTCTTCAATAACAGTAAAAAGCCAACCCAAATAACACCTTGATTAGTGCAGAATATCACCCTCCTAATAGAACACTTTTTAATGACATTTTGAAGGTCAGAAACTGAAATCAATACATAAACCTATACCAATCATTTATTTTAAACTCCAAAAATGTTGCTATAAAGGTTATTCCTTTAAAATCAATGTATGAACTTGGTTTTGTATCTGTTATGAATTTGATATTCATTTTAGCATGCACCCTGCAATGATAACCCATGCTTAATTTCTTTGGTAAGAAACAAACTAAAAGAATTCCATGAGACGTGCTAAGAAAGAGTTCATGGGCACTCATTTAATAGAAATATATAACACTAGTGTTATCAGCACGATATCATTTCTGTAGCATGTAACTATGAGAGTGGTTTACATTTCCTGTCAGCAGGACAATCCACATTCTTTGGCCATCAAACACAGCCAAATAAACTTAAGAGGGAAAGTAGTTCATGGACGGGTTCAGGTCAAGTTAAAAAGCTACATTTCTCTTTCTCTCCTGACTTACTTATCTGTTTGCACTTCAGCCTAGCCAGAAAATCCGGGCTAATGGTTTCAGCTGAACAACAAAAAGGACTAGATCCCTTTGAAATCCAAGATGTTCAAATATGATCAAATCAACCTTCAAACATTTTTACACCGATCTGAAAACAGATCATCCCCAATGTGATGACTGCTCAGCATATTGAGAGCATTGGTCTTAATAATGCAAATATGAGGAGCTCTGTAAGGATCATATTCTACTCTTGATTCTCTAGAAAGCATTTGTTTGCAGTATCAGACATATTTAGTGGAGGAAAGACAATTCTTTTATTTCCACGTTTTAACAGCTAGGAATTCCTTAAGACTAGAAGTCTGTCTTCATCATGATTTATGATTTCCATTGCCATTGATGATTATTCAACACACTGAGTGAAACAGGAAAAATCCTTCAAGAAGCAAAACAAATGACAAAATCAATGTTCATAAATATATATTTCAGTTACAGGAGTGCTAATTAATAACCTGAACTAATACAGAATAAACCCCTGCAAAGTTTTCTTTTTCAAAATCTGGAGGGAAAGACAACTTCATTGCAAGTACCAAAGTTTTAGTGTTATTTTTTCACCCAAAGCAAAATTTTCAGTCCAGTTTTTAAACCTCTGCAAATATGGTTTAGAATGGCAGCTGAGATAGAAAGTCCACTAAATGCAGAATCACAAACAGAAGCAGTATTTTAGTTCTAAAACTAATGTTACATTTCTCATTAATTTTATGACTCATAAAATTAATACGAACTAGTCTCAACGGTTCAATTGCACTTGAGTTTTAAAATCAGAAAACTGTCTTAGGAATTTCTGAAAAACTTTAGAAAAAAAAAGAGGTTTTCCTGCCATTCTTCCACCAAAAAAACACCCTGTGTGGAAAGAAAAACAACACAAAAACAAATAAAAGCATTTAAATTAAAAACGTAGTTCTCTGATAGTTTTATCAAACAAGATTCAACAGCGCAAAGATAACAATACCAAGCAATTGTCAGACTACTCTTCCAACAGTATCTTCAAAAGATATTTCTAGGGAGTTATGTAAACCTTAATGCATTTAAGTGTGGATTTATAAACTTGTATTGATGTTGTAGCTCACTCAAATTTATATTTAAGCCATAAACTTTAACTGTTTTATTTTATACTTAACAATAAATAGTTTAGTACAACTGGGTGTGGGGTATGATTAAGGAGGGATGAAGGGAACCGGACAAAAGGAAACAACTGCAAATCCAATTTCCAAATGTTGTATTACTGTGTTCTTTCCTATACTGAGTACTGCATTACATTAGTCTTCATTTTGCTGTTTCTTTAAAAAGCACAGAAGACAGGGGTCATCTTAAAAATGTTATTTCAAGTTAACTTAATCCATAAGAATCATATAAGACTGGAACACTAGCATTATAGCAGAGATTACTTCTCTTCATACAAAAAATAGTGCTTCGGTTGCAATCTTAGTGATGTAGTCAATTGTATATGATTTATGCAGTGCGTTTTTTTTTCTGCTGGAGAACCAGCTCATTATCAAACTACTTCTCAAAGTAGCAAGCAGAAGATGACCTTGCATGTTTCTTAAGGAGCATCTACCATTGTGTGCATTTTTACAAAACTCCTTTGTCATTACTACAGGACAAACTCCAGTAGTGCCCTATTTGGAATATATACAAGCAGCATTACCAGCATCAATAGATTTCTGACTAATTCTCATAGACCAGGGTTCAAAGCTAATTGCTCATCAGAATATGTACTCTTACAACATGGTAGCTGACACATTGATGTTGTCCTGGAAAGCCCTGTAATGAAGGACCTGGAAGATCATTGTTGGAGACCTTTTGTCAAGTAGTTTCAATAGATGATTCTAATCAATGGGCCACAGAATAGAATAATGACCAGTAAAAACAAGTAATTTCAAATTTTAGTGGTGAAACAAAGCCAGAAAAAGTTCTCTTTTACATAAAAGTGATTTAAAAAATATTTTTGGTAGAAGGATAAAATGCTTAATTTTTTTATTTTAGCTTCATTGACCATCTCTGGGCCTGCTAAGTAGTTGATATGTCAGACTCAAATGAATAGTTTCCACACAATCAGTTTCCCTCTTTCCTAAACAGAACTGCTGAGCAATAACTTTAGATTTCCTTTAGATACTTTTTAATGTTGCTTATATTTATTTGTTTCTTTTCTATAGCTGCTTTTTAAAGAGTCTTCTCACTTTGATAAACATGAATCCCATAATAATCAGGTGGAATATTTTTAATTAAAAAAAATATAAAATTTCCACATGCAGTTTTATGAGAATATATAAAAGTCTTCCTTATTTTTTCTATCAGTTATCTACTTATTGATACATATATAGAATACTGGGAAAATGCTTCTATCTTTACTGGAACAGAATGGGAAACAGAGAAAATATGACAAAGCAAAATTCATGCTTCTGTAAATTTCAGATCAACTATCTTTAACAGGTACATGGATGAGTGATTAAGATTAGGTAGGCTGATCCAACTTTTTCTTTTAAAAATTGATGCAATCCCCAGATTTCTCTTCCTTTTAACTTGAGCCAAAGAAGTGTTAAGTATCAAACTGTGGCAAGTTTAAAAAGTAGAGGAAAAGGTAAGGTAGAATATAGAGATTAGAGCTGACAGAAAGAGATCTCCAAGACCAAAATTGGAACGACATCACTTTGTGTTTCATCATACCATTTTCCATGTTGGAGAAAGACATGGGAAGGTGTATGCCATGATGAAAGTACAGTCCATCAAAGGAAAGTATTCAGGACATGTAGTTTTCCAACAGGACAGAGATCCTCCCACCAAAGCCAGTCCAAATACATGCACATGCATCAGAATAACTAAACACAAGCACTTCTACATGACACTACTATACTGTAATGGAGCAGACACCTATAGTTAAAAGCAGTTAATAACTATGATGGCTAGGAGTGATAATTTAAGGAAGCAAATCTCTTGTATTTGAGGTTTAAGGATGTTAGAAATGAAGGGCAGCTTTTTATATTTTTAAGGATTTAAAAAAAAAGAGTAGATCTCCAAAACACAAAGCAAGTCGCTCCAAGACTGCACCTAGGAATGCCTTCCAGTCATTGGTGGGCATTCAGACAGTGAGACCAGAACAGAGCCACTCCGAAGCAACCTTCCTGCTCTCTCAGATTCCTGTTATGATTAAGTGGGATCCGTAGCACCAACTGTTTCACTCTGCAGAGCAGGTCTTATTGCTCTACACTTACTTGCTAACATAGACATAGCTAAACTATATTTATTTGGAGACTGCAACAGGGCTACATATGGAGAATTTCACCTTTGACAAGTACTAACTTCATTTACATTAACACCTGTCCAGACTGTTTTCTTAAGTATAAACACAAAAATCTCCTTAGTGTATTTGGGCCCTTCTTACTTAATTAACCATATGTGACGTAAAGTGATACAACCCAGTTAAAGGTATGTCATTGTTGATAGGATCAATTACAGTCAGACATAAGTATTCATTGCTTATGCCATCTGTGCTGTACTCCTAAGTGAAGAACCTTGTCAATGACTATACACAGACTGACTGTATTCACTTTCATTAAAAAACACCAAGCTGTTTTGTCAGCTCTAGGCAATTTCTGTTAAAAAGTTACAATAATATAAGGCACATTCACCTTGTCCTTCACAACACGCCATGGCTAGCACTATACCATTTGAAGGGTTTAGAATAATAGTTCAGACTATTCTTTTTTTGGGTTTTTTTCTTAACTAGTGGCAACTCTGCGTTCCACAACTGCATTTACATACCAGCCAGGGAAATCAATGTGGTCATGGTAAAAAATTAAATCTTGCCTGTTCCATTAAATGTTAATCAAGATTTTCTAAGGCTTCTGTTTCTCACTGTTGCTCCTCAATATTATAGGATCTGATCATATCACATCTGAGGAGATAAAGCCCCATGCAACAGCAATTCACATCTTAGAAATTTTAGTTGCCATGTAGGTAAGCACATGTATGCATATAGTGGAAATTCTTAGAATCATAGAATGATTCTATGCACATGTATGCATATAGTGGAAATACTACAACCAGTTTCCTACCTTTGATGAGGAATTGCAGTTAGATCAAACTAATGATCCTGAAGTAAATTAACAATTTCATGGATGAGTTTTATATGTAAAAAGTTATAAGATGTGGTCAGATGGCTTGGGATGCATCTTATTTTTGTTCCTATCATTATTATAAGATAATTATTTCTATTTAAATACATGATTACAGGATAGGGAACACAGTTACTGGGGGAGTGAGGAACAGGTTTTAAAGCACCCGTCTTGAGCATGGAAAAAAAGATACACAACTCTGTATGTTTAGAGATCAAAAGTACTAAAAGCAGGTTGAATTACAATTTACATTTTTTTGCTCAGAATTGCAGGAATAAACTGATGGGATCAAATATGCTTCTAATCAGGCTCTCTCCAAAGATGACATCTTCAAGGAGGATTAGGAACCAATGTTATATTGTTAAATGATTACAGTTAAAACTGTAATCAGTCCAGGTCATTTGAGAAAGCAAGCTGTGCAACTAAGCACATTTCATTCTCATAGCAGATTTGAAGGCCACACTTAAGGATTCTCCTGAGTAAAAAGCAAGAGGCATAAATAAGATACACTTTTATTGCTGTTTCTTGGATATCGTTTTTATGTCTCTATGTTTAATTTGGAAGGGATTTTGAGGCACACCCATGTGGGAAGAGCATGGTCAGTTTAAAACTGAAAAAAAAAAAGAAAACCAACAATCAAAAAAAGTTTGGGGTGATGAGGATTTTCCCCTGTTTATTATAAAGTGTTGGGGCTTGATCTCCAATTGTTTTACATATCAGAGATACTAAACAGCACTGGTGGATGGAGGAGGCTGGGCAAGAGTTTCAAAAATTATCTAGGAGAAGTAAAATTAAGGAGAAGAACTTAAATATTTGATTGAAGATTGTGAAAACTTAAATTTATGATGAGCACTAGTGCTCAAAAGAGCTGAAAGCAAATCACACATCAGGGTGTTGTAAAATACACATAAATACGGAAACATTTGTTTGAAATTTGTATCAGGCTGCTTGGAATACTTTTATGATTATATAAAACCCTGTTTACAGCAGATTTTAAATGTAAAGGGAGGAAAAAAATACAACAAAAAATAATTTTTTTCCACAACATAAAAAGTCCTCCTTCACTCACCCAATCACACACATAAGAAGTATTTTAATGAAGGTCTGATTACTAAAGGATGGTACCTGTATTCTTCAGAATACAACCCAAAATATTAAAAGCAGAAAAATATCTGAACTCACTTACAGATAATTATAAAATTATTATGTAGGTTTCAGTAATCTATATGTTATACTGAGAACACAAAACCTGCCTGTGCTGCGTGGTTTTAGAAATGTACATTTTAATTAAAAGTATGCATTTGATTTAATTGCACCTGGTTTTGGCTCTGCATTGAAATGTTTGGATGAAGGCTTGCAGTTCATATATCTGGTTGAAATACTGCATACCAGAGATGGTTATGCAGGCTTTGGGCTGGGGAATGAAGATAAAAGCATTAGATAAAGCCTCAGAAGTTAATAGTGTCTGCTGCAGAGCAAATCTCTTCAAACTACCTCAATTTTTCCTTCTCTCCCCATTTCCAGACAAACTGGAATGTAGTACAGCATCAGTACAACTGCAACAATTCTGCTGTGTAGCTCTAGGAAACAAAATTAACAAACAACAACTAGAATTCAGTAATTCCTTTTTATATGGTCACAACTAAATATCTATTAGGTGTCTTACATCACTCATCTTTACACTTCATGTATACTACAGAGGACATTTTAATACCTATTATGCACAAGTTACTGTTTCAAATGTAACAATTTTAATAATTATCACTATTATCCATCATATTCACACTTCAAGAGAAATTGCCCTAGGAAACTTAAAATACTGAGACAACATTATTGTAAAGGGGCCCATGTTGAATCTAAAGAGGTTCTGGTGTCCATCCAACAGCTTAACAGTGAGTTTTGCACAGAAAATAAAGATGTGGCAAAGTTGCTTTTTATTACCTGAAATAATAGAAAGATGTCTCCATTGCACATTTTTTTTTTCTGTATTCATGTATGGTCATATTCTTGAATTAATTCTTTAGGCAAAAATCTATATACATCAGAAAAATCCATCTAGAATACAACTGACACATCAGATGGGCTGCAACTATGGCACACCAATTACGGCACTTAGAAACTAACTCTCTAGGAGGAATTTATGATTAACACAATAAAAACTCAAAGAGAGGTGTTAATGATTAGGGTAGAAGCCTTGAAATTATGGATGTAGGTTGAATCCCTCATTCCATCTAGGATCACTTTATTAGCCTGTCACCACAGAGCCACAAAACCAGCAAGGTATCAAAAACTTTTACAGTGGAGGCTGGCTACATTTGAAGATCTCAACTTTTATCTCTCTCTTTCTCTGCCTTTTCTGTATGTTGGTTAGATGAGACTATAGATTAGCGTAAGTGGAGGTAAATAACCACACAAATAACATCAGCAATGCAAAATAAACAATCCCCAGCCTGCACTGAAAGTCCGGAAGATGGAGTACACACCAAACTGCCAGAGTCTTTAAAAACAGTTGTTGCCAAACCTCTCTTTTATTTCCTGCATAGAATGAATTCCTGCCTCAGGTTTACCTTTTTCCTAGCAAACAGTCTTGGCAAAAAACCAGTGCTCTGCATGATCTGTAGGTGTATTCCATTAATAATATACTGAGGAGTTACTGTAAAAAAAAAAAAAAAAGGCTCTTTGTTCCCAATCCCATGCAGTTTCTGCATTACAGTTTCTATTCCTGGTTAGCCAGGCCTATGTTGCTCATTTCTGAACTGCAGTTTTCCCATGACTGTCATTATTGCTGTTTTAAGTTTTCACTATGTTTGATCTGAGTGAAGTATCCTATTTTCTATTTTAGTTCTGCCTCTTCAGTACTCTTCCTACCTATGCTTTTTTAAACACTGTATCCTCAAAGCTTTAATACACTCAACTCCAGATGACCACCTTGTACTCAACAAAGAATTCAAAGATTACATATATTTCCAAAGCTATTCTGGACCATGTTCGTCATCTACATACAGAAAAAAATAAATACTGAGGAGACACAGAATGAGAAACAGATGAAAACTACAACTGGAACAACACAATATTCATAAAACGAAGCGAACTAGAATACATCTGCCACTCAGTCACTTGGTCTCTGTATTTATGTCCTTAATAGCCACATGCAGAACAGCCAAGAGTTTTTTTCTTCTTTGTAACTGCAGGTGACTGCAGCTAGCTGAGTCCTGCAATGCAACCACTCTCTACAATTCAGATGACCCCACTAAATTGTGTATCATATAAAAGCATAGCACACAACAAATTAAAAAACATTTTATGTACAATTGACATCTTACACTGACTCTTTGCAGTTTGTATTGTCTCTTTGACATGGTGTTTACACTACTTCCCACTGAGAGTCAATCTCCCCATAATGACCATGCTCAGAAAGCATCCTTGCTGGCACTGCCCACTGCTTTAACTACACCTCTATAAACCAAACAGGGGCTATAAGAAGCCACTCATACCCTTAGCTACTTCTGTTGTTTTCCAAACAGCTAAATGAGGATACATGCAGAAATCAACTCAAATTATTTCTGAAGTACTATACTGAAAATCTGTTTAAACATAAGTAATACAAAACCACCAGTGAAACAGCTGAGACTTACTTGCTTTTCTGCGGTGGAATATCATACTTGGTTAGATGTTGAGAATGAATTGAATAGCCAAGCAATAAGGAACAAAATAATCTTCCCATTCTAGCATATTTTTTCATCATTATTGGGTTGGAGGAAGAAGGTGGGAGGGGAAAAAAAAACAATCAACCAACCAACAAAAACCTAGTTCAATTCTCAGCTATGGCTTGTATACAATTAATGTAGATGATGAAGATTCAAAGTTTGGTACTGGTCTATCAGCCTCAGGTTCAAAGATTTCAAATATATTTAAATGAAACCAAATGCAGTTAAATGAATGCTAACTGATTTCTTATAAAACACTGAATTCTTGTGCTTTTTGTGGTTACCTGGTATGCATTTCCAATAACTGAAGCCAACAGAGCTCGAATCTGGAAAATTAGTTTTGCTGAAAATAGACAAGCAACTCTTTCCTAACATTTACACTAGTATCATCTGGAAAAAGCAAAAACAAATGCTGGGTGATGGGTTGGACTGGATGACCTTGGAGGTCTCTTCCATCCTGGTTGATTCTGGGAAAAACAAAACCAACCAAACATAAAAACCAGCAATGTTTTATACTTCATTTGAAAGGCTTGCATAAATGTCAGTACCAGGCAATTTTTCCCATTCTGGACTAGGACTGGCTATCTACTTGGAAACACAAAATCAATTGTAAATCAGATTGCTACACACCTTCTCTCAAACTGCCACCAAGTACTGACCCACATCTCATTCACTGTCTGTACCATTCCCCAAGAGCTGTGAATGAAGATGAATGCAAAGTGAAATGGAAAAAGAGCATCACGTTTTAAAACAAACTATCTTATGTCTTTTCTCATTAGTAGTTAATTAAAGTTTCTTTTGTAATAGCATCTACTCTTCAAGGAGTCAGTTTTACTCCAATGATCTTGTTTAGTCTTCCCAACATGAAGAAGTACTGATGAATCTATTATTATTAGAAGTCTCTCAAACTCCATCTGGCATCCAAGCAGATCAATCAAAAATGAACTACATGTCACTTACATCAGTGAAAAAGCAAACACATACTTCATCTCTGTAGAGCACACATGAAGACAGTCAGCTTACAACTCACATACTCTTACTGTGCCCTATTCTATTTAATCTTTTATAAGTACCATTCCTTTTATCCATATTAAACTCATACTACCTTTCTGTTATCTCTCGACGAACATCTGGCCATCAACTCAAGCTGAATATGTCTAAAACAAAATTTTCAGATTTTTGTCTCACAAAAGTCCCTTCTGTAAAATGCTTTTCAATCTTTATAAAGCCTTTTAACATCTGACTCTCACTGATAGGGCCCATTCATTTTCTTCTATGTCTTCACAGGCAGGATACTTTATGTCATCAGTTGTATGCATCTCCTTTCCCACGTACATTCTCAGGCAAATGATTCTTCCATTTTCCAAAAATACCACTTCTTGATCATGTGAAGGGCTGGTTTTTTTTTGCTTTGACAAACCTATACACTCAAATACATCCTTTTTTTTTTTTCAATCCTGCAAAGGTAGTCTTCCTAAGCCAAGAGATCATGCTGTCCTTTTAACCTCCCTGCCCATACCCTAGGGCAACTACCTACCCACAAGACACCTCCCCTAAATACTCTAGAAATAAGGAAGAAATTAAGAGAGGTCCATCTAAGCAGAGTATGTACTTACAAGTATATACATGACCTGAACGGTGTGACAAACAAAGGAAGAGGAGTCTGCTCTCCAGGGCACAAGTCACCCATTCTAAACACAGATTAATTTCTTCCTGAGGGCTAATCCAAACAAAGAAGCTGTGCTGCTATACTGCAAGGATCTCCAATGTGAAGCAGTAGCAGGTGCTGAGGGATCCAGACCCCCCTCTCCATCCTCTGCCCATTCCTAAGCAGACGAACATGCAGCTGCGAATCCAACACATCCCAAAGCCTTCAAAGAAGATGGTTAACTCACTTCAAATATTTTAAAAGTTAATTTTAGGGAACTACTCCGTGTGCTCCAACACAGGTGTGAAAGATTCAAAAATTCCCTAACAAAACAACACAAAACGTAAGAGAAAGTAAAGCTTGCCTGTTTTAAATATTCATTAAGGCAATTCTCATTCTGAAGAGTACTGAGCAATTGGATAATCTGAAAGAAAGTAAGAGTCCAGAAAATGAGACTACAGGCCCTTGTGATAATTTGGGAGTTACCTGTTACACAATGAAATCACCCAGACTAGACTCAGCCAGATGGGAGTTAAGTAATGAGGCTATATTTACAGCCTAACACAATTTACAAGAAGCCCCAATGAAAGCCAAGTGAGCAAAGTGCCAAATGACTTTATCTATGTTTCCCTTTCCTTTTTACACATCTCAGCAAGACCATGAGCGAAGTAGACATCACCACTGTTTTCATTTCACAGTCTATGATCTAGTCCTTCTCACCAAAACATTCTAGCTAGCTTCAAACTGGCACACAGATACACAATATTTACAGTTAAATAGAAGTTAAAAGTAATACAGAAACACAATACCTCTCCCAGAAAATCAGAGTCTCCAGGAGGCTCCCGACCCAAACCTCCTCCCATCTCCTCCTCCCATCTCCCTCTCTCCCTCCCTTCAGAAATAACCAGATCAATCCCTGTATATCTCATGTGATAAATCTGGAGAGATCTGAGGTGAGATGTCAAAAAGACAACAAGAAGGTTAGAGGAAAGAGGGTTAGGTCGGATTAAAGACTTAAGACAAAGGCAACCACATAGACAGCCAGAGAGAAGGAAAAGAACTGAGAGATGAGAAGTGTGTGAGAAGTGAGTGTCTTATCTGTATTTTGACTAGTTGTGTTTCTCAGCAGAAGAATGAGTGATATAGGGTACTGTTGTTTTTTTTTTCTTCTCACAGATAAGAATTTCATCTCTCCCAGTAAAATATTCCAATTAGCCTCAAACCAGCACAGCCCTGCTGTAATATAACTTGTGTAAAAAATGTTCTAAACAATCCTGTATCTTCCCATCAGTAATTTTAAAGCAGTACATGAAATCATAAAGACCAATTCCAGATTAATCTAGAAAGCTAAAAATCAGGCAAAATTAAGCAAATCCTTTAACAACAATAACAGATATTTTAAACATACTGATTATATTACTGTGCTGCATTACTGGAGCCATTCAGTTACCTCCTCAATGCAGCACCATCCATCCTATCTTCCAAGGTAACATGAGCCTGAATGCCTCAGAAACAAGGGGAAATGGGAATCTGGAGAGGGAAAGGTGGGAAGAGGAATGGTGGAGAGATAATACAGTTTTAGAGAGAAAGACCAAGTTGTAGCTCCACACAGCTGGATGTGACACAGCAAAGCTCTGTCTCCCTCATAGCACAGTGCTGCTCTGAGCGTTTGCTTCCTGGAGGGCCAGGCACCATGCAGTTCACACAGACTTTGCCAGCATGGGTTCAGTACTGTGCTCAAGTTATTGAGTGCTCTTGTGGTGTTTAGGGAGTGCAGAGAAAAGGCTTTGCAGTGAAGTCTTATCTCTCACAGTTTACCAGCTCTTCCTCCATGCTGCCTCTCAGTGCTTGCATATTTGTTACACTTGACCTAATAAGACCTTTTGGAAATGTATCAGGAGAAAGTGTTAGCAGCTGCAAATAGATTCAGGGTGTGTTTGGGACAGTTAACATTGAATCCAAACTGATAATACCTGTTGGACTTGCCTCTGCATACATTTTTGTATTACTTATCCAGGAAAAGCAGTATAGGGACAATTCCAATTAGATGTACACAGAATCTGTTGGGTTCATAGAGGGTTTACTAGTTAGTGATCCATGGAGTGTGAAAGTCACTAACCTGTGGACTAAAGCTGATTTTATAATAAAACACTAAGATCTGAGGGATAAAAATATGGACCCAAACTGGTTCTGTATTTGTGGCATCATTAATCCAAAAACAAAGGACTATAAAATACTAAAAGGTAACTGTACTTCAGTTGTCATATTGGCTACACGTTGCAAAAGACTCATACTGTAGTCAATCAAATAATGTTATATATTAAGAACTACACAGCTCATTGATATTTCTTTGCTTATATCAGTTGAGATTAAATTCAAAGATATGATAGGTTGGTTTTCTTACAGATCCATCTCATATCCCTCTCTAAGTTGAAAGACAACACATAAAACAACCCCAACAGAATATCAGCATGGTTGCATGTTACTGAAATGGATTTTCCCCCAAAATATAACCACATCTGTAGCATACATGATGTCGGCTTACAAAGTGCTTCTTGAGTTTCACTAACTAACACTTTTGAATAACTTGAGTTACAATGTTCCCTCCGTATACAGGAATAAGAGCAGCATGAAGTTCATAGAAGTTTGTTTTACTTGAGTTATTTGTCCAAGAGCAGCCAGAGTTGCTTATTGTCCTAGACTAAATTACTTTCCTACCCCAGAGAGAGGGTGTTCCCTCTAAACTAGAGATGTCAGCACAAGAATTTCAGAAAGGACTGTTTGCATTTTACTGATCTTCAGATTTCTAACAAACAGGATTATAAAATACAGTGCTGGCAGTATGGAAGTTTCAAAATATTTTAATCATATTTGCATTAAAAAGCAAATAAAGTACCACTGAGAGTATTTAGTATTCTGCTAAATATATTTTGCTGTAGTCTTTTTTACTGCCTTTAGCACCATGTTATTAAAACACTCTTGGTGTTCCACTAAGAATTAAAAGTGTCTGTCATAGTTTCTGTCATGGCTGGTTCATTTCCTCTTTCCCTAAAGGGCAAATTAAGTGTAAAATAGAATGTTTCCAATTTTTGTCTGTTTTCATTTATTTTATTGTTTTAATAAATGTATACATATAGTTCTGTGTTTGTGCCAACATAGCTACATAAAAGAACTGTGGATTGTGCCTTGCACTTGAATTTCCATTGGAAGTGCATCCTGTCACCCTGAGCAATCCTCATACAGGCAATAGAAAGTTCCAGTGTGCATAAACTGAGTTCATTACAGTGATTTTTCTACCTTGAAATTAAGGCAATTTTTAAAAAGTAGCTTCAGTCAATCATCACTTTGCAGGTAAGAAGTAGGATCTCATACTGAAATTGCTGTTACCTGGGAACACCTTGTCTTCATAAGCCTAGATTTCATACAATGGAAGCACAGAGTAAATGAGTTTGGAGGGATGTCAAGAAGTCATCTAATCTGATTCCCTGCTCCAAGCAGGTCTAAGAGCAGGTTCCTCAGCAGCTTATTTAGTCAAGTCCTGAACAATTCTAAGGATGGACATACAAATATCAAACACAAGTATGACATCTAGCAGATTGTTCCTGGAGTGGCACATCCACATCCTCACAGGTTTTCAAAGACAACTGGAATCCCTGTAGTGCTCTATTCTGTTTTTCTGCGTAACTCAATGAGCTGAATTCGTTCATTTCAGTACCAAATTCTCATCAAGAACATGTCTATAGCCAATCATGATTTTTAAAAAAGTTGAAATTTGAGAGACTTCAACTGTATAATTCATATCATATAACATTAAACACAATCCCATCTTAGCAGACTGTCTAAAAGATTGGTGTGGAAGACACATCCTTCTAACCTTGGCTTGCATTACGCCATCTTTCACTACAAAAGCATTTCTTACAGTTCAGTTATCCTAAGCACAGAGTGCAATTACCTTTTGGCTATTGAACTTCTTACTAATCCCTGAGGATTATAAATAAATATGTGAAGTTACATAGAGGACACAGGGAATAATTGGGACAAAAAAAAACCCAAAGCCAGCCAGACAGAAAAAAAAAGAAAAAGATACTCTAGAAAGTTTGCATTGCAGTGCCACCAGGATTTCAAAGAACAGTTATCTGCTGGTCATTTTATCAGCAGTAATGAAAAGACAAATGAGGCAGTTTTGTAATCAAAAGCTAATCGACAGGCACTTCTGTCATACAGCATAAAGTAAACTGTGTTGAGCAGAAGGCTGAGAGAGTGGAGTAGCAATTATTTTCCTTCTCAATGCTGTTTCGCTCTTCTGTCATGTGCAAACTAGACTAAGTCAGTGAGAGCTCTTCGCACTGTATGGTTCAAGTTGTTGGCTTGAATTTAGAAGCGCTTCCTCAATATGTGGTCATATACTACCTAGTGCTCTAACTCTTACTGTTAAGCCTTTCCAGTAACTGTCTTACTGTGAGTAAAGTGCCTGTCTCCTTGAAAAACAATTAGGCAATTACATTGCTAAGTCATGAAAAAGTACTTCCTCTTAAAAACCTATGAAGAAATCAGACACCTGCATGTGCAAAGCAGTCTTAAAATCAGGACAGGATTACAAGGTCAATGGTTTCTCTTTTAAATAATCTTATCTGGGCAGGATTCTGACTCCTAAAAACTTCAGAAAAAGGAAAAAAAAACACAAACAAAAAACTACAACAGGCAGCAAAAACAAAGTGAAAAAACAAAGTTTGGGTTTTTTTTTAAAAAAACACAACTATGAGAGATAAGAAATATGGGTATTTTTGCAAACATACTTAAACCACTCAGTAACATCAAAGAGATGTACAGGATGTATCATTAGCTTTTTGTTTAGTTAGATTCAAGGATGAAGGCATTCACAAAAGTGTATAGATCCTTCACTTCTTTTGCAAACAGAGTTTTCATGACTATAAAACCAAGAAGAATGTGGCTTTCATGCAAACCAGGCTTGACTGGGCAGTTTTTAGATGCAGAAGCCAAGAATCTCATAAGTTGCTGTCTATAGGAATGGAAAGTCCATATTTACAGCAAGCTGAATCCCAAATCTTATCGACCAAGCGAGGTCCTGCAATTCAAGGTAGCTGGTCTATGCGAATGTAACATGCAATCAGACAAGCATTCAGCCAGGACTCTTTGAGACATTACTGTTGAGGCCAGCAAGCAGTGAAAGAGACAAAAAACTGATGTTTGCTACAGCATTAAAAAGTCCACCACAGCAAGATTTCCACAGAAGAAAAGTATTCCCCCTTCTCTAAAACATCTTGTAAGAGAGTGCAAGATCACAGCATTTAGTTTTCCCTTTATGCTTGCCCAGCTCAGCATAAGATACTATGGTCACAGGAGCCTGAACTGAGCCTCCCCAGTGGCCTGAAATTAGCAGGACTCAGAGTCCAGAGGTCTTACCTCCACTGCAGTTCTCTGCCTAGTGTTCATCGTTAACCAGGTGCCACTGAGGGCATGCAGATAGTCAAGTCATGCTGAAGCCATGCCTTCTCAAGTCTGACCTCAACCAGCCTCAGCAGCTGCATAGTGATAAAAGCTGGGCTCCCATGGGAAGCTAAGTACAGATGGAGAGCTCTGGATAACACAGCAGTGCTGGGAATTTGACTGCACTTCTATGCACCCTGTGAGACTCTTGCGTTGCCCTAAATTTATTTGACTCCTAGCATGAGAAGATGCTAGCTAAAGATATACTTTTGTTACAAACCTAGTAAGACATGCCTTCTTAGTAGAGAAAGCCGTAATTTATTTCACAGGTTAAGAGCAAAAGACCACTTCTACTGCTTGCTACCAGAAGCAAACACAGCACATCTGTACACAAACAGATCTCACCTCATTTGAAGTCTTCAGACATTATAACAATGAAATAAGAACAAATCCCGGATACTATTTATTATTCTCGTATGGTTACTGAACAATTTATTACTAAAGATAAGCATCTGATACTGTCTCCCACAACTGAATCTCACTTCTTCTAATTACCACTTTGCCTATCATTCACTGCACTCTTACAGGAGTGTTAGCTCTTTAAGAAAAGCACTCATTTTATATGTGTAAGATACCCCCCAGATTCTCCTCACACATTACTCCTAGAAATACACTCCTATTGGGCTGATCCTCCAAGAATCTGAGAACAGTTAACACAGGTACATGCCAAGCCTTAAGGAGGAGCAAATCTGCTGAAAAACAAACAAACAAAAACAACCAGAAAAAAGTCTAGGAACAGACCACTAAGGCAGACCTAGCTCAGGTATTTTTGCAGCAATCATTAGTGGTCATCTCTAACATAGAAAGTGTCACACAAAACACTGCACAAAATCTAAAATCTCCAGCTGCCCAAAGTATAAAGAAAATTCTTGAGGAAATGTTTGTACATGATTAGCTACCTTAATCTAGGCTAGATGTGTGACTGCACTGACAGTACTATAGCATACATTTTGCACATCTATTTGCTCTATCTGTTATATCTTCCTTAATTTCTTTCACATATTTTTATACCCTTGACTAGTCTCTGATCCAGTAGCTCCTTCTGCATCAAGTATTTTCAAATTCCTTTAAAATAAGCCCTAAATGTCAGCATATGTTGTAGCTTATAGATTCATATATCTATCTCTGTAGAGGTGTGTAAATCTATCTATCTACATACACACACGCACGCATATTCAGATGCACAAAATGTTCACCTACGTAGAAAACAACAGAATTGCTTCCAACTGTAGTGACAGCACACTCCTGTCCCCACCAGATGGCAGTACCTTCAATTTAATATAATCCAGACTAGCTGCCACATGTGCAGCAAACAATGGCACTCAGGATATTTGGGGTTTTCCGCAAGAGTGAAATGCTGGGGTGTTTAACACGTAGACCTATACCAGTTTCCTCATATTTAATGACAATTAGAGGACAAAGTTTATTCCCAACAACTAATTTCAGCTTTGATCAGTGTATGCCGTAAGTCTCTTTAAAAAAACACAAACCAAACTATCATCCTATATCGTTAGTTTTTCAGTATCCCATAATTTTGTCAAATTTGAGAAATATTAGTGTTGTTTCCAGCCATTGTCTTTTTCCAAGAAGAATTCCCAAGCAGAAATTACTGGGTACCTTTCGATAGCATAATAGCCAAAAGACTCCTGATCTTTAACTTTTTGATTCCTGATTCTTTAACTTTTCCCTATTTATGAAAACAGACTTTCAGAGGAAAATGTAATATATTATAAAAAGAGAATTTAGCTTCTATTTTGTTAATATTAGTATACAGAGTGGTTGAGCTTATATTCAGCTCTACCCCAACTGCAAAGAAAATACAAAGAATGCACATTCTTATTAATAAAACACACTCATCTTTAAATAATTTTATGACCAAATATACGGTCTGTTTGGACAGCTGGCTTCCACTACCTTACAAGCACAGATTCAGATCCTTCTTTGTTTCATGATTTTTAAGTTTTAGATAGAAAGACAAAGTAGGCCCAAATTTTCTTGAAATCACATAAGGAAAGGGAGGAGAGGAAGAGAAAGAGAGTGGAAGAGTAAGAAAGGGAGAGAGAGAAAGAGAGGGAAAGAAACAGAGAGAGAGAAAGAGCGAAAAAGAGAAAGAGAGAGAAAGAAAGTGAAAGAGAGAAAGAAAGTGAAAGAGAGAGAGAAAGTGAAAGAGAGAGAGAAAGAAAGTGAAAGAGAGAGAGAAAGAAAAAGACAGAAAGAGAGAGAAAACCAAACAGACAAAACACAGTACACACACCAAAATCAACCAACCAAACCTACATTTTATGGACAAGTTTGAGAGAAAAGAAGGACAGCAAAAGAGAAACCAGTCTTAGACACATACACATTAAAGTATGGAACCAAAACAAATAAATAAAAACTCACAGTATAAGGAGGGAATGTAAGCAGAAAGGAAACTAATGATGACTGTGAAACCTTTGCAGACAGAGAGGAGAAAAATGAAGGAAAGCCAACGAGTATTGTCATCAAGCCTGGCGTTAGGAGTGCTATTGCAAAGAAAGTTCAGTTTATTTCATAGAAAATCTAGGCCTCTATTACTTGCTCCACTTGAAATATGCTGGTGAATTCTTACTTTCCAAGAATACAGCAATATGACCAGTTTCTTCTAATTCAACATTAAGCAGCCAACCATACTTATAATTAATATTCCTGAACGTTTCACTTTTCATAATCAGCTCCTCTACATAAACCAAAAACATAAGTCCAGTTTATGTGGATGTGTACTAGATGTCTGGTATCCCAAATCAATGTTATTTGAACTGATACAGTATATCTGTAGATATCTCTAGATATAGTATAATTCAAAAGACATATTCCTAAACTTTCCTTTATGGCTATGGCTTGATACTCCTCTAAAATGACACATTCCCAACAGCTAGAAGTATGAGCAGTAAGAGGTAAATGAACCTAGACGAAATGGCTTTATGTGGAGAATGCAAACCTGTGTGAATAATCACACATGCAAAATCCTCATTAGAACAGAAGGGCAATCTCTGTTGGCCAATGTTGAAGCAGACAGAATAAGGAGAAGGACCCACCATTCAATAGAAAACTCCAGCACAACTCTGCAATGGTCAACAGGCCATTACAGTTGGAGTTACAAACTACTGAAGCACCCCTACAGTAATGTCTAGAAATTCTGGTGTATATCAGAAAATATCAGAAAAATTGAAGGAAGAGCAACAACAACTGAATACAGGAGAACATATGTTCTCCTGTTCTGGCCACATCTTGAGTCCTGTATCCAGTTCTGGTCTCCTCAGTTCAAGAGAGATGCTGAGATACTAGAACGTATCCAGAGAAGGGTGACAAAGCTGGTGAGAGGCCTGGAACACAGCCCTGTGAGGAGAGGCTGAGGGAGCTGGGGGTGTGCAGCCTGGAGAAAAGGAGGCTCAGGGGTGACCTCATTGCTGTCTACAACTACCTGAAGGGAGGCTGTAGCCAGGTGGGGGTTGGTCTCTTCTCCCAGGCAACCAGCAACAGAACAAGGGGACATAATCTCAAGTCACGTTGGGGGAGGTAAAGGCTGGATATTATGAGGGAAGTTCTTCACAGAAGGAGTGATTTGCCATTGGAATGGGCTGCCCAGAGAGGTGGTGGAGTTGCTGTCCCTGGAGGTGTTCAAGAAAAGACTGGATGAGGCACTTGGTGCCATGGCCTAGTTGATTGGACAAGGCTGGGTGCAAGGTTGGAGTGGATGATCTTGGAGGTCTCTTCCAATCTGGTTGATTCTATGATTCTATGTTAAAATGAAAGTCTTAAGAGATACCAGAGCTGTGTTAGCTGACTTTAACAAATATGTAGCAGTGTCTTAAAATCCTCTTAATGCAATGTCTTAAAGTTGAAGCTAGTCAAATTCAAATCAGGCAAAAGGCATGATTTTTGACAGTTTCTTTTGGGAATGAATCACTTTTGCTATGAAGTTTAACAGTGAATTAAATAAAAAGGAAATATTTTACTGATTCAAAGACAAAGCAGAAGGAAGTAACAGCACAAAGTATAACAATTTAAAATTCTAAACAACATGATCCAACAACACATCCTGATGTGAAACAGTATCACTGTCTGTGAATGGTATGAAGTAATTAGTGACATCTAAAAGGAAAAATAGTTTGGATCCCATCAAGACAACCCCAGCCTCACCACAAGTGAGAGGGCTGCATTTAACCCTCCTTAGAAACACATGGGGAATATTTCCTCTGAGTGAAGACAACAATGACAAACTCTCATGAAATTTAATGGTGCTGACATTTTAGACCCAGTTGTGGTGTTGCTGATGCTGAGCCACATCTTGACCAGGGTGAGTCTCAGGATCCTGCTGTGTCATCCCAGGTGAGCCAAGACTGTGGGTGCCAGCCACTCCAGCAGGTCAGACTCTGCCTTCCCAGCAGGGCCCAGTCTGGCCCAATCAGCCACAGCCTGAGGGACATCTGCCAAGCCTGGGCCAGTGCTGGTGGTAGGGAGCCATCCTAGCTTCCACTCATGAGTGCCCTGGCACACCGGCAACTTTGTGCTGTGAGCATAAGTGCCATGAGAGTGCTCATTGGGAGCTATTTCAAGCACAGAAGCAGAGTCTCCTAACTCCATCCTGGGAAAGCTGCTGAAGTATTATGGGAGGCAGCAGTATTGCCGGCAGTACCACGTGCCACTGGTTAGTAACAGTGACTTGGCAACTGAAACTTTGGGTAACGATCTCAGGGCTTACCTGTGGCATGTGAAGCAGCAAATATGGTCCCGATGTGAAACAGAAAGACAGCTGTACACCTGTAAGAGACACGGTGCATCAGAACAAGCATACAGGACTCGTGCAACAAAATACCTGAGTTTCTGAGTTTCACCTGGTTATTTTACAATTAACTCGAGTAAAAAAAGAAAGATGCAATTGCAAAATACAGGGAGTAAACCCTTTCTTCCCAAGGCTTGATGGACTTGAACAGCTTAACAAATTTGCAGGAACTGTCGCATACCAGCAGCTTAAGCAACGCAATAGGCTGGTAGCTTAAGGTGGAGTGCCTGACGCTACTACGCTTGCCCAGCTTGGCCCATCTAAATAGTGGACCAGCACAAAGCTTGGCCTCAGATCCTGCTTTCCAAAACCTACAGCAAACACAGGCAGGGAGCAGGCCACAAAGAAGAGAAATCGTTTTACTCCTTCACCATCTTCTCTCCTGTAGTTCCCCACAGTCTTTGATAACATCACAGACTGGATGCGTTCCCTCACTGGCTGCACATTCAATTATGTGCTGAGCTATGCATGCAAATAAAGCCACCATTTTTTTCACTTTTATAAAGTAGTAACCAACTACTGAACCAGTAACCAACCTGAACAATTATTTCTCTTCACAGATTGTTGGAAATCATATAGCTTGAATTTATGCACAAACCCCGTAATTTTTCTCATTTGGACTAACATATTCACAGCAAACACAAAGTTGTGTTTTGTAGACTTTATTAGGGAAAGCGTTAATCTGTAATCACATTCCTATCACAATAAATACAATACCAAGGAAAAACACATGTAGCAGAAGATGTATAGTTTATGCAGTCAGAAACTCCCCAAGCTGTCTATAATTGACAGATCACATATAGTGCCTTGCTTCATTAACATGGAGTTGGATGGTAGTAAACTGCTGTTACATTCAGCAAATGCACAGGACATTAAAACGAGGAACCTTTAGTTTCTAAGAGCTCAATTAGTATTAATTACAAGTTTAAAGAAGCACCACAACATATTCACATTGATAGTATAGGCATATCTACAGCATAATTACTGTCACTTCAATAAGTGCAGTCATGCATACACATATCCTTCTGGGATCAAAGTGGTGGCATATTGAGTCCAGGCTTCTGCTATCAGAGGCAACCATGTTTCACATTCCCTTTCATTTTCCACCTCACAAACAGTTAGACATCTGTGGAAAAACAAAACCTGACCACCCTACTGGGGACTTCTCCAGAGTGTTACTGTTTTGGTGGCTAGAAATCTTCTAACGTTGTTTGATTTTCTGCAGGTTATTTTTGTCCCAGCTCTGTTCTTCAGATTAAATGACTGCTCTGCACTTGCAACTCTCCTCTCCCCACAGCGTATCTTTTCTCTTGGCCTTTATTTTATTCGAGAGGAGTAAAATTTTGAGTATCCTTACAATGATCTCTCCCTTCACAGTATTCATCTGACTGGTCTTTCTGTTTGCTACAACTAAGTTCATGTTTCCTTCGCTCCAGTGCTCTGAACACTAGGCAGTACTCCTGAGGAGGTTGATTGCCGTGCCTCACACAGAACCATTAATACTTCTATTTCACTACCTGAAAGGTCAAGTTTCAAATGTTTTTTTGAATTGTATAAATCTGATTTACAGATATATCACATTGGTGTCTCAGTAATTTTGGAAGAAATTTGTCTTACCTAGTTTTAAGCAGCACCTCTGAGCTAGTCATAACAGGACTCTTGTAATTAGAGAGACGCTTCACAGCATGATTCATCTGATCTATTTTTAGAGATCGTGGCTGGATGAAATCTGTTGTGCCCTAGAAATATTCTTCACTGACCATGTCTAAATGAATATCTCAGATGGAGACATCTATACTGGACTAACTGAACAGATTATTTTATGGTTTATTAATATAATTGTCTCCTTCATTTCCTGTTTAATAATCACAATACAGCAAAAAATATCACAACCACAAATGTAACTATGTTTTCAGACTCCCATGTTGTTTCTATTCCTCATAGTCTCAGAGTCATGAAGCTTTCTATTATTCCAGGATGACAGTACTTTTGTTCTGTGCATTGAAAATGGCTCTTCCACTACCCCTTTAAACCCCACAGTAACTAGAGATAGCACAATTTCCCCTCAAAAAAATAAGTGTTACTGTGATAATTTAGCAGGATTACAGTTTGAAAAATTATATTCTAGACTAGAATATGAGAAAGAGCAACAAATATTTCAGGAAATCAGATTGCTGTAACGTTCTGAAGTGAAAATACGATGCTAAATGTTGATCAATGATAAATAAAGGCAAGTAGGCTTGGGAAAGTAAGTAAGATGCTTTTTGGCAATCCATCTCTATCAAAGCTCCTTAAATACACCCTCTAAGGAAAAAGCTTGACACATTTGAATAGTAAAAGAAAAACATTGAAAATCAAGCAAAGACACCAAATACATACTTCCTTCATCTTCGGTGGAACAAGCACTGATTTTTGCTTCACAAAGAACAAATTGAAAACACAAGGAAGTCAATACTCTTCCTCACCTCCACAGACAAATCACTGTAGTTACCATACTGTATGGTCTCACAGTGAATTAATCTTTAAAAATTGACTGCTGCAGAATCTTAACAACTTAATCTCAAAACCTCCAAATATGAGTTATAACAATGAAAAATGTGTTACCAGCATGCCAGTGTTCCTTTGCTTTGTGAGAGAAGTGCTAGTACAGTTTTGTCCCAGACATTTTTTTGCAGCAAGTAAAGGCTGGGATGAAAATCTCAGCATTTTTGGGTTCAGCCAAAACATACCCATGAAGGTTTTCTTCATAACTCACAAATTCTGCTAACATACAAGAATTTGAAAAATCTTTCATGTGACACAAGTGTTTGGAGAAAATTCCTTATGACACAAAATAACTGGGGAAAGTTTTCATCCAAATCCCTGTCAATCCCAAGCTAAATACATATTGCAGCTTATTTGGGAGATTGCTAAACAAATAAAATTACAAATTGAGTTTTATTTACTATAGCAGAAGTCATTATCACTGAATCACAGAGTGGTAGCTTGGAAGGGAACTTCTGGAGGTCATCTAGCCCTACCCTTCTGGTAACACAGCCATGCCTAGAGAAGGTTGCACAGGAACATTTCCAGGATAGTTTTGAAAGTCTTCAGAGAAGGAGACTCCGCCACCATTCTGGGCAGCCTGTTCCAGTGCTCTGTCACCCTCAAAGTAAAGAAGTTTCTCCTTAAGTTCAAGTGAAACTTCTGTGTGCTCCAGCTGGTATCCATTTCCCCTTGGACTTGAGCAACCTGCTCTAGTGGGAGGTGTCCCTGCCTATGGCGGGGGGTTGGAGCTGGATGATCCTTGAGGTCCCTTCCAACCTAAACCATTCTATGATTCTATGACCTCCCATCTTTAGGCATTTATATGCATTTTTTAAGCCCCCTTCTCAGGTCTTCACCCTACTTGGTGCCCAGAAGCCAAATCTCTAATCTCTGGATAATTCTCAGAAATGCAGGCATCTAACAACTTCATTCCTCAAACCACAATGCCAAAATTATTAATTTTCAGATAATTCAGGCTCAAGGACAAATTCATGGACAGGAGGTCCATAACAGATACTGAAGGGTACAGGTATGGATGTCCCCTCTAACATCAAAAACTTAAAAACTTAATGATAACTTAAAACTTAATGATGTCAAGGGATTACCAGGGAAATGGACTGGATGATCTTGGAGGTCTTTTCCAACCTAGTTGATTCTATTCTATTCTAAATAGAGCATGGAAAGGAGAAGTGGCCCACGTGGCAAAGTGGCTCACTAATTTTCATGTCCTGTTGCCAGTGTCATACAATAAGCACTAGGACAGATGGACTGTTAGACTGGCTAGAAGAAGATTTCTGGAATTATCTTCTTTCATGAATCAAAACTGAATCATCATTGTAAGGAGTTTGAAATAAACTTTGTTTGCAATTGTATAAAAAAAAGGTTTAAATTTGTTTAAACAAAACATATTTGTTTAAAATTGTTAAATACTGCAACCTAATAGTAAGATCACCTAGCCAGAACTAATGAGTAAAGAAATACTGTTAAGGATTCTCACCCAGCATGTATTCAGGTACAGCTCAGTAACAGCAGGTTCAAAGGCAAGTCGCTGCACAGAAATATGAAAGATGTTTTTTCAGGATGTAATTTCAGATTTTTTTTTAATGTCAGCCATCACACCCCTCATATACTGAAAATCATCACATTTTGCATTCTCTCTGAAAATGTTATGTTCTCAGGCCAGAGCTCTCATAAACACGTCCTTGACAATGGCATTTGTTAAGCATATATGCTGACGTTTTCAAAGTTTCCCTTTTCTGAAATGACTGTTCTCATTTTGCATCCTGCTATGTATTCTTTCACATACTGCAAAGTGCTAACTTTGCAGGCTTGCCCTTGTTTGCAAGGGCCTTTACTCATAAGCATACAAGTATTACAGGACTTTCTTAGAATTCATTGTTGTCAGTAATGCAAAACTTCCAGATCTCTTCAACAGATACAAACACGAGGGAAATTGCCCTCTTTGTTTCTGAAACAGGATGTAATAATTCTACTAAAAGCATATCTGTATATAAAATAGCCAATATTTATCCTGAAAACTACTTCTTCCATGATTAACTCCTTGGAAGGAATGGAATAAAGAAAAAAGTGCAGTCAGTCCCCAGACAGCACAATATTTTAAAATCAAAAGTAGCTTAGACACACTCTGGTCCCAAATAAGTCCTGATGTTTGTTTTTTCCCATAAAGTCATTACGTAGCAAGAGAAGGCAAACGGTGCTGAGTTTTGGATTTCTGTCAATCTCCTCTGAAAATATCAGAAAGACAAGAGCAACATATTTTTAGAAAACATTTGTTTTCTGCATTAAGACAATGCATCTTGTAGGCCAGAAAGCCAATCACAACCTGGGCTGCACACAAAGTGTGGCCAGCAGGTCAAGGGATGTGATTTCTTGCACTCCACTCTCACAAGACCTTACCTCGAATACTGCATTCCCTCAGCAGAAGACATTCATCTGCTCCACTGGGTCCAGAAGAAGCCCATGAACATGATCAGGAGTCTGCCCAGCAGAAAAAGCTGAGAGAGTTGGGTTGTTCAGCCTGAAGAAGGCTCACAGGGAGACTTTATTTTGACCTTTTGATACTTGAAAGGATTTGTAAGATGATGGAGAGAGACTATTTAACAGGGCCTGTTGTGATAGAGGTAATGGTTTTAAACTGAAAGGGGATAGGTTTATAATAGGTGTAAGGAAGAATGTTTTACAGTGAGGGTGGTGAAATTAAGGAACAGATTACCCAGAGAAGTGGTGGCTTCCCCCTCCCTGGAAGTGTTCTAGGCCAGGTTGGACTTAGCTTTGAGCAACTTGATCTAGTGGAAGATGTCCTTGTCCATGGCAAGGGGGACTAGATGAATTTTTAAACAGTGCCTTCCACCCTAAACTACTCTATGATTCTGTAATTGTTTGGCATGACTGGTCCTTTGCTGAAATATCTTTACCATAGGATCATATCACAGATATGAAATTTGATCTTAAATTTGTCGGGGTCTACACAATAACAAAGATGTTATTACTGTTGCTCTGCATGTTCAAAAGCTACAAGAAATTCCAACAATGCTAAAGCTTACTTTACTAGAAATAGTTTTAAAGGAAATTCTCAGCAATATCAGGGGATCAGAAGATGACAATACCAAAACAAACTTTATGTACTTCAGATGCTCCTGGAATCAGATTAACTTCCATTTCAATGATAAAACACCACTGAACTACTCCATTGAGTGAGAAAACTGGTCATTTGACTCTGAGTTCATCCTGCATCTGTTATTCATATTCAAAGTATTTGGAAGAACACAAGAATAAGGAAAAAGGACTTGAGTAAATTTTTTAAGGCTTTTTGTGGTGGAGATTTTAGACCAAGAAGAGCACTCGAGAGCCAGAGAGAACTGAAGTTGATGTAGTTAAATCATTCTCAAGATTATACCAAAGTAAATCCACATACAGTACCAAAAAAAACCCAAAACCTAAACAAATAACAATTAAAAAGCACAAAAAAAAAACCCACAAAACAACACGTAAAATAATAATAATAATAAAAAAAAAACAAAACCAACCAACCACACATAAAAAGCTGTAACTGCAACTTACTTAATTCCTCTATCAGGTACTTGGGTTTTGAGAGGAAAAGTCTAGATATTTTCACATACTACCATATTCCAAACAATACAGTTTCAAGCTTTGATGATTATTTGCTAAATCACAGAATTGTGTTGGTTGAAAAAGACCTCTAAGATCATCAAAACTCCAACAATCGATCTAACATCACTATGGCCATTAAACCACATCCCAAAGTGCCATGTCAACACGTTTCTTGAACACCTTCAGGGACAGTGACTCCACTACCTCCCTGGACAACCTGGTTTAATACCTGACTACTCTTTCTGTAAACATTTTTTTCCTAATATCCAATCTAAACTTCCCCTGGCACAATTTCAGACCATTTCTTTTCATCCTGTCACCTGATAACAGAGAGAAAAGGCCAACTCCTACCTCATTACAACCTCCTTTCTGGTAGTTTTAGAGAACATTAAGGTCTCCTCTTCTCCAAACATTAATGTTTAGAGAACATTAAGGTCTCCTCTTCTCCAAATTAAACAATCCCAATTCCCTCAATCATTCCTCCATAAGGAATTCCATAAGAGTTGTTCTCTAGATCCTTCACCATCTTTCTTGCCATTCTCTGGACATGTTACAGTAATTCAATGTCTTTCTTGTAGCAACAGGCCCAAAACTGAACACAGTACTCAAGGTGTGGCCTCACCAGTGCAAGTACAGGGAAATGATCATTTCCCTACTCCTGCTGGCCACACTCTTCCTGAAAAGGGAGAAGATGCTGTTGGACTTCGTGGCCACCCGAGCATACTGCTGGCTCGTATTCAGACAGATGCCAACCAACACCCCCAGTTCCTTTTCTGCCAGGAAACTTTCCAGCCACTCTGCCCCAGACCTGTAGAATTGCTTGGGGTTGTTGTGACTCAAGTGAAGGAGCCAGCAGCTGGATTTGTTAAAACTCATAGAATTTACCTCAGCCCATCAATCCAGTGTGTCCTGATCTCTTCACAGAGCCTTCATACCATCAGATTAACACCCCAACCCAATGTAATGTCACCTGCAAACTTACTGAGGGTGCACTCAATTCCCTCATCCAGATCATTGCTAAAGATGATAAAGAGAACTGGCCCCAAAACTGAGCCCTGGGAAACACCACAAGTGACTGGCCACCAACTGAATTTAATTCCATTTACCACCACTCTCTGAGCCCAGACATCCATGCAGTTCTTAACCAAGCAGATCATCCACTCATCCAAGCATCCAGTTTCTCCAGGAAGATACTGTGGGAAATGGTGCCAAAGACTTTACTGAAGTCCAGATAAACATTATCAACAGCTTTTTCTTATCCGCTAAATGGGCCTCTCCAAGTGCTTGCTCTTACAAATTCCACAGTTAGACCTGAATATTCTCTGTCATTAAGGAAATGGAGTAAAGGATGATCCTGGAGAGGCAAAGCAGAGGACATTTGGTGGGGATTAAAGCTGGCAGCACATTTAGAAACCTTGAATTTAAAAGGTAACTTTTCATTCAAATGTCAGATAACTATAATTCCTCTTCTATCACCAGATTAAAACCTAGGCTCTGCTCTGTTTTCTTGCTGCTTTTACTTTATCCAGTAGATTATCAGGATGTGCAACATGATAAACTCCTGTCCTTGAAATGATGACTTACAACATTTTTGCACAGCATAATAAAGTGTCAGTGTAGAAATTGCTTAAAGACAGTACCAGACTGCAGAACCCTTATCTTCACTGAGCAAGAAGGTCATGGTCTCTTCAGGGTATTTGCTTTGTTTTGGTTCAGTATATTATGATAGAGCTGACACATTTTTTTCAGAGAGGCTTATCTGGGTGACTCAAATTAAGAGACTTCTGCTGAAATAATTAACTCTGTTATAAAATCTTGATTGTTGAAGGTTTTGTAGACTAAGTGTTCCACATTGGTTCATTTATCTTAACAGATTTCCATATTTCTTTGTATTTCATTAGGGAAGGAAGACTGGAGGGGAGAAAGGGTTAGATAAACCATTCTAGTTAGGATTGGAATCTCCCTTAATTCAAATGAGCAATTAAATCTGAAATTCCTCTAAAATAAACTGGTGACACAGTGAATGTCTACAGCATACTGTGCAGAATATTTGTCCGCTATTTTGAAGAAAATAGGAGTACAAATTGCAATTGCATCTGATTATCATTGCTACACAAGCTACAAAACTTTACAACATTCAGCAGGCATCTCCAGTATAAAAAACCCAAACCAAACATCCTCAGAAAAAAAGTTCTCAGAAACAGAGATACACTCCTTTTGTTCAGAGAAGCTGGAGTGGCTTCTATGTCACAATAGAGGTTAGAAGATAGCATTGCTTTTTGAAGCCCTTAGAGCTCTGCTATGCCAGAAGGGGAACTGGATGTCTAGATGATTTGCTCCTTCCTCCAAATGAATGGCTTAAAGGGTCAAAGTAAAGAGAAGCATCAAATACTGATCACTGGCTTTAACAGAGTAAAATAACTTCAGCTGACACCCTGAACTTTAGCTTGAACTAAGTAGGTGCAAAGCTGGCACATCACTCAAGCAACAGCTCAGTATAAATCAATGTATTTTCAGAACTTCAGTGCCAACAGTAGAAGAGGGCCAGGAGTGTATGTGTTTTGTGGCAACACATTAGGGCACGGTACAATTCACAGAAAAAAGCCTTAATGATTTCATAATCGTATTTTCATCCTTCCTTCAACACCAAGTCTTATACAACTTTCTTTGCAATGCTCTATCCTCAGTTCCTTAGAGGAGAAGACGTATTTCAAGAAATAATCACAAACATAATTAAGATCAGATCCTCCTCTCTGTACACTGTGCAGATTACTGTGAATCTAGAAATTAATTTCCTATCAATTACTTAAAAAAATGAACAAAAGAGAAGCTCTTTATTTTAAAAATCGTCCTTCCAGGAGCAAATACCTCTGTCTCCTCCTCTTTTATCTTATTTTTTATTAAAACATAGTATGTTATTAGTGTAAGAATAAGTGATAGCTGCCATTTTGTTGCTGAATCTCAAGCAGTATTTGGATACCAAATATAACAGCACTGGCTTTTGCACTCTTTATGCTATACATGCAAGACTGAGTATTCAGTTTTCTAATTCATTGTTGAAGGTAAGAAACAGAAATTAAGATGATCTCACATAGTCTCAATAAAGCTTAAGGCACAACTCTTCCCTGCAGTGAATTAATTTCTCAGCCGCAGTCGGTATATGAATATGTTTGTCACTATTAATATGCATTTATAGCTCAGCAAAAATACCAAAAAGTCCTTACGTGTAACAGCCCCCACAAAAAACAAGCAGATGGATTTTTTTTCTCTTAAGATAATGCAACCACCTAATGGACTTTCTGGAGAAAAGGTAGAGTTTTCAGTCATGTCAAAGACCGTCTGAAAACTGAATTAATATTCAGGATATAAATTATCTAGAATGAATCCAACGAATAATGATCATAATCTATTTAAGATAATTAGCTTCCTACTTTTGCTATTAATAATTGATTCCTTATATTGTATAGTTATAATCTCCTATGCATTTTTTGTCATTTTCTTAGATAAGTTTTAGCTCATAAATGTGCAGGGCAGGCCAAAGACTTTTTTTTCAAACAAGTCTGCACTATTTAGAGACAACTTACAGTTGGTTTACATATGTATTTTTCATTTCAGTCTAAAGTTATATCAAAGTGCCCTACGGATAACCAGAACTTCAGAATAAACCCCGAGAAACTAATCTTCTTGATATACTCATAAATATTAATTACATTTATAAGATAGCAATAAAAATTCTATCAAGTATCGTAAGATCCTGTAGTTATTACAGAGCAGCAAAAAAAAAAAAACTGACAGAAATTACCAGAGTAATTATTAGTGCTCCTGAAACTTCACACACTGTCCAACAGTTCACCACACGCTGCCCTCCCACCTCATCCCACCCAAGTTTAACAAGAATAGCTGGAATAAAATTAATTCTGTACTGATAAGAACACCACAAATGCTGTAGCATGTTATAAAGCAGAACATGCGATAAGTAAATAATCCAAGCTACTGGTCCCAATCCAAACATTTTTAACAGTAAAATTCCAATAAACCAATCAGCTAGCAAAATGTACGAAGTACCACAAGCAGTTAAAATTTCAGAGAACAGATTTAATAAATACAATTGACAAAACTGGCACACTTACGCCAGAGCAGCTAAAGAAATAACAAAGCAAGAAGAAACAAAGTGCAAACATAATGATTCTCAAAGGTTAATGGTTACACCACAGGACTATACTCACTGGTCACATTTTTACTATGTATAGCTTGCAGATATTTTTTTTTCCCCCTTGAGGAAGGTAAGACTGTTTTTGACTGAGTTTTGTGTGCATTTTTAATTGTCTTGCCTAGGACCAAAAAATCTCAAAAATTAGCACTGCAGAGCCAGGAAAGGACTAAAAATAACTAGTAACACAGTGGAACAAAATGTTATTGCAGATAGAAATTCATTACTTTTATGTGCTGTCAAACTTATAATAATACGCACTTAGAAAAGCAAAATCTTATTTTAAATGGCATTTGCTAAAGCTACGCTAACAAAAGGATTTGTGGCCCTGTCATGAAAAAACATTGACCCTTGACCTTTTTTCAGTTTAGAGAAGGAGAATGGCCAGAATCTTGTGTATCAAATAAGTGTTTGTTTTGTATAAACACTCTTCCAATTTTCTTAGTTTCTCAGTTTGCTGCAAAGGCGGAGTGGGGGGGGGGGGACTAAAAAAAGAAGAAAAATAAGAAAAAAAGAACAAATAAAAAAAAGAGAAAATGCCCCAAATGAAAGCTTCAGTTCAGAAACAGTGCAAGCCTGCTTCTAAACAGTCATGTGACTTTTTTTTTGCTAACAGCCATGTGCTCGCGTATCATTTTACTCTGAAATAACTCTGCGGATTTCAGCTCAACCTGCCTTTGCTTATAATGCATGACATAGCCTGCGAGGGAGCCTGAGAACCGTCCCTCTTCAAAAGCAAGGTTCCCATGCTTGGCCTGTAACCATGGAAGCAGATGCCTTTTTTGCTTACCCCTGCTTACCTCTTTGCAGCCACGAGCTGCTCCCTATTGTTAAAAGGGGTACGCCTTGATTTTTCTTCGTTGTGACCGAACTTGCCTCTTCTTCAAAGGGCATGATGCTGCAGGTCATTGGTCTAGACTGTTTGCACGGTCCAGAGAACAGCCTTGATGTAACCCTTGCTCCGTCTGTGCCACACCACCAGCCGTGCGACTGCAGACTGTAGGGGGACATCGGAGATCTGTATTTGAAAAGAAGCCCGTCCGATTTTGCCATTGTGCCTTTTCAGTCATCGATCGAATGAATATCGAACCTTCTGTCGTTGCATGTGTGAAATAGATAGCTTAGCAAGCACTTTTGTGCCCAAACCTGTGCAGTGGGCCAAACTCTCTTCCTTTATTCACAAGTACTATCATTTTTTGCGGTACAGTAATTTCTTAGTTACTTCAATATTGGTGTCCTAATGTTAAACCAGCCTCAAAACAGAATCTCTTTGTTGTAATCTGCTTCATTTAGCACTTTATTTTTTTAATTTTTTTTAAAAAGGTGCTTCTCTTTTAGTCATTCCCACTTGAACATCATCCCTCTTAAAGTGCAAGGGCGGCTGATTTCGAATCACTATGAAGAGCCCGGAATCATGAGGGGTTTCAAAACAAGATACCAACTGGACGTTTGCTACCATAAAGCTTTTAAAATAACACAGGAAGAAAAAGAGTGAACTTGGAAAGCTTCCAAGGTAAATTTTAAAAAAGGCAAAAAATCCAGCAAATGTGGCATCTGGTTTGGGGGCTTTGGTTTTGGTTTTGTTTCTGGTTTTTTTGTAAATACAAATAAAACTGTTAGTGATAAGGGAAAAGAGATATTGTAATAGATAAAATAACCTGGATTTGGTAGAAACTTAAAAGAATCCCATCTCGATTTTTTGTAATAGATAAAATAACCTGGATTTGGTAGAAACCTAAAAGAATCCTGTCTCCATTTTTTGTAATAGATAAAATAACCTGGATTTGGTAGAAACCTAAAAGAATCCTGTCTCCATTTTTTCCCCAATATACAAAGAAAAATAATTTGGAAATTTAGCATCTGATACAATACAAGCTCTAAAATATGTCTTACTCTAATGACTGCAGAAACATTTCCCATATTCACTGGCCAACTTCTTTATTTTCTTTAAAAAGATATATTTCATTTTAAAAAAACCAAACAGTTATATAAATGTTCAAACTGCAGTATGAAATTACAAAAATTATGCTAAGCCCCTGTGAAAATGTAACTGAAGTGTTCAGTTGAAGAGTTCGACAGAACTCTAGGAATTTTGGGGGGGGGGGGGGGTNGGGGGGGGGGGGGGGGGGGTGTGGTGGTGAAGAAAAAGATGCTTTAACACCTTCGCATAAAAAAGAACTGTAGCTACCGTGGAAACTGATACACTCTTGAAATCAGTTGGTAAGCAAGTTTTTATTCCTCTTTTAGCCAAATGGCAAACTCTCTGACTGCTGCCTGTCAAAAAACAATAACCTAGTGACAGGCATCACCATCTATTCATTGTAAAATATGCCCGTCTCTGTTCTAATAAAATTTGGATGGCATGAAAAAGGGCTTATATATTCTTCAGGGTTTTGCTTACCCAGCGTTGTCTATATATGACATCAGTATATATATTTTTGAGATACCACTATCTCATACTTCAAGGCATACCTATTTTCTCTAATTGCCGCAGGCAAAGGGGAGGTGCACTAAAGAATAAAGAGGGTTATTGTGACAGATGAAACATAATTCACAATGAGTACTCTTTTCATCCGGCCTTAAGTAGCAGAGGATTACTCCAAGCTGAATTTTAGGGGACTATGTATGATCTGATTTAATAATATGAGGACAGGCCAGAAGCTGAAAGGCAATGTAAACCAATTATGCTTTTGCCGATTGTTTGGGGGATTTTGCTGTTGGGGATCCCACACATGCACACACTTTTCTGGAACTAGAAGAAATGTGAACGTGAAGAGGGTCTGAAGAAACATGGGGAAAAGTAAGAAATTACAAGAAATAAAAGTTTAGATTTGCTGGAATGGATATTGCTAAATGCTTATTCTGTATTTCTGCTTCATGGCACTTAAACGAAGTAAGATCATGCCATTTCTTCAGTAAATATGCATTGTAAAAGTAGGTAAACTTATTTTCTTGCACTTACTGAGCTTATATTGCTTCAGAGGAATTCATATTTGAGACTTCTAAAAAAGCTGTATGATATCAAGCTTAGATGTAGATAACTGACAGTGAAATAACTTTCTGCTAAATATGTATGCATCGCTTTTCTGAGTCACTGTTTAAATATTTTAACAGTAAATAGGTAAGCTTGCATGTATATTTCATATGTCTGTTTCCTCATGCTGTGTTTTAGAAAATATTTCTTTAGCATAAATTACTGTATTGCATTCTGAGAAGATTTATCTTTTTACAGTTTCAGTTTTCATTTAACAATTCCTGTTTGAGCATCCAAACCTGTAGTTAAAATTGTAGTTGAAGTGCAGAAACTGTAAAAGTAGTTAAGGAGCAAATGGTATCTCATTTTATCTACAGAAATGTTAATTTAGGTAAATTCTTTTTTTAGCAATAGGTATTTTTTTTTACATCCATTTTAATCAAAGTATTAACAAAGTAATAATTTATTTTCTCAAACATCATTTCTATATATTTTGTATGCAAAATAAAATCACTTTTAGCTAGAGGTTCTAAATGTGTTTTTCAAGTGTTTATCTTGTCTGAAATATCACAGACAAAAAAAAAACCACACCACCAAACAACCATGAACTGAATGTTTGCTTCCATATATTTTGTACTTTTTAATTACATAAAAAATACTTAGTCATGAGAGCTAATAAAACTGTGCTCCTAATTGGAAATGAAGTATTATTAGAGGTTAGTTCATACCTTTTGGATTTTGGACTGAAATATAAAAAAAAAAAAGATTAATTGGAACAGGCTTTCTGTTATTCAATGTCACTATATATCACACCTGATAATAAAATGCAACAACTTAACATCAAACTTTACATAAATGGCAAAGAAATGGTGTAAAAATATGCCTGTGAAATTAACTGTATTTTCTAAACCATAAAAAGAATGCTGAAATTTTGTCTTTCTGTCGGCTGTGTTACTGAATTGCTCTCTTATATAAAATGCTTTGATGCCATTCTTACAAGCAAGTACAAACCACATCCAAGCATTTCATAAACACCATAAGCAATGGATCAGATTTTGGAAATAAATGGTATGCATTAGGCACACCCAGCACTATATTCTTACAGAAATGATGAACAGTCAGAAACCGCAGCAAAATACAGTAAGGAAACTGCTAGACTGAAAGCATACATTTTAATATTTTAGTTCACAAAGGCAGCAGCAGCCAAAAGACCGTTCTAACCACCTGACAAACAGCAACAAACAACAGCTCTTGAGTCAAAATATTTATTGGGGTGGCATGTCAATGTACAGGCTAGCATATGTGCTAAAGAGAAATTATTCTATTATCTTCAGCTGAGTGAAGTAGTAACAATGCACAGACAGATTTATAAGTATAGATAGAACTAGGACTGCTTTCTTTCAAAGTACACAACAATTAAATGTTCATTGACCATTTAAAAATATACTGAAAATTGCAAAACACAGGTCGCTTTAATTCCAGTGACAATTTTAATCAAAATGTTATTGTTGCCATTTCACACTGCACTTCCCATCCATTGTAAATGGATATATATGAATGGATATAAATGAATCTATTTCCCATCCATTGTAAATGGATGGGAAATAGATACTTAAGCATTTAAGGAAACAAGCTGACATTTTAGCTCCATTGAATGACACTAAGTAATGTTTCTTCTTCTAACAAACTTTCAAACAATGTATATGTTTAGGGACCGTTTTTGTTCTTTTTGTAATTAGTTTTAAGTAGAATTTATTGCTGACGTTATGGCATCTAGAACTTGCAGCCAAATTGAAGAGGAAGGATATCCTTGGAAAAGTAGGGGAAAGAGAACAGCTCAGATCATGCCTGAATGAAGCAAAAAAAAAAAAGCACTCATCTCGAGATTAAAAGCAGTGCTTTCATAAAACTATGAGCACTCGTATCTCTTACAAATCTAAAAACATTAGTGTTACACGTTGTTTCAGTTCTTTGCTGTAAAATGCACATCAGGCTGCCTGAATACACATCAAGGTCACTACCTCATTTTTAATAGTCAGTTTATTTAAAAGAAAAGAGGGAGGGAAAAAAAGAAAGAGCTTTTTCTCCTCCCCTGAGAACAGATCTGATATTAACCAAATCTTTGTGTGCAGGTACAGCTGTCTCATCCCATATAAAGCTCTAAGAAATTGTGAATGAAATTAAGATTTGCAATATTTTTGGAGCTACAAAGAATACAGCAGCTCAGGAGACAGCACTGGGAATATAAGAAACCGCAGACTTTGATTCTATACGACAAGCTGGATAGGAGTCAAAGCTGCCACATGTGGTGTGAAAAAATGCCACCCCGGTGTGAACAAAGGGTTTAAAATGGAGTCAAGAAGCGTGCAAGCTCAATGTCTAAGCTTTTCCTGTGAATTGTACTGCCACAACCTGCAGGATATCAAGTGGGCTGGGAAGAATAGAGTGCCTTTGGAAGCTACAATGGAGTAGCGGTGGCCGTCGGTGCGTTAGGGTGTCTATTGTTTTGGTCTTCTTGTTTGTGCACCATTACAATGTGCTGCTTTACCAAGAAATTAAATTCTGAGCACCAAAAATAAAGTCACAAAATTCACCAAAAAACTGACAAATGCACTAACTCTGCTCTTTCTTATTGCAGTCCTAGCTTACAGCTCAGTGTGAGAATTTACCAGCTGGACTGGTCATTTTTTTGCCAGGGCCTGAACCACAGTCTTACACGTATGAAAAACAGAGTAATAAACGTTGCTTATAAATATTTCTATGACTTTTTACTGAGATAACAGTTGCAATAATATAAGCATTCATTGGGGTTTATTCAAACAGAAAGAATGTTGCATCTTATTTCTATCAATGGCTTTCCTCCTTTTATTACAACATAAAGTTATTAATCTGCATATTCAGTTCAGGAAACACTGTCGTTTGAAAATAATCTGTGACAGGGTGCAGTAGCAACCCAAAAATGCATGGGTCATCCGCTAACAAAGATACTGTACTAACAATGTTTAACAGTAAAGGTACTGAAAATCCTAACAATAGTTTCCCTTTATTAAAGGGAAATGCTATGTAGTCAAGACACAAGGAAAATAAAACAACAGTTATGTATGTTTTCCCAAAAGATGAACATAGTAAATACAAGTTCCTCAATGACAAACTGCAATGCAGTTATTAGAATTCCTAAATAAAATAAATACCAAGGAAGTAGGCTCACAAAACTGAATGAACAGTACGTTTTCTAAGAATTAAAGAAACTTTCTGATTTCCGGTATCACATTTACATTTTTTTATTAAGGATTAGGTCAAAAGCCAGTGATTTTTAGTTTATGAATGCAGGTCAAGACAAGAACACTTTTCTATTTACTCTGTGTAACTCTGTATAGAAATCAATCTGTTACTTTCATTACAACCACACAATCAATTTCATTTAAAGTACAATGCAACAGCCAAGTCCAAGGACAATATGGATCGCTGAAAATCCTTCATACTATCTACAGCATTTATTCAGTGTGACTGAGATGATTTTTTTTCTTCTCATTAGTATGCAACAAGCTTTCAGATACAAACTTAATCCCAGCTTCACCTGGTTTTAGTTCAAAGTAAAAATACAAAACCAAAAAAGCATATACTAATTTACTAACACCAATGCATGAGTATTGCCCTGCAAGAAATAAAACACATCACCTATTTAAAAAAAAAAAAATCATGGAGGAAAGCACCTAAGTAACACTGTGTCATGATTATTTCTACAAATGTAATAAGGTAGGACTACATGCTAGATAAACCATATAACACACACAAGCAGGCATACGTGATGAATGTAGATAGTGCTTTTAAGCAGACTGTCTTAAAAGGCTGTATTTTATCAATCTATAAATATTTGTAAATGTGCCCTTCTCGTTTTTCTGTTCCTTGTAATGCTGTTCCGAGCTTCCCAAGGGACACAAAGACAAGCTATATAAAAACTGCAGAATATTATCAATGTCTCTCTCTGTTCACTCAAAGAACCTGTAACATCATTTGGACAGATGTAATTTAGCCATTTGTATAAATGTTCATCGTTACCTTTACAGTCCTAGCTCAAAGTATTAAAATGTAGTCGTAATATCAAATTTTAAACCTGTAAAACTCCAAACGGTACTTTCATTTACGTTACATTTATGCAGGTTTATTTTGCTGCTTTGGTTTTGTTCCCAACATATTTTCTCAGCTGCTTTTCTTCAGCATCTTAGTATCTGTAGGAGGTTTTTTATACTATTTTTCTCCTTCTGCATGCATGACACTTATGCCTATCAAATAAATATTGCTGTAAATGAAAAGACTCAAAAATTATCTGTTCCGAGATTTCTGCAGAATAAATCTGCCTGTGATTTTCAAGTAAAAGCCTTATCTTGAATATTCTTAGCATTTGTTCTATTATTGATCACTTTGTTCCACTACATGTCTTTCCTGCCAAGAAACATATCAGAAGAAATGAAAAATGAATCTTGGAATATTGCTCCAGAATACGCAGTCAGACGCCTGCTAATAGCGCTGAGACTGTGTTTCGATGTCCCTGGCTTCTCTAGCTTTGATAATTTCAGCTGGCACTGATACGAGATCTCTGGGTGTTTCTTAGGACACCATCTCCTTTTTAATTTAGTGTATGCTTTACAGTGAAACTTAAACTGCCGTTTCTGCCAAGTGGTCAACCAGTTAGCATCCTCTGTTGGGTAACAAGACGGCATGCACACATGCACGTACATATGTGTATGTGCACGTATGTAAACATGTGTATTCTGGGTTGTTATTTCAGCTGAGCCTCAAACTGAGGCTCTCATGCACCAGCTACATTTACCTCTGTCCAATTTCACTCTATGCATTCCAGTCATAAAGCAAATTACATAATGCCAGATTTCTTACATATAACAGCACATAAATAGACAAAGGGTTCATAGCACTGTGAGGAAAGAAACTATCCTGACAGACTTGCATTTATCCCCACTGCAAACCTTAAATAAGCATACATAAATATCTTTTTCCTCTTGCTCAGCTGTGTTTACTCGCCACTGCTTCCCTCCCCTGCCTTCCACCAGCTCACTTTACCCCACCTCCCGAATCTGTTTATTTTCTTTCTCCTGCCTGTCTGCCAGCAGCGGCGCTGAAGAACCTCACAAAAGCTGCAGCCCTGCACATGTCCAAGCCAGGGGCACCCTGAGTGTGTGAACAGGGCACAGGAACTAACAAATTAATTCCACACTAGCAAGAGTAAGCAAGACTTGGGCCTTGAGAAGACGAAGCTGCACTATCTGGAAGGGCTGCATTGAATGTAAGACATACCATCTGCAAGTGAGACGGCAGGGATACTGTTCAGAGGGGGAGGGAGGGGGAAAACCACTATCACTTTCCCAGAATGCTCTCCATCTACTCAGACATTAAACAGCTGAAATGTGGGCACCATAGAGGTTAAGCTTGCCAGCAGGACACTCAGCAGCCTTCGTCTCTTCCTCTAACTGCTGCAGAAGCCTAGAGAGCCTCGACATGAATTTTACTAGCTATCTGCTCCCAGGGACTATATTAAGAGTGTCCTGGACCCATCTGCAAAGCTGGCTCCAGAAAGCCAGCTCAGATCTGTTCGAAATGCTACAGAACGGCTGTGTAATCCAGTTCAGAGCCCACAAATAAGCAATGTAAGGGGTCTACACTGGCTCCTCCTGCATGTATTTTGGTGGCAGCAAGGAAGCCAAAAACAGGGAAAGACAGTACAGTTTGAATCACAGAATCATGTCAGGGGCTGGAAGGGACCTCAGAAGATCATCTGGTCCAGCCCCCCTGCCAGAGCAGGATCACCTAGAGTAGATCACACTGGAACGCATCCAGACAGTTCTTGAATATCCCCAGAGAGGGAGACTCCACAACCCTCCTGGGCAGCCTGTTCCAGTGCTCTGTCACTCTCACAGGGAGAAAAAAATCTTCCTCTGGAAAAATCCATATTTTAGATGAGTTAACTTTCCTTACAGCAGGAACACTTAATAGCTTTGTTTCTTATTAGAAGAAAAGAATTCCAATCTTTTTGTGACTCAAGTGTGTAAACTAACAAACCAGGTTTCCCTCTGGCTAAAATATACACTGGACCAGGGCAGTAATCACCTCCTAAATTAATTCCTCCCTCATTTCAACCAGAACATATTTCTTGTGGCAGTCCTTCCCGACATCTCCCAAAGCCTGGTGGATCTGCATAAAGCTCAAAGTGACAAAAAGCAAGTGGGCAACAGGCAGAGTAACACGCAGGGAAACCACAGGTCGACACACCACTGCCAGTATAGAAACGTACCATCAAAGAGCCACTTTGAAATAGTTGCCCGTGACTGAAGTTCTCTTAGAATAATACCAACCACTATCAAGATGCCCAATGTCCCCAAGAGCCTGGGTGCTACTTCCTTGCCTGTTGTCTGTCTCTTGAAGAAGGTACTCAGAAAAATTAGTCAGGAAAAGCACTGGGACAGGAAAACATCACCACACTCTTCTGACAAGAGTCTTTGTTGAGCATTTACTACCACATAGGGTAGCAAAGGCTATTCAGTTTTTCCTGAGTGTTAAGTGCTGGAGGTCATGACTGCTATAGGGGCCAAAATTATTCTGATATCTTGCCAGAAAATGTTATATTCACACTTCTGGACAGTTCAACAGGAACAACGCTGGTGAAAGCACACTCCACCTTTTAACCATGTCACAAGACTCAGGAGTGAGAGCCCAAGTGTAAAATGAGTATTCTTTGCTTGGAGAGAACTTTTCACTCCCTTCCTTAATTTGTAAATCTCCTTCTGTGGTTTTATTTCAGTACCTTGATTCTCTTTGAAAGTAGCTTATTATGATTTAATTTTCCCACTTTTTTTTTTTTTTTTAACAGAGGATGGAAAAGGAAAACAAATCTCTCTTGCTCTCAGCATATAACGGTTGATATAATAGACTGAAATGGCTTCTTCTAATCACTTGGGGATTTTTAAGTGCATTTTATTGACATGATAAGCCATTATGAGTCCTTCAGGCTTGTTATGGTTTATCATAGCAAGGCTTATGGTTTTAAGTAATATTCCTAATATGCATTCAGGCATCCACTCCAACAGCTTCTTTAATCTCAATTAAATACCATTAAAGATATGTATGGTACCTATGTATAAGTGGCACTGGAACAGTATTTATATTCACTAGCTTCCAAATAATGTCAAACTGGCTCAATTGCCTTCCATCTCATCCCATACCCAGGAGTCTTATTACTCAGTACAAGTTATATGCAAAGGTGACATTATTCAGTAAAATTAGGAGGGGGGAAGTTTCTGGTGGCAGGGTGCTTTTTGTTGTTGGGGTTTTTTTACCTCCAAGATTTCTTTTTTCAAGTTAGTCATTAAAACAAGATTCCTTCTGCCAATTCCCAGGAGCTGTCTGAGCAGAACTTAAAGTGTCTTGATACATCCCAGCAAAATGGAGGTTATTGATAGTGTCTAGGACCACATTTGCTCTCAAAAAGAAAAAAAACGAATGTTAAAGGTCACCAGTGAGATCAAAATTCTGACTGCACAGAGCACAACTATGTGACTATCCTGAATGGCCACATAATACACCTACGTCTTCCCCAACCCGTGCCACGGATTGATAGTCTGCCCCTTCATGGTTTTTGCACTTCACACTATTCTGTTTCCCTTCTTCATCATCCTTTTATCTTTACATTTTGGCTTTTCCAAAGACATGAGTCCCCTGCCCTTAAAAGAAGAAAGTGGGAAGCAGCAAAAAGAGATTGTATCCAAGGCAGTTTAAATGAGTATGGCTGCCAAACTGCCTAGACCTTCTCTTCATAAAAGGCAGGAGTCCTGCACTAAGAGTGGCAAGAGAGAAAGCTGTTAGAAAGTTATAAACCACTTAGAGCCTAAGTGTTATGAATTTATGGCAATTGCTCTAACTCCAAAATGAAAAAAGGTGTAGCTAGTTTAGGAGGCTGAACTGTGGCAGAGGACAAAGAGAGACTCATCAAAATGTAGGACAAAAAAGGAGTGGGCAGACTGGTGAGACAGGCACCAAATTTGGCGTAAGTACAGAATCTACAACATCTAAATGTACAGTATGTTGCCAGTGGCCCATCTCACCATCTGGTGTTTTCCCAGAGAGACCAAGGGCAAAGACCTTGTGAGAGGTATAAAACCAGACCAAAACTACAGTGTTCTCCAAAGTAAAAAAAAAAACCAAACAAAACCAAACTGGGACCTGTCACTTTGCACAGATGCTGGACAGCATTAATCAGTTAATGCTGTAGCCTTTTTTCCTCTTCAATTAGAACCACTCTTCACACTTGGCCTCTAATTGAAGGAAGTCAAACATATATACATGAAAAGGTTAAGAGCACATTTATTTGTTATACCAACAGCTCAAACAAAGATATTTGTGTTTCAAAACTAGAGGATGTAGATCCAAATTGTATTCATAGTTACAGTCAGAAAGATGCACAATCCTCTCATCACTCTAAGCCAAATAGCTGCAAAACCAAAGTTTTTCATTGTTGTCAGAGATTGTCCCATTACTAAGCTTACCCTCAGTACAGAATGTTGTATTTCTTCTGTAATGGATTCTAAATTTATAACGCACTCTCAGAATTATTTAAAAAAATCCCAACAAAGCTCAAAGGCTATCAAATTATTTCATAATCATTTAACACTACAGCTTAATTCCCAGTCTGCTATGTCCTTCAGTGCTGCTTTGGCCAAATAATTGACATCTAATTTGCCACAGCATACGAACAGCTTTGTTTATTCTCATTCCACTATCAGTAACTAGGTCATTGTTGTAAAGCACATTGAAGTATTTCAAAAATAAATATGAACGCAAGTTCCATTCTATTGTGTGTCCATTAGTTATCCTTCCAAGTTAGAAACAATATTCAAATCTTTGTATCTCTCTCTTTATAAATACTAGGTAGCTCATCTGCAGCAGAATGTGGTCCATATTGTAGGAAATCTTGTTAAGGTAAGACAGAAAAACTGATACAAAAGATGAGATTATAATTTTACTTTCAACTTTATTTTGATGACTCTAAAAGTCCCTTCTAAGAAATACTTTTTTTAATATATATATATATATATATATTTTTTTTTTTTTTGCTCTAACACCTTTAGCATCAATAAATTCACTAAAATACTTCAGACCAAAGCCAATAGTATAGCCATGTGTGTGCAACTGGAGTCACGAAAAAGACCTTGCAGCAGCCATAAAACTACCTGAGTAGAAAAAAATATCCCCTTCTCTGACCTCTACCACATTCAACAATTGAAAAGTGCCTCCTTGATAAAGAGATATTTCTGTTTAGCCACAGATTTAAGGATGTCTAACTACCACTTTAAAGATGCTGAAGTCCACTTTACTTTCTTATTTGATGAAAAGTCATGTGGCACAGGTCTATGATCAATGGCTTAATCAATCAAACAAATACAAATTTCTACACTGCTATCCATGGACTCATCTGGACACACAGTTATTGGAAACAATTTACTGCCCACTTAAAGTCAGAAATTATACACTCCTGAGCTCCTTAAACTGTGGAGTACTATCTGACTGCACATTGCTACATTAATTCAGCCAACTCTGAATTCAGATAGAAATCCACAAAAACTAGTTCTTCTCACTTGCTAGAGCCCTGGGCCTTTAAACTACTATCCTGGTCTAATCTACTCTGTTCTCTAAGATTGTTAAAGACAATATTATGTCATACAAAGAGCAGCTGAGGGAAGTGGAGCTGTTTAGACCAGAGAAGAGACGGGAGATCTTACTGCTCTCTACAGATACCTGAAAGGAGGTTGTAATGAGGCTGGTCTTGGTCTCTTCTTCCAAGTAATTAGCAATAAGATGAGAAAAAATGGGTTGAAAAAGTCTTCTACTGAGAGAGTGGCGAGGCATTGAAACAGATTTCCCAGGGAGGTGGTGGAGTTATTATCTCTGGATGTGCTCAAGAAGCATGTAGATGTGGCACTTCAGGATATAGTTAGTGGTCATTGTAGTTGGGCTGTGGTTGGACTCAATGATCTCAAAGGTCTTTTCCAACCGTAATGACTCTATAATTTACTTTCCAGGATTATTTGGTTTCTTAAAGATATATTAATGCTCTTTGGTTATATACAGACAACTTAAAAATCCATGCAAAGGGGGATTTTATTTTTTTTTTTAGGAAATGAACTATTAACATTCATATGATTAAACTCAGTGATAAGGTATTATATTCCTGAACCACAAATGTCATATGATATTAGATCATGATAGTCCAGAAAACCCACAACCACACCTTGTTTCATTTGTATAACCTGGACATATACTCGGGAGGCAAGATCTGTTTCATACATAAAATTAATCAAGAAAAGATAAAGAACCAACAAAGACAACAACATGGATCAACACTGAAGGATCTCAGATTTGTATTTCCTTCATTGGATAAGGTAAATATCAGATCTGATATCCATTTCATTTGGTCCAACTAATGATATCAGTATCAGTATACTCAATCCACTACCAAACTTCTGGGAACAGCCAGGATTTTTATTTCATTATACAGAACTCCAAACTCTCCTTTCCCAAAGTACTAAAATAAATAGATCTGAGTGTGATTGCTATTTATCAACCATTTGGTAATAGATTTTTCATCTCATCATGTTTTATTTAAATATAACTTGTTCCAGATTTTCCAGTTTGACAAGAAAGAAGTGCAATCATCAGTTAGGTATGCCATTTCCAGTAATGGCTGCCATCATGCTACATGTACAAGACAACCAAGTGTAATCAGCACAGCAGATCCTGATTTACTAACTGATCTCCTTCTGTGACAAACTAGCCTATGTAGTGAATGAGGGAAAGGCAATCGTTGTTGTCTACCTGGAATTTAGTAATGCCTTTGACACCGTTTCCCACTGCATTATCCTGGGGAATGTGACTGCTTGAAGGTAGAAAGGCTCTACAGAAGGATCTGGACAGGCTGGATTGCTGGACCAAGGCTGCTGGTAAGAGGTTCAACACAGCCAAGTGCTGGTCCTGCACCTAAGTCATAATGAGGTCACGAAATGCTACAGGCTTGGGGTACAGTGTCTGGAAAGCTGCCTGGTCCGGGTAGATGAAAAGCTCAACATGAGCCGTCAGTGTGCATGTGCACAGCAATCATGTCCTGGGCTGCATGAAGAGAATTGTGACCAGCAGGACAAGGGAGGGGATTCTCCCCCTTTACTCTGCTCTCGTCAGACCCCACCTGGAGTACTGTGTGCAGTTCTGGAGCCTCCAACACAAGAAGGACATCGAACTGTTGGAGCAAGAAGTCCAGAGGAGGGCCATGAAGATGATCAGAGAGCTGGAGCACCTTTGCTCTGCTATAAGGACAGGTTGCAAGAGTTGGAGCTCTTCAGCTGGGAGAAGAGAAGGTCTCAAGGAGACCTTGTAGTAGCCTTCCAGTATCTGAAAAGGACCTACAGGAGGGCTGGGGAGGGATGAGGGGTAATGGATTTAAACTGGCAGAGTGGAGATTTAAACTAGATGTTAGGAAGAAGTTCTTTACAGTGAGGGTGGTGAGACACTGGCACAGATTGCCCAGGGAGGTTGTGGATGCTCCCTCTCTGGAGGTTTTCAAGGCCAGGTTGGATGAGGCCTTGAGCAAGCTGTTCTAGTAGGAGGTGTCCCTATGGTGGGGAGGGTTGGAACTGGATGATCTTTAAGATCCCTTCCAACCTAAACCATTCTGTGATTCTAACAAGTGATATAACAAAAGAAAACTGCCTGAAGTTACAGCATGGGAGTTTTAAATTGGATACTGGGAAAAATTTCTTCACTGAAGAGATTATCAAGAATTGGAATGGGTTACCCAGAGAAGCAGTTCAGTCACTATCCTTTGAGGTATTTAAGAGACATGTAGGTGTGGCGCTGAGGGACATAGATTAGTGGTGGACTTGACCTCCAACCATTAACCTAGCACCCTCTTTTCCAATCTAAACAATTCTATGGTAATGTATTTGGCTATCTAGTTTAGCAGTTTGACAGAATCTTATTTTTAAAGCAGCTTCAATTTCTTTTCTCAGTTATTTCAAGGAAAGTGCTCCAAATATGAGATTAATATTAAAAGCACCATCCTTTTTTTTTTTCCTTTTTAATTCTTGGAAGATGATCTTGAATTCTTTGGCTATCACTTGTAGCATAGCCAAATAGGAATGCAGGAAGAGTAAAAGGCCACTGATGTAATTTCCTCCCCCCGCCATCACTATGAAACTACCATCAGTATTTTATTTTGATGTGGGAAGATGACACTACTCATTGAAACAAAAATCTTCAAAACATAGCCTGAATTTTAGGAGAGCAAACCAATTAAGAAAATAATGCCAAAAACATATTACAAATGACAGTATATGGACAGGCCACATAGCAGACAGAACCCAGGCCACAGTAGCAGAAAATTAAACAGAAAAAAATATCTCTCTCATCTCCTATGCAGAGAAGCTTCTGACTAAACATCTCCTCCTTGACAAGAGCTAGGGAACAGATGTAGTTTCCTTCAAGCACTTATTCTCAACTCCAGCACGCAGACAATACTATTTCATTGCAGTAAGACTTGGTGGGGCTCCATTTGCCCTTCTTTTGTCTATATAATCTCTATGCTCTAAAATGCTAAATATATAGGAGAATACAGTCTGGCTGCACTGTTGCAGCCCTTGTATGTCTTACAGTGGGGAGGTCATGAAGTTATTTAGAAGAGAGTAGTGCTGTTGGTAAAATGAAATGCAGTTGTCATGAGCAACAACCGTTAAGGCTGCCCACACCTTCATACAAAAGCATCTGCATTTCTGTAAATTAGTCAGTCTAAGACAAAATTTCCTAATAATTTTGGACACCTCTCCAGAAGTACATAATACTTTTCTTGTACTCATAAAGTTACCTTGTGTTCTTAAGAGGCTGACATTACACAGCGTAAGAGAATGCAGCATTGCAAAGAAAATTAAGTACACCAAGTGAGTTTTGTTCAAGAACATCATGTAGCATTCTGTGAAGAATGCTGTGAATTCAGAAAAAGTCAGTTAAAAGTTGTCTTCTCTGGAAGAAAATTAGAGGAATAATTGGTCTTTTTCCAATTGCACAAATAAGCCTTTATTTCTTTGTCTCCTGCAAGAATAGACAAGATGTTTGCTGGTCAGGCAAAGGTTTTAATTTTAAATGTGGTGGGCTTGCTTTGTCTGGATGCTTTGCATTTGGGTGGGGGGGTTATTTTTAATTGTGGACCATGTACAAGTGATTTCAATACAATCACTTGCCATCTGCCCATTAACCTTACGTAATGCAGCTACTTTACAAAACTGAAATTTTGAAGTTTCATAGAATCATAGAATCAGTCAGAGTTGGAAGGGACCACAAGGATCATCTAGTTCCAACTTCCCTGCCATGCCCAGGGACACCCTACCCTAGAGCAGCCTAGCCTTAAACACCTCTAAGGGATGGGGCCTCAACCACCTCCTTGGGCAACTCGTTCCAGGCTCTCGCCACTCTCATGATGAACAACTTCCTCCTTACGTCCACTCTGAATCTCCCACCTACAGCTTTGCTCCATTCCCCCTCAATCTTCACCTTAAAAAAAAAAAAGCCTGTTTCTACGCTGTAAACCAGTGACAGGCCAGGATTAGGTCAATCTGTTTGTATATTGTGCTAAGCTGTGAATATAAAACTTCATTCCTTAACTTCCAGCCAGCTGAATCTAGTCTGTATGAGTTTATTGTATGGGGGGGCAGGTAACTCCCAAACCATCACACCTAAGATGAAATATATGTTTGATGCATATGCTGGGCAAGTAGCCTTGAAAATTTTTCCTTATGATCCAGAAAATGGACCTTGACAGGAATAATCTTACCCATTATAGAAGAAACTAGATTTTATTTGTGTAAGAAGATGAATATCACTATCTTATTTTCAAATTCACTCCCTGTATCTGACATTTCCTGGGAAGATGTGATTCAATCCTTTGGAATCTCTAGGGATAGCAAAGAGCTGCCAACATAAACCAAAACCAAACAACAGCAAAACCCAAAACCAACCAACCAACACCACAAACAAAAGAACCTAAAATAGTCTATTCTGCCTTCTTAAAAGAAAGAGATCTTTACTGTGGTTTCCAAAGTGGACACCACCTTTAACAAAAGTAGCACCACGCTGCCATGTTTGTGGACAAATGTTACATCCTGCACAGAGGAGGAACCTTGCACTGGGACAAGATGCTGCTATTTTTTCTATTTTAAGTGCATCAGCAGTATGCTCCTTTTTACAGGGTGCTCCAGCAAGTGATTCATGACAAAGGGAACAGGAATTGTTATCCTGCAGAACTGGGAGTTACCTGCCCTGGTGAAAGCCTGTTTGCAGACTGTGGCAGGAGTTGGGAACTATCATTTCGCAAGACAAAGGCAACCCACACAGACTCCTACCTGCCTTTGTTTGCCAATGCTTGGAGCACAGTGTAGAAACACAACTGAGAAGTAGCAGTGCTATATGAAAACACAAATTAAAAGGCAATTTTCCTTTTAAAATATAAAGATACAGAACTGGTAAAATAATCACTTCCATATTTCCCCAAAATCACTATCAATATAGGATCAGTCAGGGTTGGAAGGGACCACAAGGATCATCTAGTTCCAACCCCCTGCCAGGGGCAGGGACACCCTATCCTAGATGAGGCTGGCCAGAGCCTCATCCAGCCTGGCCTTAAACACCTCCAGGGATGGGGCCTCCACCACCTCCCTGGGCAACGCATTCCAGATTCTCACCATTCATGGTGAAGAACTTCCTCCTCACATCCAGCCTGAACGTACCCATCTCCAGCTTCTCTCCATTCCCCCTAGTCCTATCACTCCCTGACATCCTGAAAAGTCCTTCCCCAGCTTTTTTGTAGGCCCCCTTCCAATACTGAAAGCCACAGTAAGGTCACCTCGGAGCCTCCGCTTCGCCAGACTGAACAGCCCCAACTCTTTCTTTTTCCACATTGCTAACATGACTTGCTCCACTGCTCCTCTCTATTTCCAATTAGATGATGTTCTGTAAACCTCTTTTTCAAATTGTACATACAAAATCAAATGTGAAGAGTTTTATTCAACTGGTCCAACCTAGAAGTAGATGAATATGAGGCCTTTCCTATAAGTTAACTGTAGAGCTGACTTTACTTCAAAAATCTTGGTAGTCATCATCACTACATCTAATCATCAATTATGATTAAATTAATAATGCCTTCCACTTTTATTTATTGATGCTTTCCTAGATGTAACTCAGTTTACTCTTCTCTAGCATATGCTTCTTTTTATAGCTACCATCTGACATATGCTGACAACCACAATTAGTGCATGAATTAAATGCTGAGCTTCAGGTGGAAAGAAAGTATAAACACCATTGATTCCTCCTCTTCTGGAATATTGTCAATGAAAGGCTGTCCTGTTTCTGACTAATGGGGATGAACATTTAATAGTGAAAAAAGCCCCAAAAGATAAAAATAGGACTATGCTAACGCCTTTGCCTTATGCTATGAAGAAAAATAGTATTTATTCTGTTAGCTTCATAGAGATTGAATAAACGTCTTTCAAATTCAAGAAGACCCTGAACACTTACCTTTTTTTCTTACTAAATGAGCTCTAATTACCAAATAATGTGAAAATACATCAGAAGTTCTTTGCACATTAAAGTAACAAAGTTGAATTCCACACAGGAAAAATGTGATTTATCTACAAATCCACCTACAGTTAGATATTAAGAAGAACTAAAACTCAGGAATTTGAGAACCCCCAAAATAATACCAAAGTAAGGTGCAGTTTTTCTTAAGCAACAGTATTAATTTCTACTCTAACTTTGCTAGACAGTTCTTGCTACAACTGCTAGTAGTCAAAACCATAACTAACTCAGATATAAAGAGACTCTTTTCTCTTTTAAGGCAAGCTGTTTAAAGCTCTGCCTTGTTGTTTGTCTTCCATATTTAATCCTAATTCTCTATAAGCACTTGTAAGACAGACTGTTGCTCATAAATTGAACACTGAACCCCAAGTCTTCATAACAGAACAGAATGCTAAGATTTGATATACTTCAGGAGTCTGTTTTCCTAGATTTGTATATATAGTGTCAGCTATAATTTTGCAGGTCCCTTTTAACTCTGTTGCACTGCTAACAGAACTGCAGCTGCTCTTTATTTATCTTCTCGTTTTGTTCTTTTTTTCCCCTTTTTTATTTTCTCTGTTCATAATACACAAGCTGTCTGGCTTATTTTCAAGCTATTGAAATATTTCAATTCTAAAAAAAAAAGTACAATAGGCCATAATCACTTATGTGCTTATGCTTAGGAAACTCTTCCTCCCTCTTTCCCTCTTTCCCTCCCTCCTCTCTTCAACCTTCTGCAGATTTCTAAGATGTAAAAACATAACTGGAAATTCAAGTGGGCATCTTGAGACAACAACTTTCTGTATTTTTTATGCTTGTTCCCTCTGAGACTACTTCTGGCACTATGAAACACAGACATCTACAAAATGTGTGGAACAACAACACACCACCACCTAACTCAACTTTTACAAACTTAATGTTTATTCAGTTTCAGCTCAAGGGCTAGCTGTAGGTGAGATGGAGTTATCCAAAAGTACACCTCAATGAGTTTTCATCAGGCCAGGGAAAGCAGAAATCTGTTGTGGAGAAATTATATTAAAAACTTCCTTGTAGATCTTATTAAGTAGTGTCAGATTTGAAAACTTTTTGTAGCATTATTTTTTTGTATGTATGGCTGTTGGATCCTGCTGTAGTTAAATGTACCATTTAAAAAAAAAAACACAAACAACCCAATCAACACCAAAAGAAACAAAACAAAAATGAAAGAAACAAACAAACAAAACCAAGCCATCGCGCAACCCAAATCATAGTCAACTTTTACACTAGTTACAAGTTTTTCACATGATCACAGCAGGACTCCTTAATCTCCTCCATAACAGTCACTTTTTTTATACCACAAATGTTTTCCTTCCTGCAGTGAAATTAACACTATTTAAAAATGTAAAATAATTCTATATGTTACATTACCTGAACCCACAAAGCCAGGAAGAAGCAATGAAAGCCTTTTGCTTGGAGTACAGGAAGAACAGAAATCTATGCCTACTCAGGATGTAAAATGAGGAAATCACTTTAAGTGCTTTATATCAAGTACCAACTGGCACCAAAACCGCTTGCTGTGTGACTGCCCATAAAATCTGTGGAACACTGTTTGCCTTATATGCACACTAAAGTTTTTCATCTCATACCTGAGGGGCAAATGAAGGGACTATTTAACAAATGGTCCAGCATTGAAAATCTCCTCAGCAAAGAGGGGATGTTACACAAACAATGCTCTCTTTGCTACAACATGACGCAACTTTTAAAGTGAAAACAGTGTCAGTTTCGGGGGATAAGAACCTAGTAAAACTCCACCCCACTACCTTTTATTAAACGTTATTTCCAAAGACACTGGGAATGGAGCAAGTATTCAAGCTTTATACACTCGGTGCCTCTGAGATTTCAAGAACTGTATATAGAGGAATGGGAATTAAATAGTCATGATTCACCTAAGCAGCCCACCCATTCTAGACAGGTCCACAAAGAGCAGCTCCAACAATAAGGCAGAGCCATGAACATACCTAGCTTTGCTATTGGGTAAAGCAATAGAAAACTGGAACTGCCCGAGGCCCTTCTTGTGCCCTCATGCCTGGGAGGTATATGTTGCTCATATGACTCCTCTCTTGGAGTCTGCACAAGACAAGTTAGAGTACCACCTACCTACTGCTTACCTGAGACACAGTGACCACAAACAAGCACTCGGAATACTTTTCTGAATGAGTAGCAGAGCTAGAAATGTGATCTTTAGTTTCTAAAATCTTAGCCTTATCACATTTAAATTTGACTGAAAACTTAATTACCTTAAACCTTAAAATGTAAAAATGTTAAGACTTATCTCTCAGAGTAATTAATGCCTCTCACAGCTGTAACTGTGGATTCAATAACAGCAGCTGCAAGGAAAACACAGTCCTAAACATCAAAGCTTCGAGGCCCTAAAGTAAAACATGGCTCTAAGTGTTCCTGTGCTCCCCAGTGCAGGAAAAGGGACTTTGAGAGCCACAGCCAAGCTGCAAAGGGTGGAACAGCAGCAGCAGCAGCAGCCACAAAGTCGGGAGCCTGGAAAGCCAGGAGTACCAACCCTGCATACTGCATGTGGTACAGCTGTATCAGGTTGGAAAAAGAGGTTTCCCAGAAGCTCATCAAGCCAGCTGGTAGATTCATTGTTTTGCTTTTCTTTTTGATTTTGTTCTGGTTGGTTAATTTGGGGTAATTTTTTTGTTGTTGTTGGACTTTTTTTAATGACAGTTGTAATAGCAAATTTATTTCTGTGAAATACTTCAGTTACAGTAAACTGGTGTTTTCACAGGTAAAATTCAGCAGAGAATTCTTCCCATGTAAGATCCCTGGCAACAGAAGAGATCTGGACATACAGTCCTGCTGTCCTGCTGCATACATCTAAGCCCAGAAGATGGGACGGAAAACCAGGAGGTAGGAGTTACCACATTTTTTTTCCCTGGAGAATTCTGACTAAGGAGTCTGCCCCACTTCTGACGATATAAAAACACTTCTAGAAGTAACCAATGTGTTGTAGGACTTCTTCACATTTTAGGCAGAAACCTGTGAGTTAGATTGAAAATAATTCATTAGTTTTGAAATTACCACAGTCTGATGACTGGGTGAGAGACTCAGCTGTGAACTAAATCAGGTCTGCATAAGTCTATGGAGCTAATCCCTACATTTTTGTATTACATTGATAGAACTGCTCAATGTTGGTTGTCTTTTTACCATATTTAAAGCAAATGATGGACTGAAATGAACAACTCTTATCTGCAGATGTTTATCTGGAATTACTGCTCTACAGCATGCAAACAAGTCTCTTATGCAAGTAAGTCCTTTCATTTCTTGGGCCCCTTCTATCTGTGAACTAAATTCAAAAGAATCAAGTGTTTGTTCATAAAATACAGACAGGAGCGGGACCAAAAAAACCCCATTCCTACAATGAACAATGGGCCAGACATTTATGGATACTTGCTAGCAAGACAACACAGAATGCTAGCTCTGGTAATATTGCTTTTCAGTGTAGCTTCAGAATGCAGATTTTTTTTTAAAGATAACTTTGATCTGTAATTCAAATCACACTGTATCTTTGATTTGCTATCCCCTCCTCCTCTTGCCCTCTCTTCCCTCCACCCTCCCTCAAAAAGCCTTATATAGAGTGGCTGGAAAGCAAAGTAGGAACCTATGCAGACACTATCCATCACATTTCTGTCTTAATTGAATGACACCAGAATGAGATCGATAAAATGTAACAAGAGACAGCTTTGCATTTCCACACTCACTTATTCTCTCTCTCTATTACTGCCAGCCATCACCGTGACCAGAAAGCCTAAGCATCGCATTTGAACGTTGCTGCCAAGCAAGCTGTTAGTATATGAATAAACTTGTCAGGAAAACAATAAAACTTATAATACTGGGAAAGGCCAGAATGCCAAAAGGCTGCTGCAAGCAGCATTAAATATGCTGCTTTTAAAGCTCTACTCTAGAAACATATGAAGAGTTTCTACATAACATGAGCAGTGGCAATTCTTTAGGTATTATTCCCCTCATTCCCCCAAGACATGCCTGTGTGTGTGTGTGTGACCATCTGACGTGCAGTTGTCATGACCTCTTGGCACAAATCTGCAATTTCGACAATAAACCCAGACCAGCTGTGATTTCCCTGTGTTCAAGGATTCTGAGATCTCCAATGCATTATTGATAACCTCGCTGCTGTGTTAAAAGCAGAGTCTGACACTCATATTCTCAGACTTTTCTTGAAAAGCTCCAACTTCACGTACCAGTTGATCACAAGAAATGCAATGAAAAAAAAAACATCAGTGCAAAACAAGGCTACATTTTGTGTGTTGCACCCCTTTCAGTATGCATGCTACGTAAAAAAATTAAGCTTTTTTTCAAACTTAACTTTTTTTTTTAACCTTCAATTATGATGACCTTGCACTCCTGACCATGTAAGCATAATGCTAGATTAGGAGCATAATTTGTATGTCATCTTCGAAATCACATTTATGTTTGAAGTCTACATTGTGGTTGTAGCTGCGTGCCCCAGGCAGGACCAGGACACATTCTGTTAGGTATTCTGCTAAGCACAAAGCAAATCAAAGTGTCCAGTTCAAGCAAACGACATTACTAAGGAAAAAAGAAATAAAAAAGAACAAGCTGCATTGAGTGAATGTGGTAAACAACACTAATTAAAAAGACAGGAAGCAGAAAGAGTTAACAATAGGAAAACTGAAGAGGACACAGCTTTAGTTAAGCATAATTAGAAGGCTCCTGGAATCTGAAAACAAGACGTATTACCTGTTTTCTAGTTTCACTTTAGTGCACAAAGAAATGCTTAGACACTGCATCAGAGGAAGTGTTCTCTTCACATTTCAAGACAGACTGTCATATTTCAGCTTGAAACTCAATTAGATCTTAAAACAATCGCTGTACGAGTACAAGCACTTCTGCCAGGCATTATTAAAACCCAACTGATGAGACACTTGTCCTCTTAGCTTCGGTATGTAATTCTTCATGCCCTGTTGACTATGTTTCTTCATTATCATGTTGATGGCTTATAGTAGCTTTTTCCTTATTCTTTTTTCCCTCTGACAACAATCAAATACAACTTGGCTGAAGGTATGAGGCTGAGAAACTCATGACTTCCAAACAGGAAAGGGTCCTCAATTCATCACTACTTAGTAGACCCAAAATGAACTAGTTTTCAATAATATACCAAAGTTACTGCAAGTATTCAAAATTACATTACTCTAATGATTACCATAGATAGAATTATTGAAAATATACTGAAAAGTTCTTGTGCATTTGACTCATTTCTCAAAATGAGTCAAATATCTAATCTCAAGTTATCCACAGAAAAATCAAAATAAGAGTCCACATACAAGACTCACCCAGGCCAATCAGAACTTGGTGAAATAAATACATTTTACTTATAGAATTACTGCTGAAAAGCAGAAAATAACTGAAGTCTCATTAAAATCTAGCAAAATAACAGAGATCAGAAATTAAATATCTTACACTGCAGATCATGCCTTACTAGAATATCACAGAATCATAGAATGGTTTAGGTGGGAAGGGACCTCAAGGATCATTCAGCTCCAAGCCCCCGCCATAGGCAGGGACACCTCCCACCTGAGCAGGTTGCCCAAGCATATGACCATGACTAAATACTAGACATTACCATCATATTTTGGGAAAAAAAACAAAACAAAACAAACACCGGAAAATTTGATTAAAGGATATAAACTGTCAAAGTCTTAGTGCCACAGTTTCAAGGAAGCCACAATACCACGAATTCGGGTTGACTACACAGTCAATAAGAAAAAGAGACAACAGAGGAAGGACACAGAGACTAATCAACCAGTTTAGGGTTGATTAGTCTGGGCTACTGAAGTGGGATGGTGTAAATGCCCCTCTGGAAGTGCTTGCATTGCTACAAAGGGTACACAGAGCTGGCAGCATAGATTTTATTCTGACTCCCATTCTATGAAGCTAGGCAGTGCAAGCTGGGGAATGAGTGCAGTAGGCTTCTTCCTCTCCTCTTGTTCTGCTCACAGCCTAGACAAAAGCTAAATACACCAAGTACACACTATAGGTCATTTATGACAAGCACAATATGTATCATTCTAAGATAGTTCCTTAAGATGCCAGAAGAAAGAAAAGGCAATTCTAAGCACAATTATTTATTTCACTTATACTACAAATTTCATTTAGAAGATTCAGGATTTCATCAAGTTTCCATTTGAAGGCAGAGCCTTCTCCTCAACCAATTCCATCCACATGGTAAACTTCACAGTGGTTTATGAAATATATTTTTATTAATTGAGAATATATTTCACAACAATGCACAAATAAATGCAGGTCCTTTAATTTAATCCCTCGTTCATATAAATTTACAGAGGTCTAGTTTTTATTTCCCAATAGACTACAATGAGTTCCAATTCTGTCATTCCAAGGTCATGGAAAATCTGATCTTACAGACCATCTCCATCTTGGAACAACTATCACTTTGTCTGGGTTGGTTTTCATCATGTTTAATTTTGCAAAGCATCATAAATGTCTGCTTAAATGACAGCCTGAGCAAGGCTACATTACTTTAGGCACTAAGAAGTGGATGCTGTGGACTCAGAGTCTCTGGCAAGATCAAAGTAATTTTTTTTCCAACATAAATTGCCACTTATTTGCCTAATTCTAGCTTGTGAAGGGAGTTCATACTGCCTACCTGAGGTTAACTCATGCATTTACAATAAAATCCAAAATACCTAAGTTTACAACCTAAATTCTCTATTAACACACTGTGAGGAAGTATCCAGAGGTCAAATTCAGAGCACATAAACTAAATATGAAGTCCAGCAGTACTGTCATACTCACATTCAAGCAAAACTAATGCATAGACACACATGTGTAGATGAGAACATATGCCCAAGGTAGGCATCACACTATTCCTTAGACTTGTTTATATGCCAAAGGACCTTACAAGTAGAGAAAGCAAGGCTACCAGGACAGCAGATGTCACCTGTTGTCCAGGCAAGAGGAACTTGCTTGGACCACAAACTTCCTCACAGTGGAAACCTTCCACATTTAAAGTGGCAACAAACTGTCATCCCTACTGGGAAATTATACATCTCTAGCCTCTTTGCAACTGCAGAAATCAATGTCAGCAATCTGTGCTACTGGGTGAAAAAGACTGCAGACTTTTCCCTACACACGCACACTGCTGAAATGAATTTTGAGTGCATATTGCATGAAGTTATGGGCTACCATCTTTCAGTTATGTGACAGTAGGTGACAGCCATTAAATTCACTTCAACAGACATCTAGAAGGCAACAACGTGGCAAATCACTGTTCCAACTCCTTTCCCTGCAAGACTGACACAGGATTGGGGTACAGAGGCTGTTGCAGGTCATAGCCAGCACAACTGACAAGGCATAGGCTCACTTCTCATCTAACCCACGTTTAATTGTGTGAATTTGAGTTGTGGTAGTGGTTTAATGCTCTTCTACCACAGTTGCTATCTCATGCCTGTGACCAGGCAAGGTTCAGGCTAAGAGCCTCCACACTGAGGGACTGAAAATACTGCAGCCATACCTCCATAGATTAAGAGGACCATGTGGGACAGCCCACAGTGAGCAAGTGTATCTATATTTTTTATATACATATAATATATATACTTAACAAGATCTAAACACTCCTCATATACACTCAGAGTTATGGTTAGAGCAAAGATCTTAAAGTACACAAAGATCTTAAAGTACACAAAAATAAAAGGACAAAGAAATGAGATACGTACAACTATGACCAGCTAAGAGTAGCAGCTGAAAACACAAGCAAGAACTAACTGTTCTTGCAGTTTTCACCTATAAATAATTCACTAAAACCACCTCAAACTGTTTTGTCAAATATCATTCTCAGCTGGTACGCTAAAGAGCTACAGCTTCTCTTAGCTGCCTTCAAACTAAAGTTATTTACACACATTTCATTCCAAACTCACAGAACCCTCAGTGGAAATCAGGGATGGGATGGAGTTCAGAATTACTTGTGCGTAGTGACTCCGCTACAGAGTCAAAGTTTTCATAACTGGGGAACACACTAATGAAAAAGAGAAAAAAAAATTCCTTCAATAAATGTAAAATAATTCAACTTGCCAAGAATCTTACTTCACTATTTTTCTTTAATCCAAGAAACAGCACTTACATAACACTAAAAGCTTCTAACTCCAAACATCTATTTTCTCTGCCCTTCTTCTCAAAAATTGCTCTTAGGGGGTGATAAATAAATAATTAAAAATAAATCATGTCAGAAAGAGGTTATGAATTTGCTTATAGAAGTTAGTAATGTAAAGATTTCTTGAAATAACAGACCAACTTAGAATGACTGAAATGCTTATGAATTTATATATCTTATTTCAAGACTAATTTTTAAACAGAACTCATTATAAAAGATGAAAACAAACACTTCAAGGAATGAAAAATCATAATATTTTAACTTTCTGAATGTAACTAAGATTAAAGTTAACTAGGACTTGGGCAGCAATGACAGAGAATATTTCACCACTAGTGCAATCTTCCACCAGTAAAACGAAAGATACATTTCACTACGTTTTGTACTACAGGATTAGACAATCAAGTAAATAAGTATCATTTGTGAAATTATAAAAGCTTATAAAACATTTCTTCCTGTATTTTGAAGCTTTTTAGGCTATCAATTTTTTTTCTCTAATTATTCTTACAAGGCCATCACATCTCCCTTCTAATAGTCATTTAACATTTAGATCCTTCCTTCTCTATTCTGTTCAATACATCAAATTTTGTGACATATATTCATTACCCTTTAAAACAAAAATCTTAGGAAACAATCAAATAACTCTCACGCACACATACATATACAAGTTGTTTCAACCATAGTGCTTTTATGAAAACCTAGAAACAGCTTTTACTTACTACATTTATTATAGACCTTAAAGTATCTACATAACATTAAAATAATATAATTTGGAAAACAGATAAACAGTGCTCTGTACCAAATACCAGTTTCATTAGCAGGTAGAATATATGATGACAAGTTGTATGTTGCTATTCTAGTCCACTGATACAGAACCACTTTCTCAAACCCACTGCAAAATAGTACTGGGGGTTTAACTGTTGAAACAAAACAATGGTTAGAGTCTGTAAAGAAACTGTTTCATATATCACTAAGGAGTATTTTGACATGAAAAACTAATGTTTTACCACATGAATCAACACATTATGTTACTAATATGTTCCTTCATATCAAAACAACTTCAAGCTCTTGAACAAATAATACTGATATTATGTCAGTAAAAATTACGACAGAAGTCTGTTATCACAATTTTATAAAGCAGTTATTGCATATACTGAAGAAAAAAAAGTTTTCTCTGACATATTACCACTAGGGATATTTATGGAGAAGGAGAAATGCAGAAGAGGCTTGAACTTAATAATGTAGGGCTATTAATTAGCATCAAATGAAAGAAAAGCAATAAAGCAATTTTGTCACCAATTACTGACAATTTGCCTAAGTACAATCATTAATTTTGTATAAAATAACCCTCATAAAGCTAAGGGAACAACAATATTTGAATCAATATTCTTTGCTAGTCTCTTTTCACTACTATAAACTACTATAAGGAGTATCAAAAGTTTTGAAACCTTTGAACACGTTAAGAAAAATGGAAAAACATAAGGTTATGATTTTCTACCTAAAACCTGTTTGCTTTTGGGTTGGGGCTTTTTTTTTTCCTTCCCTCCTCCCCCCCCCGCCCCCCCCCTTTTTTGGGGGAGAGGGAGGGATGGAAGGGCTGAAAATAAGGGAAACTGAGGCAAGTAAGTAAAACTGTGAATTTTTGGAATTACCACAGTTCAAACATCTGTTTACTTGCATTTTTTTGTCTGCTTTAGAGAGCTTTCATAGGATGACGCCAGATGAAAGGAGCCAGGAATACCAACGTTTAATAGTTGAGCAATCGCCAGCGTTTGCCAACATTGACAATATTAACATGGGGCAGTAACAGGGACTATAAATTTTATTTTTGCGCTGGGATATGTTCCTAGCCTTTCCCACCTCCAGTCTCAACAAAACAATAAACCCACGAACAAACTCCTGTCATAATACTCCCCCCCGAATTTCCCTGACAGGCAGCATCAGCCTCCGACTGCCATTGGCGGAGAGCGATGGCCGTGCAGATGTGGCCACAGCAGCCTTGTCTGATGCGTCCTCCGTCTGCCCTAGTGCCGTGCGCCGCTGGCTTCATAGCACAAGGTCAACCAAGTATACACAACGTTTAATCGCTACAGCTACTCAGTAGCAACCTTCCCGAGGGCTGGCTAGCGCAAGCATCCGGCGTCACTGACAGTCTGCACTAGCGTTTTAAACGTTGAAAACGTGCGACATGCCCTAAAGGCAAACTTTGAAAAACCCCTAACGCTGATGGTGCCTTTTATTAACGAATGTACTTTCTGAAGTGCCTTCTCCCTCGACACTGCACTCGTCTGTGTTCACTCACCAGGAAATCGGAGCGAACTTTCAATACGTACCAGGGAAAGAAAAACGCATGCAGAACACCTCCATGTCTCCCCTCGCCAAAAAAAAACCCCAAACAACAAACAAACAAACCAAAAACAAACCCAAAAACCTCACCGCGGAAACTTACAGTGTTTAATCAGCATCCATATCAATTCATAAACCTCGGGTGCTAGAGTACAAACAAACACTCTAAAGGGTTTTAGCCACAAGGAGATAAGATCTCTCCCTGGGGAGACGGCTAGAAACTGCTCCATTGCCTTTGTGCAGACTACTGGAATGTGCTTGCTTTTCATTTCGTTCTTTGTGTCTGGTGCTCAGGCCTCACAGGCAGTGTCTTAAGCCATGCAGGGTCAGGGCAAACAGAGAACTGCATTCATGGACAGATCAAGTTTATGTGAGAATCTGCTCCTCCTGTGCCCTCAATTTCCATTTGAATTGTTAATAAAATCTCCGTCTGAAAGCACATGATCCCATCAGTGGGGAAGTCATGCAGAGAATCCTCTAGCTCAGAAAAACAAAATTTCTTTATCTTTTTCATCCTCCTCCTACATTCGTGGGAATTACGCCATGTAACCCCCCTCCTAAAGTAACCCACTCTCCCTGCACAACACCTGATTGCCAGAACAGATCTTGCAGTAAAAGGCAGAGGAAGAAAGGAGAGAGAAAGATGAGAAAAGGATGCACAAGAAACGCTCAGCTACAGCAAAATCACAGCCACAATAACTGTACCTTTGTAGCAGTTTACAGACTGCCAGACACCTTCAGGCAAAAGGCAACACAAATACTTCATTTTTAAAGTTAATTTCCTACAGCTGATAACGCTAGCTGTAAGACTTTCCCACAGCTTTATGACACCGAATGAACTACAGGGCCAGAGAGATAATAAAAGGTCACACATAAAGGAAAGAACAGAGTCATACTCCAATTAACTTGGTCTCCCCATGCAAAAGTTGTACAGGAACAAGAGCCGGTATTTGCTGCAGGCATCAGACATGCATCTCCTAACCTTGCCACGGTCTAACTGGGCCTCTTGTTTCTTCTGCCTTTGCTCCTCGCAAACTGTTTTAATATTGAACGCTTTTCAGAGGGATGGGCTGATGAACGAAAACATGAATTTCCTGCTTGCCCTTTAAGGTGGGTTAAACAGGGTGCTAGCAATCAATTACAGAACAATAAGCAAAAGAGAGGCCTAAGATTAAAAATAACCAAGATGTCTTAAAGTTTACACCCTGTTTTCTAACCCATGTGTCTCCTTTTACCGCTTTCTGAAAAACCTTTTTTTTTCTTTTTGTGAAAAATACAGTACTGAAGTAAGACTTGCTTGAAATGCAACAGCTCTGAGAGATTGCTGGGGTTTTCGCTTGTTCTTGAGAGTAATACATCATTCCTGGACAAACAGTGAATTCCGTTGTATATTTAGTGAAGTTAAAATTTCGTAGTTCTGAGTTTTGCCTGCTCCCAGCCCTAGCCTACTCTGCCTCCTCCTCAGCTGGGAATATGTTTGTTTGCAGTAATTGCCGGAATAGAAAAGCTCTGTGCAAGCTTTCTCTGGGACCAGTCCCACCCAGCACTTCATTCAGCCCAGCACTTCACTCACCAGGGCTTCCCCTTCTACTCAAAGGACTTGCTCCTTGAAGTACAAACTCCTAGAAAAACAGATTAGACTTTTGACTGTTTCTGAACAGGGCTTGCCTGAAGCATTACTGAATAGAAGAATATCATTACTGTGACAGTATCTCATACTTGAAAGCTAATTAAAAAATAATACAGGTATTATTCTGGAGGCCTGGGTGTCTGCTGGCTTGGGCTGAGTGGGATCACACAACTGGCTACAGAATCCACTGTCACGTTTATAACAATAAAGAATATATGATAACTGGTGTTGAGGATGGGCATTGCTAGTACATGACAAATTACTTTCTTTTCTAAGTCTTTGTTTTACACATCCTTAGACAAAGTAAGTGGAAATTTTCATTGCAAAACGTGGATTAAGCCCATGGGCCCTTGGGTGTCTGCAAATAGCATGGGTGCTATTAATTAGTTCATTAATCACAACTCCTTGAGCAGTGTATGCAAACATACTTGACCCTACAACATAATTTTTAACTGACCAATATGAAGAATCACTATTCATTATTCACAAAGCATGACTGGTGGGGTTTCTTGAGTGGTTTCGTTTTAGAATGTCAGGGGCTAGAAGGAACCTCGTAAGATCATCTGGTCCAGCCCCCTTGCCAGAGCAGGATCACCTAAAGCAGATCACACTGGAACGCATCTGATGGTTCTTGAATATCTCCAGAGAGGAAGCCTCCACAGCCTTCCTGGGCAGCTGGTTCCAGTGCTCTGTCACCCTCACAGTGGAAAAAAAAAATCTTCCTCAGGTTCACATGGAACCTCCTATGCCTCAACTTCCACCCATTGCCCCTTGTCCTGTCACTGGGCATCACCAGAAGAGGCTGGCTTCATCCTCCTGGGACTCACCCCTTACATATCTATAAACATTAATCAGGTCACCCCTTGGTCTTCTCTCCAAGCTGAAAAGCCCCAGCTCCCTCAGTCTGTCCTCATAAGGAAGATGTTCCACTTGCTTAATAATTTTTGTGGCTCTTTACTGGACTCTTTCAATGAGCTCTCTGTCTTTCTTGAGCTGGTGGGCCCAGAACTGGACACAATACTCCAGATGAGGAGTCACCAAGGCAGAGCAGAGGGAAAGGAGAACCTCCCTTGACCTACTAACCACACTCCTTCTAATATATCCTAGAATGGCACTGGCCTTCTATGCCACAAGAGCACACTGCTGATTCATGGCCATCCTTCCATCCACCAGGACTCCCAAGTTCCTCTCCCCTTCACTGCTCTCCAGCAGGTCAGTCCCCAACCTATACTGATACATGAGATTGTTCTTTCCCAGGTGCACGACACTTGCCCCTCGTGAACTTCATTAAATTTCTCCATGCTCAACTCTCCAACCTAAGTCTCTCTGAATGGCAGCTACTCCACCAACTTGGTGTCATCAGCAAACTTGCTGACAGTGCACTCCATGCCCTCATCCAGGTCACTAATGAATACACTGAGTACCAGCTCCTGAGGAAATCCACCAGTTAGAGGCCTCCAGCTAGACTCTGTCCCATTGACCACAACTCTCTGACTTCTTTCCTTTAACCAGTTCCCAATCCACCTCACTACTCCATCGCTCAGACTACACCTCCTCAGTTTAGCTATAAGGACGCGGTGGGACACAGTGTCAAATGCTTTACTGAAATCAAGGTTAAGCACATCTACTTCTCTTCCGTCATCTACCCTCATAGAAGGTTATCGGGTTGGTCAAACATGACCTCCCCTTTGTAAAACCATGCTGACTGCTCCCAATGATCTTCTTGTCCTTGATATGGCAAAGCACAGGGCTGAGGAATTGGTAAGAATTTTGTATCAGTATATTAACAACTAACTTTGGCACTTCATGAATCATTAAACAGTTTTCTATAAAACAGTGAGACTTTGTTAGGATATATCCCAATAAAACGTCAACAAGACAGGGCTTATTCATCATTTTAAATAATGAACTATTAATATTCCAATTACATTCCCTCAAATGAACATTAACTGCTGTTTTGTCAGGTAATAAGCTAATAAACAAAACACATCCATCCTTAAGGGACCAAATGCAACCAAAACACAGTCAACAGACATTTCTTTCAACAAAATCCAAAGCATTAAACAAATATACACACAAACAACAATGCTACATAACTCCTCTCTTCTAAAAGCACACTTTTCTCCTGTCTCAAGTGCACACAGAGGCAAATCAGACTTCACATGAAGTGGCTGTGAATTTTCATGAGTTTTAGAAAGCTGATAATACAGCATGCAACAAAGCCAGAATGTACAGGGTCAACCCTCAGGGGGAGTGACCTTGAACCTGACCCTAGGTAGTCTTGACCCCTCCCCAAGGGTGGGTCTGAACACCACCAGGTGATTCATGGTTAGCCCACTCCCCCTTCCTGTCTAAAGGTCTATAAAAGCAGGGGGACTTCCTGTTCTCTCTCTCTCTGTGCTCCCTGCCTCCCTGCTTACCAGCATCACCATCCTGTTCCTGGTTCCCTTTGTTTTACCACATGGCCATCACCCATGAGGCAGACAAACCCATTACTATCAAAAAATCTGGTTGTATTTACCCATTTTGTTTTTCCCTTCCCTATACCTTTGTAACTTCCCTACCTCAGATACCTTTTTAATTTATTGTTAAACTTTTCTTCTTTTTAACTTCCAAATTTATTATTTATTTTGGTGTGCTTACCTTTTCCTCTCTCTACATCTAATTCCTTTCTTCTGGGAAAGAAAGGGGAAGAGGGAGGGGCACTCTATAAAATTGTTATTGGTTCTATCAAATATATTTGAGTCTCTGGGAATTTAAATTAGAACCGAGACACAGAATTATCTAAGTTATTCTGATCTTAACTAGCAGAGCCCATTGCTGACTTGTATTTACATGGGTTTGCTAACTGTGCCAGATTATATGCTGCACAGATAACATAAACAATGTGAGCTGTTAAGTGGATTTAAAAATACTAATTTATGTCACTTTCAACACAGATCTCTTGAAATGAGATTACAGAGTAAGGCAAACAAAACTTTCACCTTCCCTCTGGCAAGGATACACCTTTGAATATAAAACCCACAGTTGCACAAGCCTTATTCAAATAACCAACATAAAATATTTCTCAATAGAGAAATTTCTTCTTAAAGAAATTCTGCAATTCTTTCATTTCTATCAGCAAAAATTTTTCTTTTAAAGTGGTGCTCATGAAAACAAGCTTCTACATACTACATGGTGTATTTTAAAAAACTTACCAAAATCTACATTGATGACATTAGGATTAGATTTTCAAACTTTTCATTCTTCAATAAATACTCTACTTTATTATTTTTGTTTAAATATGGGGAAAAAAGATCTTCCTGCTAGTCTGGTACATACAAAGGGACAGTCAGACAAGCATTCAACAGCAAACACAGCAGATTGTTTTTTTTCTAGAAAGTTTTAAGTATACTCAAATGCAGGATCCTATTTTATTAATTCTAGAAGCCCCCTGAACTGCCTAAAGGACTGCTTGTGGTGACAATCTGGAGGAAAACCAATACCAATGCATTTGTAAAGAGGCCAGTCACCATCCTAGCTTTCATAATCTCTTCAGCTAGCTCAAGCACTGCCAGCCAGCCCAAAGGCGCAGCTGTATAAATCAAGAACCCTGCCCTCTGACAAGTGAGAAAGTAAAATACCTATGTTAATCCTTCTTGTTCTTCCTGTAAGCTACAGGACTGTCCAGGGTGAGAGGAGCAATGAAGAGCAAAGAGGCCTGTTCATCACTGCCTCTGAAGAGGAGTGTCCTCTTGTACATAAATTGAGCCACTTCGCTCTGTCTGATTACAATTCAGCATCCATCTCAGTGGCAGTGTCCAGTATCTTCAGCTTAATGGGCAGCTTCATCTGGAATGCTTTAAGTCTGGTTTAATAAGTAATCTTCCAGGCATGGATACAACTAACAACTTTATCAGCTCTTTCACTTTCTCAGATTTCTTTGTCCCTCCTCTGTCGAGGATGGTGAAGCTCTGCACTTTTAAAGTATCGATCATATATCTCCATGACAATCAGCAGCATGAGCTTTTGCTGGCATTTACCAGAGATATTCAAGGTAAGGCTCAACAGGGCTCTGGGCAACCTGAACCTGACCATGCCCCTGCTTACTGCAGAGGGGGTTGGACTAGACAACCTTTGAGGTCCCTTCCAACCCAGACCATTCTATGATTCTATGATTATTTATCTTAATCTAGTAAGAATGGATGGTAGCGGCAGAAAAGACCTACGCTGACAGCTTTCTAGGTACCCCAAGGTACAACTTGATTATGTTGCCACTGGTAATATTCTCCATCTTGGCTAGGTGTAGCTAGCCATGAATCTGCTACATATGCTGTTTGATTTATTTCTTTCTCCCGACTTACTACAGTCTAGAGCAAATATGAAGACACAACACACTGTTTCTTTCAAGTCACACACTTTCATACTTTCCAGGATCTCCGACACTTCCGTGTCTCAACAGCTAAAGAATCTGAATGTGGACCTCTATGTTTCCAATAACATGACAGTATATATTCCTGGAGATTTTGGAGGGAAAACAGACAACAAAAAAAGCATAATCAGAGCAATATCAGAGATATAGACTTAATTGAAGCATCTAGTAACTACTCAGTTCAATACATTACATACTTATCCCTGAAGATCTGGACCTTGTTGTGACAAAAAGGTTATAAAGGTTTAATTTTGAAAGATATGCACCTGGAACATGGCAACTTCCTGCTCTTAGAGGTCCTATGTGATTTTTAACTTCTGCTAAGCTGACATGGTAAGGCTGAAAATCTGTGAGGTTCTACGGAATACTCTCTCAAATGTTTATCTGAGAATTCCCTAGTTCTTAAACCTCTTCCTGAGAATTCCCTAGTTCTTAAACCTCTTTCCAACATGCAAAGTACTTCTGCATTTTATGTGGCATACTACATACCGTATTTTCAAGTTAGGTCATTAAATTATCTCAAAATTATCAGCTAGAAGAAATATACCTTAACAGTGAAGAGTGATGGATCTGGGATGCAAGGGTAAGGATAAACAGAAAGTACTCAGAGCTGGTTTCTGAAGTATGAAAGAGAAGTATAGGGTAGTTGAGTGGTTGTTATCTGAGAGAGTAGATATAGCAAGAGATTAGGAGATTACTGAGAAAGTAGGTCCTGCAGCTCCTGATGCTCAGCAAGCAGGCAGATGTCATGTCTTCTACATATAACTCCTATTTAGGAGAGTAAGGTTATTGCTTAACTCATAAGAAGTGTCACTGCAACCAAATACTAGAAAAACCTCTTTTTCACATGTAGAGGAATACAAGTTTCTGGCGTAATAAACCTAACATTGAAGACAGCAAGCCCTGGAGAAGAGACTTAGGCTTATCCTCTCTGGACACTGCTCTACAGCCAACTTCTATTTTGTCTCTAGATGTCTCTTGAGTCAACAGGCACCACAGCAGTCACTAACAGCTGAAGGGACTGATCCCTGTCTCTTTGCTGCAGTTCCACTTGAGGTGAGAAAATCGTGCCAAGATATGGGTATGCTTATCAGCATGGCTAAATTTATGATCCTGGGAAGGTTTGTATCACATGGCTCTTTAAGGTTACTGACAGGGATCAACTTTTCAATTCATCTTCAGGGACATCTTTGGGAATCTCTTCTCATTAAGTACTTGAAGGAATTCTGTGATAGTATAAACTCTATAAATCAGTAATTAAGGCAACAGTCAGTGAAGTTAGGGCACCTAATCAAAATTGGACTCAAAAGGTATAGTAGGAAACAAGATGAGATGATACATCACCTTTTATTGCAAATTTTAAAAAGCAAAAGAAAAAAACAAGGGGGAAAAAAAATCAATAAATTGGTCCAGCTAGCTAAAAGCTCAAATGAGCAGGAAAATTATTGCATCCAAATTGCATAAGTCAAACAAATAGCATAAATCTGAGAAGTTAAATAAATGTGAATAAAAGAATGTAAGATTTTTAAATTAAATCAGAAAATCTTGTGTTTAATTCTGAAGGGAACAGTGTGTGCCAGAATATTGAGTTAGACATTGCTTTATTGAAGAGCAGGTCAAGATCGTATCAGCTCTATTATGAGGAATGTCAATAAAAAGCTGTGTGATCATGAAATGTTTAATTAAAAATGAACATTGTGCAACATATGAACTCTTTGTATTATACAAAAAAGGAATCAAATATATTATGTTCTCCAAGTTAGAAATCACACTGAATTGTTTCCCTCCATCAAACATTCTTATCACTACAAAATCTTGTATAAAAATAATTTTATCTATATTGTCTCCTTTATAAATTAGTTTAAGATTATCTACCTATGGGGTACTTCAAATACTTTGAAAATCTGGGACAAGTGTGATGAGAATACTAGGGTCTTGCTTTCTTCTTTTTCCTCCAGTTGAATAAGTGGTATGCTTTGGCAAATTCATTAAGAAAGCAAAGGCTTAATACTGGTTCAATGAGTTGATTTTAAAAATAACAGAAACAAGCAGTATATTTTTTTTGTTACTTATATAATATACTTGCATATAACACCACTGTCCTAAAGATCTCTAGCAACTCAGTGGAGAAGGTAACAATCTATGACACTAAGAAGTGCACACACAATTAAATGCAGCAATATGCATGATAGTCAGACACAAGGTTTCCTCTCTGGTGAAAAGAATCTTAGTCCTCCAGCTTCTCTTCAATGATAGCAATCTTAAGTATTCTTGCATTGGCACTTCCTCTGGTTTATCTGTGGGGCAAGGATACTTATCTGTGGGGTAATGCCGCAGGAAGGAAGCAAAATTCAGAGAGCATAAAATGGCAAATCAGCACCATAGGACTAGGCAGTAAAGAACTTCATACCTTCATGGCCTTCCCTTCTGGCATAAATTTGTATAACAAAGCATAACAAGAGCATCCTATGGACACTTTGGCCTGAGCATACAGAAGTTATGAATGACCTCTGGGTGACATATGCTCTTTAAGAAGGACTTTTCACCCATAAACAAGAATAAGATTATCAAATTTAAACAGCTGGTAGAAGAGAATCCATAATATATCGGAAGAAAAAGTTTGTGATCATAGAAACCAACAATATTATTGAGCTATCAAGTGATCCAGGCTTTCCTGTCAGAGTTAAGCCTTTTTCCTTGCAGTCCATTTTATAGACTTCAACAAAGATTAGAGTTGTATATCGTATATTTTCTGTAGGGCTGCTTCCCCGTCCTCTGGGAAATGAATCACTCTTTTTATCAGATAGTATTTCCTGAGATTAGTCTGTAATTGCACCTAACAATACTGACATATTTAAGGATAGAAAAATACAGGTATAGAAACATATTTTTCTTTGAGCATAGGATTCCCCAAAATCAAGTACAAATAGAGAGAATTATTACCTAAGGAGCAGATTTGCTAGTAATATTAAAGACTAAGTCTGCAGAGGAGCTCTAGATGCAGGAATAGAATAAATCCTTCACTAGGAACCACCAGAGATTCCCAGTGTCCTGGTCTAGATGAAACTAAGAGAAGAAATTCCTACTGATTTCAATGGGCTCAGGATATTATCCCATACTTTATTCATAGTATATAATCACAAATGGAAACTACAAATGAAGCATCATGAGGTGAGCTACATATAATTTCTCATGTTTTCTTCCACTGTAATAGCCAAGACCTCTCCCTCAACTCCACCAGAGGCAAATTAGTTCCGCATGTCAGATACCAACGGTAATATTTTCCCTTACACTTGGTACACAATGAGAGGATGCAGTACAGCATAGAGCAATTAATACATTTCTTTTTGTGAAATAATGCATGACAGAACAACTCAGAAAAGATGTCGCTCACTTGAAAGTAGTGAGTTGCTAGCCCATGAAGAGTAGAAGTAGGAAAATCAATCAATGGAAAATAAAATAAATGAAGACACCCCACACACACACACTGTCTTGCATCCTCCTAGCTATTGCCTTGCTTTATTTCAACACTTCTTTCCTTGCAGGTCTCCAGGTATGCCCAATCACATCAGCTCTGAATCTGGGATTACAGTCTGTCACAATTCAAACCGAATCAGGTATCCTGCCAAGGGCTCAGCTGCCATTCCAGATGGTTGTGGGTCTATTACAGGTTTTGTGTCATATTCACCAGTCCCATGTTTTAAGTACAAACTCTCACCTCACTGTGTCTTTCACCAGTGAGAAAATAGTGAACTGCAAACAACGCCTTTAGGCAGCTGTCTATTCATTGCACGTCTCTTTAAACAGTGTGCTTAAACAATATATAAACATTTATCAAAACAACTTTCATTGCACTATTCTATTAGGAAATAACCTCAGCTATGGCACACTGGTTTGGATATGCTACTTCTGACCACACATGCACAAGGATTACAGAGGTTACTTGTAGTTACAGGTAAGTCACAGCATCATAAGAATGCTTTGGAACAAATCTGTGAGACTAATGGAAGCTTATAGAATATTGTAAGCCCAGCGTAACACCTGGAAGCATTAAAACTTCTGTTCAGTAGATACCAACAAAGCGGAAGCCACTGAAACCAATGGTAAGTCAAGGTGAAGTGAAACATGAATCCAACACAGTACTCTTTTCACAACTGCCTTCTCTATTTTTCATACTTCTCCAATTACTCTACAGCACTTCTTCAGGGCTTGCTACTCAAAGGTTCCTTTTCAAGAACAACTCTTTCCCAGTTTCCTCAACTCTAAGTTTTATATATATACGCATATATATGTATTTATTTTCCATTTCCCAGCTCAGATTTGCTCTAACCCATTTTTAAAGGACCATGTTGAAGAAAGATCATATTCACTTTGTACTTCTGCTGCTATTTCAATAGTTTTTAAAACTAAAAGGAATTAATTTTGCCTGTTATATAAATAATTGGTATTATAGACACTATTTTTTCTCACAACCACTGATAGGAATTAAAATATATCAGTTTAGTTCCTAAATTTAGTTGATGATCATGAATGGTGGTTTCTGTTGCAGTACAATAGTGATACCTTGAACACATCTGATTATAATTTTAGAGGTACAAACAAGTAATAGCAGCCTTAGCTGTGAGATCAGCACCATTTACACAAAATTAAGAAAAATATATTGAATCATAGATTTCTATATAGATTTATAGGGTAGAATATATATATATACACACACACACTTCATTTATATTAAGTAGGCAAGTAACGATGACCAACTTCATCAAGCCTTTGTGAATGAGAAAATAAACCTACCTTTTTTCAAGACATCTCTTCTGCTTGCCAATATTACTCAGTGCTGCATGCGGCCTCAAAGAAGAGCAGGGCATCTACAGAAAATGTTACTTTCAAAGCCTGTAACATAAAGACAATACACAATTATTTCAGAAACGTGACTCTGAAAAAAAATTGAATTAATTCCAAGACTACTGCTGTTTAATACATCCTTAACAAGACTGATGTTTTACAAGGTGAAAAAAACCAAGATTTCACCACTCAAACTGGCATGTTCAAACCATGGTTTTACAGGTTATGCATCATCATCAGTAAACTTGATCCAGTTGAAGTGCCTTTCTTTGCAATACGGGGTTTTGCCAGTTAGAAGTAAAGACGCTCTTAGTTTGGTTTACAAGCTTTCTTATATTTGCCAAGTATCCAGAATGTAACTGGGGGTCTGGGTTGATGAGAAGCTCAACGTGAGCCGGCAGTGTGCACATGCAGCCCAGACAGCCAACCGTGTGCTGGGCTGCATCAAGAGAAGTGTGGCCAGCAGGGCAAGGGAGGGGATTCTCCCCCTTTACTCTGCTCTCGTCAGACCCCATCTGGAGTACTGTGTGCAGTTCTGGAGCCCCCAATACAAGAAGGACATGGAACTGCTGGAGCGGGTCCAGAGGAGAGCCACGAAGATGATCAGAGGGCTGGAGCACCTCTGCTATGAGGACAGGCTGAGAGAGTTGGGGCTCTTCAGCCTGGAGAAGAGAAGGCTTTGAGGAGACCTTATAGTGGCTTTCCAGTATCTGAAGGGAGCCTACAAGAAAGCTGGGGAGGGACTATTTACACGGTCTAGTAATGTTAGGACGAGGGGGAATGGGTTTAAACTGGAAGAGGGGAGATTCCAACTGGATGTTAGGAGGAAGTTCTTTACAGTGAGGGTGGTAAGGCACTGGAACGGGTTGCCCAGGGAGGTTATGGATGCTTCCTCCCTGGAGGTGTTTAAGGTCAGGCTGGATGAGGCCTTGAGCAGCCTGCTCTAGTGGGAGGTGTCCCTGCCTATGGCAGGGGGTTGGAGCTGGATGATCCTTGAGGTCCCTTCCAACCTAAACTATTCTATGATTCTATGATTCTATGAATGTCGAACACCATGGTAGCAGTTTCAACATAGGTTGTAATTGTAGAAGTGTGAAGACATGTATTGCGAAATTAGATATAAGCAAACTAAACAGGTCTGCTTATGTCAAATTGGAGGTCATATTATTCACTATTTTTTTCTGATGACGCATTAACCAGAGTGGAAAAAGATTTCTGCTCCTTAATCCACGTGAACCTCTATATAACCAGTACAGACACACATAGAAGAAGTGGAGCAGAAGGAGCTGAACAAGCTAAGGCCACAAGGAATACAAACCACATTAAAAAAATACATAACATTTATAGATTATTTTCAGGCATTCTCTTTTCACAGCCATCAGCAGATTTGGAGTCAAATTGAAGATAGTTTGCAAGTGTGCATGACTTCAATAAAGAGACGATCAAGTTTACAGTACAGTAATGTAACCCATTATTGTTTAAACTACCAATGACTTCATATATCCATTACTCTCTTTGTTTGGAGTACCAGAACCTTATTAGCACTCTGTTTTAACTAATGGTATCCAGACCACCGTTAAAGTATATCATTTTAAGGCAAGAAGAAAATATCTTGCAATAAAGTGTCTTTTTGAATTTGAACTTTTCTGACTGAAGATAGAAAATAAATGTTCTTAACATTTTGTTCTATGGAGTTTGTAAACCAAGTGCCTACCTGCAAAATGTCAACAAAATATTTTTCTTATCAATAAAAAGCTATTTTCTCTTATAAATAAATAAATAAAAAAAAGCTATTTTTCCTATGCAGATTTCCTTTTTGATTGAAGGTAATGCATATTTTAGGTACACAAAAATACAAAGCTGTCAATCACAGCATCACAGAACAGAGATAATCAAGTCCAAGCTCCCTGTCAAGGCAGGATCCCCTAGTGTAGTTCACACAGGAACACATCCAGTAAGGTTTGACAAATCTCCAGAGAAGGAGACCCCACAATCTCTGTCGGCAGTCTGGTCCAGTGCTTCATCACCCTCACTGTAAAGAAGTTTCTCCTTATGTTGAGGTGAAATTTTCTGTGTTCCAGTTAGCAGCCATTGCTCCTTGTTTTATTGCTGCTGACCAGCAAAAAGAGCTTGGCCCCATCCACTCTACATCCACCCCTCAGATATTTGTATATATTGATAAGATCTCCTCTCAGTCTTCTCTTCAGACTAATCAACTCCAGGTCTGTCAGTCTCTCTCCATAGAGGAGTCCCCCAGTCACCCTCATGGCTCTCCATTGGACTCTGAACAGCAGGTCCTTGTCTCTCTTGAACTGGGGAGTCCAAAACTGGACATGGTATTCCAGGTATGGTCTCACTAAGGCAGAACAGAGGAGGAGAAGAAATTCGCTAGACCTGCTGGACACACTTCTCAGTGCACCCCAGGATTCCATTGGCTCTCCTGGCCACAAGAGCACATTGCTGGCCCATGGAGAACTTGGTTCCATGGCACTACGACTCCAAGGTCTTTCTCCATGGAGCTGCTTTCCATCAGGGCAGCCGCCAACCTGTACTGGTGCCTGTTGTTATTCCTACCCAGATGCAGGACCCTGCACTTGTCCTTATTGAACTTCATATGGTTAGCCTTCATCCAGCACTCCAGTCTGTCCAGATCTCATTGGAAGGCAGCACAACCTGACAGGCTGTCAGCTACAACCCTCAGTTTTGTATCACCTGTGAACTTGCTGAGGGTCCACTCAATGCCCTCATCCAGATCATTAATAAAGATACTGAACACAACGGGACCTTGTACTGATCTGTAAGGACCACCACTGGCCACAAGCCTTTAACTATAGACACTGTGCCACTGATGACAATCCTCTGAACTCTGTTGTCAAGCCACCTTATGGACCAACTGTCTATGCCACATCTCCTGAGCTTTTCTATGAGGATGTTATGGGAGACAGTATCAAAAGCCTTGCTGAAGTCAAGGTAGACGACATCTGCAGTTCTTCCTTCATCTACCCATTTGGTAGATGGTATCATGGAAAGCTAGCAGGTTAGTCAAGCAAGATCTCCCCTTGGTAAATCCATGGTGGCTACTCTTGATGAGAGTCTTGATGAGTACTCTTGATGTTTTCTTCCATGTGCTTAGATATGGCCTCCAGAGTGAGCTGCTCCATCACCCTTCCAGGTATGAAAGTGAGGCTGACTGGTCTGTAGTTGCCTGCATCTTCCTTCCTGCCTTTTTTGAAGACTGGAGTGACATTTTCTTTCTTCCAGTCATCAGGCACCTCTCCTGTTCTCCATGACTTTTCAAAAGTGATGGAGAGCAGCTCCATCTGATTGACAGTATCAGTCAGTTCTTTCAGCACTCATGGATGCATCCCATCAGGGCCCATGTATTTGTGTGTCTTCAGTTGGTACAAGAGATCTTTAACCCAGTCCTGACAGACTAGTGGAGTGTCCTCTTCTCTCCAGTTCTGCTCTCAGTATAGTATGCATCCCCACACGTATGGGCATCTACTTATATGGATATATATATGATCACAAGACTGAACCTCAGGAGACCTATGGTTCAAACTATCAACCATGCACATACTTTAGATGAGTAAAACCAAACAAGAAAGCAAGTCTGGCATGCTCCTAATCAGTTATTAGCATACACAGAAATCTTTACAGGCAAGGCCATGCACAGGTAAAATTATTTGGTTTGAACTATTTTTTCATATAACATTGTTGACTCTTGAAATACAGATTTTGATGCAATCAGGGGCATTGCTACTTTTGTTATGCAGCTGATGTAACAAATTGACATTTCAGACCCTCAGCTGATAGCCATTCTATGCAAAACACAATAGCTGTACTATGCTATGCCAGTCTCCTTCACTTCATATAGTTTCAGCCTGGTAAGGAAGGGTGTATAACCATATACCATGAAGAAAAAAAAAATTAACAAAACACAAAAAACCTCACAAAACCAACCAACCAAAAAAAAACAAAAAAACCCACCACCACATGAAATTAGTATCTCTACAATTACTCTGCATGACACAATGTCCCTAGTCAGTGTCACAGTTATAGTCAGTCTTGGGAACAGGCATAGAAGAATAACCTGAAACATATAATACCGCCCTAAAAAAGAAAAAAAACCCAGCGCATTCAGGGGATAAATGTTTATGCTGAATGCTTGATATAACTTCATCTGTCTCAAGGAAACATACTGAAACAGAGTCCCACTAGCACTTTTTACTGTATAGCTGAGCATATTTGGTACGTAATATAGAGATGATGAATACAAAATGTCCAAGTCTATAGAACAAGAAATTATAGGGAACATTCAAAATTATAAATGTAGGTCTTTAATAAGGGACTACAGCACATATATCTCAAGTCAGCACCCTTTAGAGAATCAGAAGTAGAGCTACAATAGAGATAACGTCTATTCCTAAAGCAAAACAATACCAAACCAAACCCTGTGATAGAAAACAGAATTCATGGGAGGGGTAAAATACCAAAACAAAAGCTTATGATACTGAGACACTATGTGCTAAATGCTACTACATTCTTATGTTGGATAGGGAATGAGAATAAGCTCTTACTTACATTAAGTGTATTAGCAACAAATTACCATTTAGTATCAATGTCCTGCTGCCTTCCACATTAACACATAAAACATAAACGGTTAGATAGAATCTTCATGCCCTGCCTAAGAATTCTATGGATGTATCCATTTTCTAAAGGAAAGATCTAATAAGTTTCTGCTCACAGCCAAGCCCTAACTTCAAACAAGTTGGTGAGCCAGTCCTTTATTATTTCTTCTTTTTTACAAGTGAAACCTTATCACGTCCTTAGGGCTGTGTTTTCTCAGATAATCACCAGATAAGCACTTAAGGAATTAGAGGCTGGTCTGTTTTTTAAATGTGTGCAGGAAAGAAAAGAATATCATCAGGTCTGTCAAAAAAAATTTGGTACAAACAGGCAAACTGCATATCCTGAAAACTGCATTCTATATAGCCCTGCACAGTCATCACTGGCTCAACAGACATTAGAGAGTTTACTGGTTTGAAGCTAATTGGAATATTTTAATGAGAGAAATTAGATTATCAGCTGTTAAGAGAAAATAATATGATGTCTGTTTCACTCATAGGTTTGCTGAGATGTATAAAAAACAGAACACAAACATAGATAAGGCAGTGTCTCTCCTTGGCTTCTGCCATAGTAACTGCTTCTGCCTGACCCTGTGCATAAGCCAACTAATCATTTCCTTCTAACTCCCTTGCTGATTCTTCCAACTCACCTTGCACATAAGGCACTCTCTGGAATAAAGGAAGGGGGGTGGAAAGAAGGTGGAAGGGTGGTTGGGAGCCCCTCCTGGACACTCTGACTGCTAGGAATGGTATTGTGTTTCTCTATTGCTTTTACCTTGTTTGTAACCGTGTATAGTTGTAAATAATTGCACTATATTGTAAATGTCTGCTTGTATATTGTGCTAAGCTGTGAATATAAAGCTTCATTCCTTAACTTCCAGACAGCTGAGTCTAGTCTGGGGGAATTCGGAGGAGGGGGCAGGTAACTCCCAGAACCACTATACAAAGCTCTTCTTCTTCAAGAACTGGTGTGAAAGACTCAAGAAATTACTATGAGGAATGCTAATGTTCAAATCTAGCTGAGCAAATATGACTGACTTTATGATAGTTACAATGAAGAACACTGCCACTTTGATTACTATAATGCAATTCAAACCAAAAATTAAAAAAAATGAAAAATGTTAAAAGTAGAAATGAATTTTTTCTTTGAAAACGATTTGGAAGTTTTATGTGCTATTAATGTGCCTTGGACTTTCAATACTCCATCACACCACAGTGTGTTCCCATTCCAGCATTCCAGCTTCAGGAGGAGTTGACAGGAAATTACAAAATTTGTTTAGTATCCCTGATCTCTGTCTGCCATGAAAAACTCTATTTTTCCTTTCTTCTTTCAGCCTCATTATTTATCTGTTGCTATTTCTTACAAACGTTAAAAACATATTGCCTACAAGCATGAACCCTTAAAAGTATCATCTCCATGATGCATCATTTTGCAGATGAGGCAGCTCAGCAGCTGAATTTGTCTTGTTTCAGATAGGAACACTAGGAACACTGTGCTGCAAATTAGAAATAATTTGTATTTCCATACCACCATAAACAGATTGTTTTAATTTGCACTAGTGCTAATTCACCTCATGCTAGGAGACTTGTATAGGGGAGGTGAATTCTAATGACTTGGATGAATCCATGGCCTAATAGAAGCACAGCTGGCAAAAATGTCTGAACAAGATTTGATCTTAGCTCTGTCCCCATGCTAAAATACACATGTAACACCCGAATTTGTATGACAAGCTAAGAAAATATTTTATGAATCATCTTTGGTTACTTCCAAACTGAACCATGCTAATAGTTTGAACATCTTAAACTTGTATCTCTTTGGTGTTTCAACCATTGTTTTTGTGCCACTGTTATAGTTTTCTTGAGGTATTATTTTGCTAAAAATACTCCTTCGGTATTCATTACCGTGACAACATATAATTTGCAGTCTAGTGATGAAAGTAAGGGAGCAAACAAAACCTGAGAGCTTATGAAACAAGGAAACTGAACTAAGATGTTGCCTTCTATCATATCACAACAAGTTAAGTCCTAACTTCCCTTTTTCATGCATTATTTTCCCATTATCTTTTTTTGACTCTTTCTTTCCCAACAGTTAGAAATGCTAGAAAACAAGAACCTGAAACATTTCCTTCCCAATCTTGACATTTTTGTACTAAAAATGATTACAGATGTCCAATGCAATCTCTAAAATTACTTGGGCAGTATCATATTGATGTTTCTGGAAACAACTCTAACAATCTCCTTGCTCACCCAAGAAAAGCCAGTCACTAGGATTATAAAGACTTCTTTTTTTCCTTACTTCACCACATTATTACCTGAAATCCGTTTTTGTTTCCTATAGAATGTGTTATGTTTCTGAATTTGTTAAGGATACCTGAACTTATTAATGCCGGACACCTAAATTTTTCAGCTGACTTCCATTAGATGAGAATCTTGAAGGCAAAAGTTTAATGAAATCGTATCTGTCATCTTTACTGAAATACCACTAATTCAAGCAGAAAGGGTCCAACACTAAGTACCTACAGTTTAAAGATGACATTCAAAGTAGGAATTAATTCTCTTCTTCAGAGATGCATACCAGAACTGGCATTCATAGACTTGAATTTATAATAATGCAAGAAGGCCTCTGAGCAGGCTTCAGCAAAGCCTGTAAGAAGGCCTTTGAGCTGGCTTCAGCAAAGCCTGTATTTCTGAGGAGCAAAACTTCACTGACTAGGGGTAGGAGAATGCTTGGATTCCACCATCTGCTTTGCTTTCAACATAATTTTTTCCTTCATGAAAGGCAGATACTTAGGATAGCATGGTGATATGAATGAAGAGGACAAAGAGTACTCTGTTTGATTTCAAGGCATGGTCAGACTTCTGTGCAGCAAAAAATCAAGAATTCAGGAAAAAAAAAATCATAATCTAGCAAGTTTTAAAATACATGTAATTCAAATGCTACAATTTAGCAGAGTCTCTTTGATGTGATCCCTGCTTTTCATTTTGTCAACTGAACATCAGCTCTTCCTTTCTGTTATTTTAAAAAGAAATAACAACTCTAGAAAAAAAATAAACTGTATGTAGCATCATTTCTAGATTATATACTTAATTCTATACCTAATACAGTCTGATGAGACAAAAAATATTACTCACTTCTAGGACTGTGCCTGAAGAGTGGGTCATTTTTTTTTTCTCTTCTCATAAAGGACTGATAACTAATGGTCTTAATCTAGTAAGGTTACTAATTATCCAAATATGTGGAATACTCCTTAAGCCTCTGTAATTATTGCATTATACTTAAAGAATGGTTTATTGATACAGTTACTGTGGTTTAAAAATTAAAACAACATCAAAGACAGAGGTTTGGGGTTTTTTTTTGGCTGAACAGAAATTACTGAGTGATTCCCCAAATTAATTTTAAAATTAATTTTTCACCATCAGAGCATTTGTCACCCTAAAACCTGTGTACTAGAATAAATCTTCATACTGTACAAGGCTTTTCCAGTAGCTTCACACCAGAGCAGATTACAGAGAATTATTTGATTTATTATCCTTTTATTGATCTTTCTGAGGCATTTGAATGGATTGATTCTGATATGCTAGCCCTTAGATGTATTAGACAGATTACTTAACAAATTTCAGGGCAGCTGACCATAACCAGGTCAATATCTCACAGGAAGTTCTTGCTCAGAGACACCCATTACTTGCCAGGAGCATGTCATTCTTCTGAGCTATCATAGAATTGTCAGGGTTGGAAGGGACCTCAAGGATCATCTAGTTCCAATCCCCTTGCCATGGGCAGGGGCACCCTCCACTAGATCAGGTTGCCCAGAGCCACATCTAGACTGGCCTTAATAACATCCATGGATGGGGCTTCCACCATCTCCCTGGGCAACCTCTTCCAGTGTCTCACTACCCTCATGTTGAAGAACTTCTTCCCAACATCCAATTCGAATCTACCCTCCTCTAGCTTGGATCCATTGCCCCTAGTCCTATCAGTACCTGATAACCTAAAAAATCCCTCACCAGCTTCCTTGTAGGCCTCCTTTGGATACTGAAAGGCCACAATAAGGTCTCCTTGGAGTCTTCTCCAAACTGAACCACATCAACTCTCTCAATCTGTCTTCATAAGAGAGATGCTCCAGCGCTGTTATCATCCTCGTGGCCCTTTTCTGGACACGTTCCAGCACATTCCTATTTTTCTTGTAATGGAGGCTCCAGAACTGAACACAGTAGTGCAGGTGGGGTCTCACAAGAGTGGTGAAGAGGGGGAGAATCACTTCTCTTCACCTGCTGGCCATACTCCTCCTGATGCAGCCCAGGATACAGGTGGCTTTCTGGGCTCCAAGTGTACACTGGCAACTCATGCTGAGCTTCTCATCCACCAGCACTCTCAAGTCCCTTTCTTCAGGGCTGCTCTCAAGCCAGTCACTGCCCAGACTATATGTGTGCCTGGGATTACCTCAATCCAAATGCAAGACCCTGTACTTGGTCTTGTTGAACCTCATGAGGTTGGCATGGGCCCACCTCTCCAGCCTGTCAAGGTCCCTCTGCATGGCATCCCTTCCCTCCAGCATGTCAGCCACACCACACAGCTTGGCACTCGATGCCACTGTCCATGTTGCCAAATAAGTTGTTAAACAAGGCTGGTCCCAGTACTGATCTTTGAAGGACTCCACTTGTCACTGGCCTCCACTTGGACATGGGCCCATTGATAGCCATTCTTTGGGTGCAACCGTCAAGCCACTTCTTTATCCACCAAGTGGTCCATCCATCAAACCCTTATTTTAGCAGCTCGGAGATCAGGATGTCTACAGTTGCCTTCTTTTGCCATACAAAATAGACTATAAAGAGAGGAAGTTAAGGCACTCTAATTTTGTGTTTTGAATTTAGACTGTACTTGTAGCTTAATAATATGCTGTCTTGAGTAAATACTCCATTATTCTACTGCTACCTATCAAAAGGAAATGTGTCTTCAGAGAATAATCACTTCTGTATTATCACTTTTTGCTTTTTAAAATACCAACTTCTGCAGCATGCTTTAGTATGAACTGTGGAGCAGAACAAAAGGAAGTTCATTTAGCAACTTTCGAAGAGGCTACATGATAGCATCTGGTGAAGGATCTTGTGGCTTACCACAGAAGATTCAAAAACTGACACAACTGTTCCCTAATTAAGCTAAATACATCCCATGCTTCTGAAGTGGAGAAAACTGCTCTCCCTGAAGATCTTATCCTACTGCTTGGTAATAACTGTCTGCCCATTTTAACCATTGGTCAGGAACCATTATACACTATAGAGACAATGGCTACGTCCACCCTAGGACTGTGCCTTCCTAAACCTGGAGTTTGATCCTCAACTCACCTCCACTCAATCCATAGGAACCACCCAGCACAAATGTCCCAAAATCTCAGGCACAGCAGGTTGGCCTAACTCACACCTGTCACTCGGATTCATGGAAGGCCAAATGATAGTCAATAGTTCAAATGCTCCCAAATCCAGCTGTAGAAGAAATCATATCAGTCCAGCAAAAAAGTATGATAACTCCTCCTCCTTCTTTCTTGTGTCTTCCAGCTCTGCCCTAAACTGAAGAGAACACTGGATGTGAGGCTTGCTCTCGTGGCTTGAGTTCCCAACTGGAAAAGATCAATCACATTAGCTTCACATGAAATGAAAATGGCTCACATGCTCCAAGAACTGATACACAACAGAGAGAGAACGCTTTTTCTGCAGGTCTGTTTCACACGCATCCATATAAATTACTCATGAAGTTAATGGATACTGTATATAAACTAGAAGTAGTACGTGCCTAGGAGTTGAGATGGGTGGCTGAATTATTGCTTGGACCATATTAAAACAGAAGCTCATGAGTACACTCAGAAACGTTTACTCACTGAGAACATTTCCCCCCAGAAAGTCTAGGCTGATTAACTCAAAAATATAAAAAGACACTACAGAGTAGCTGGTTAGCTACTTAGTCTGAATATTTTCTAGAGCAATTCAAGATAGCAGACAAATTTAGATATCAAGAGAGAGACAGAGATGACAAGTACTTTTTTTCCTCTTGGCACTATGAACACACACACACACACACACACACACGCCCCCGAAAAAACCCAAACCCTAAGCTTTGCAGTAAAGAATCATAGAATCATAATGTCAAACAAGTTGGAAGAGACCTCCCAAGATCATCCAGTCCAACCTATCAACTAGACCATGGCACTAAGTGCTTAAAAAAAATTCAGGGGAGAGCGTGAACACAGTTCCCCACTACCACAAATTATGCAGTCAAGTTTCCTGCATGTTGGGGAGATCACAGGGGTCAGCACACCCAGAAAGCAAAGGACGTGTCTCTCCTTGGGAAAACTAGCTGCCTGATCACGGTGTCACCCCTGCCATATAAGAAAACAGCCTTCCCACTACAAATCTCTCCCAATAGAGAGGAGTTTTCTCATTTAAATTATAAGACTGAGGAAAAAAAAAGCAAAGGTCTTTTTCAGATAATTACATGGACCCCAAAGTTGATGAGAAAGAAAAATGTAAAGTCTTGTATGAATTCAAAGTTCAAATGAGGATGTTTCCTTTCCCCTTATTCAGATTCATATATTTATGAAGAAGTAGAAATTTAGAATCTACAATCCACCACTTTTGGCAGTAAAAGAACAATTTATCCAATCCACACATGCTTGGATTTTCAGGGAAGCCTGAGGTAATAAAATGTCCACATTTTAAATTCACTAAGAGTCAGACTTCAGTCTTCTTAAAGCCTATTGAAAATTACATTTGTAACTTTCCATATACTGAAACAAAACAAAAAATATGAAACCTTTCTTCAAACTAGTAACTTTTGATTATATAAGCACTGATTAAAATTTCATGCTAACTGCCTCCAGAATTTCACAGCAGAAACATTAGCACACATACGTCTATTTTTCATAAATGCCAATTCCATCTGATACTGTGTGTTATTCAACAGGAAGGATATCTGGAAAATAATCTGACACAGCAGTAGGTTATGTTATAGAATAGAATAGAATCAACCAGGTTGGAAGAGACCTCCAAGATCATCCAGTCCAACCTAGCACCCAGCCTTAGTCAGTTAACTAGACCATGGCACCAAGTGCCTCATCCAGGCTTTTCTTGAACACCTCCAGGGACAGTGACTGCACCACCTCCCTGGGCAGCCCATTCCAATGCCAATCACTCTCTCTGTCAAGAACTTCCTCCTAACATCCAGCCTATACCTCCCCTGGCACAACTTTATGTTATAAAAGCTACACCCTGAACACTACCAATAATGAACAGTAAAATATTTAGCTAAACAAAGTAAAAATATGAGCCCTTCATAAGAACAAAATTAATAAAGTAGAGCTTCTTCATTTTCAGAACAGAAAAAAAAAATGGAGATTCAGATTTGCATCCCTGTTCTGTTCAAGCACAGCAAGATGCACTTGAGATTTCAGCCCACCAGTAATGGATGGTTTCTATTTTGATGTGCTACACCTATTAGCCATGTGCTACATCAAAAGGCATGATGGGCCATGCTTCTGCTGTTCAAAAAACATGAAACTACTTTACAAAACTAAATTCTTGGTTTTCAGTCAGCTCTAGGGGTTAGGATGTGACCTGCAATCACATGAATAGCTAAAGTTGAATACTTGAGAAATGAGTCCACAGAAGAAGTCTGATGCCAGGTCCTCTCCTGCTCAAGGAAGTAATCCCTTTTTGCTACACAGAGAGCAAAAGGTAACATTTCTGAGAAGCTTTTAGCCAACTGTAATCTTTTTTCTCAATTCATAAAATCTGAAGATTGCCCTTTCCGGTTGGGAAGGTTTTGTACTCATATGGAATTATGCAGGTAGAGATATAGGGTGCACAGACATTACTGGGAAGTTGCATGTGGTTCTTGAGCCAATACTTTCAATAGTTGGGAACACCTACAATGTATAAGGCTTGGAGATTTCTCAATATAAACATTAGACATAGTGACACAGAAACTTATGTTTGGTCAAGTAATGCTATGTAATAGCAAAGAAATCCTGGTAGTTTGATGCTGACATAAACAACATCATTAACTGTTTGCACGGGACGCCAATTTAATGTCTGTTTTAAATACAGAGAAATGAGGGCACTGGGAAACTGTGCAACCTCCCATTGGTAAAAGAGTAGACATTAACTAAATACAAGATTCTTAACTGTCATGGGTTGAGTTGAATCTGCTGCTGATATTCAATACCATGCTGCCATCATGCCAGCTTCAAAATAATAGTGCTGGCTGAAGCAAAGTATCACAGGGTTTGAAGTTCAGCTTATAACATGAGAGGCTTCCTGTTATGGTTGCTGCTTCCAGTTTCCAGGTTTTGGGGTGTTTGTTTTTTTTCAGCTATGGGGGGCTTCTGCATGCTTGAGTGAGGAAAACCATTTTACCGCTGGCTTCTGCTGTGGCTTCTGCTTTTTCTGCAAACAGGCTAAGGTAATTGTGTATTCTATAATTTCCAGTATAACTCTTTATCTGAACACTTTATCTCATCCTAGAGTCAGTTGGTTTGGGGTTTTGTTTGTTTGGGTTGTTTTGTTTGAGGTTGTTGGGTTTTGGTTTCATTAGGGGGGTTGGGGGTTTGGGGAGGGTTTTTTTTTTAATTTATTTATTTCATTTTCCCTCTTGTCTGTGTGGGGAGAGAGGGGGGTTGTGAGAACGGGCTGTGTTAACTGGTACATAGTCTGCCTACAAATGCCTCCTTTGCCATTGCTTTCTCTACAGGGCACACCAATTTTGTCCTTCAAAATTTCTCTCGTATATGAGAACTGAAACTCTGGTCAAACAAGACCCAACTAGAAAAATAGAAAAGGTCTTAAAAGGTCACATAAAACATATCCACACATGAAATGCTCCAAGTTTAAAAGAAAAGTAAACATTTTGCAATACTTGTAATCAACATAGGGAGTCTTTTATCGCTTTGCAGAAATCTATGCCAAGAAAAAAAATGCAGCTCCTCTATTTTTTAATGATGCAGCATGCTGTTAATTTGGGTATAATGCCAAAAAGCACCACAGTGATATTTAGGAAAGAGTTGTCCAGAAATCCTTCAATGTCTTAGATAAAATTGAATGTGAATGACTAAACCAATTTGAAAACTAATCAATTTAAAACTAATTTTATCCACAAGATGCAAGCTTTTTAAACAAATGTCTTTCACAGATACTGTCAACAGAGATACTAGTGACATCCTTAAACCCAGTATGTTTATTCTGTTCTCAACGTTGCACACAAAATATTAACACCTTTCTTATACTAGTCAGACTATACAGAAAACAAGTGACTGAATCCTTCCTCTTTAGTTGTCTCATTTCCATCATTACAAACAAACTCCACAGCTAGACAAACACCTTGGAATTTCTTCTGTCATAGTTTCTCACCTATTCATCAAAACCACCTCTTCTCTGTCACCTGCAGTTTTAAGGTCCTACCAAGGCAAGGCATTAAACCACGACATGCAGTTTCTTCCCTTATGTCTAAGTAGGTCAAAAGCAATCTGAACTCTCCAAAAACACATGTATTCTCTTACATTTTGTATCCAGATGCTGCAAATATACAGCAGGGATGAAGAGGGGGACAGGGTTGTCGAAAGCAACTGAAAATGGCTGAGAGACAGCCCACACAGGCAGGACATAGGGCAACTCGGTAGGGAGATACAAAATACATCTCTCTCACCTTCTCCTTTCGTGCAAATGACAGACTACACCCTAGGATGTCCAGCACTACAATATTCTACAAGAAGGAAATACTTTTCCTCTGCTAGTAGGTTGCATAGCTCAAAATCTTAACTTTGCCATTAATAAAAGGCAGGTATGCTGCCCATCACTACGCAAAATTGTTCAGTGCAGCCTGGTTCCTTAAGCATTACTGGTAGTGAAAAAGAGAATTACAGTTTGATTTTTAACAGCATTTTAACCTAGCAATTGGCACTTCTATACACATATATATGTAAACACACACATATGTGTTATTAGTGTCTTATTATTTTTAAATGCTACCACACTCCATCATATACAGTGTACACACAGCTATTACTCTATTTTTTTTTCCTCTTAATGATAAGCCTCACCAAAAAAAAAAAAAAATCACTCTATTTCAGCAAGCCTCCAGACATCAGCACAGCATACTCAGTGCAGTATTGCTTTAACCACTTGATGCACTGCAGAGAAACGTAAATGGTACCTCTTTCAAAGAATAAGTGACATGTCAAAGTCTCAGAGCCCATCATGCACTGACTTGATTAAAACTGCTGCCATCTTCCGCTCGCAGTGAGGAAACAAACATGACTGTATAAAGTAAACCACAGTACATTTGTGTCAAGATGGAGACCTCTCATCTATTTGTTTTGCTCTAACAACTAAGCATAAAAATGAGCACATGCAATAGCATGAGATGTAAAGGACAAAAGTTTGAAAATTAAGGGGTTTTATCCTCCATAAAACTGTGTGAATAATCAGCTACCTCTGTTCCAGTCTCCATTTCTGAATCTGCACAAGAAGCGATCTTGAAAAATGCATCAAAAATAAAGTAAAATAAATTGTATTGATTGAGAAAGCAATGAGCCTTATTTTTGAAAGTATTTTTTAATCAATCCTTATTAACTCTTTAAAAACAGTATGCTGTTTCTTCCATAGCATTTTCAAAAAGCACCCTGTGTAAACCCAGACAGCAAATTATTTCACACTCTCTTATCCTTCAAGTTGTTACATTCTGGCCCTGATCATTAACGGGAAGCAATAGGAAGTTTCCTGTTACAGTTTTTATTGCTTTTGAATCCAGCCTGAAACTTCATCTTAACCTTCTAAGCACTGCATTAATCACATCCTTGATTTTTGCATTGACATAAGGATAGCATAAACGTAAAAAAATACAATGATCCAATATTTTAGAACATGTGAAGCAATACAATCCTTTGTCCTTTGTACTCCACATTTTATAATTACACTTATATGAGTTCTTATCAAAACAAATCACTACTCAATTACAGTGCTTTCAAATCAAGGAGGAGAAAAGGCATCTGAAGAAACACAAAAATACCTTTGCCTAAGTTTCAAAAGGAAGCACAGAATTGGGCTGTTCATTCGTCTATTCTGAGGCATTCAGAAGTTGCTTCAAAATGTGCTGTTTTCTCATTAACTTTTAAAGCATTTTAAAATCCCTTGAAAATAATAATTTTTAAAAACCCAACAACTCTTCCCCCTGCTCCAAGACAATAAACTTAGTTTCCTTTTCAAGAATTCAAGAGAAATTGTTCTACTGTGCAGTTCATTCCTCCATGCCTGTATTTCTTTGTCCTCTAAGGATTTTCTGTCCTTATAGGAGAAGAGTAATACTGTCCTCTCTAAGAATTTCTGAAGCTAAAACAAAATTGTATCTTTATTACAAAATCTTACAGAATTGTTCAATAGTCACAAAGTGCTATAAAAGGAACATATTTCCTGTTACATGAAAAAGAATTTAAAGTCATTTCCACTAATACAGAATATTTTTTGATTCATTCCTATTACATCCTTGTAGAAAGGTCCTACGGGACTGAAGAAAGCATTCAGGATATTAATAACACTTAATGTTACAATGACATTTCACCTGACCTGCAAGTTCAACATTATGTTTCCAAAATGGATGGAAAAAAACAAACAACAACAACAAAAAAAACAACCCAGGGTTTCTTATTGAAGCAAAATGCATTTTTCCATTAAATAAAAACTGTATTATAAAAGGCACACACACATATATATATATATATATTTTATATATTATATTTATTCAATGTATAGGGCTGGGGTTTTGTGGTTGGGTTTTTTTTAGTGGATGTTGAGTATTTTATTAGTGTTTTAACTTTCTGTACTAATGAAATTAGTGAATATATTAAAAATGCAAGTAGTAGCAAATTTGTAGAACTTCATCTACACTAATGCCAGAGTACCTGAGCCTTAACTTTACTTCCGTGTCTCAGTGGGATTACTCCAGGAGTGAAGTTACTCCCTGTGTTAACATCTGTTAAATGAGATCCGTAATTACAGCTGGCAGTTGGAAAACCAAACCAAAAACGAATTAGCATACCAAATATTTCAGAATATATACTATTCCCATGGCGCCAGCTACAGTCCCATCTGTACAAAATTGCACCAAAAATACTCCTATTTTAATATTTTTCTCTTTCATTTCTAAATGCTTTGCTCATATTAAAAAATAAAATTTAAAAAAGCTGCTTCTTCGCCACCAACCACAGTATTGAATCGTCAGCATTGTTATCACAAACAATGATGCATTAACATAATACAAACTACTTTCTAATGTCAGAGTGAATTCATTTCAACAGCTGTAGAATTTTTGTTATTTTTGAGTTGCTGATCAGGTTAACTGTTATGAATATTTTTATAGAGAGATAAAAGAAATATTATGAATATGCTATCAGATAGAAGTAAGCAGGCAGGTAAGTTATCTGAAAAGATGAGCTTTTTCTATGAAGTTGGGTATATTTTGAGAGTTTTTCTTCTTGCTTTTGTGCCCCCTTTTTATTCTTTTACTTCTTTGGCAATACTGCTACATCATTTGTAAACCTCAAAATAATGAAATCCTGAAACAATGCATATGCTGCTAGAAAAGAAAGCTGGACCAGCCCCAGTTAATTTTTTAATAAGAAAACTTATCTTTAGGGCAAGACCTGTCCCAGAGTATAAATCATGTAATATTTTACAAAATATATTTCTACAGGATATACTCTATGTTGCTGAAGAGTAAATCTCTCTACTAGAGTATTTGTGTCTTGTCAGAGGGACTGAGAAAATGACAGTATTTCAAGCCAAGCTAGCCTAGAAAAATCACTATATTCAAGAGAAAAATCACAACACTAAATATTTTGTTGTATTAATCTTAAACTGTATCTGGAAAGTAACAGATAATTCGAAATACAAAATCTTTATGATGACAAAAAAAAAAATTTTCAAGTTATCATAGAACAGGTTTTAGCCATGGGCAAGTACAGAAAAAACTACAAATGGAGAAAACTGAGCAAAAAATAAAAAGGGTAGATTAATCCCTCTAAGAACAGGCTGAGACCATCTAATATATTGATTCTCTACAGAAATTTATGGAAAGACATACTGTATCAGACTACCTGGACCCACTAAAATATAGAATGAAAAATCTATAATCAGAATAGAAACAGTAACAGGACAACAAAGAACCCTAAAACATCTTTATCTTGGAATTCTTCTGTTAAATTTGAACTAAAGTAATCTGATTTCATTAAAACTAATAGCTTTAAGTTCCATACAAAGGTAAATAATTCACAAACACAACTAGGAAGTTTCTTTAAAAGCAAGCAGCTCAGTGAAGTATTAGAGATACTTTGCTGAAGTTTGAGAAAAATATTACTGCTATGAATAAACAAGCAACAAATACCACTTCACTTTGTATCACTTTACAAAGCTTTGTTTTACATGATTCATTTAAAATTTAATGATATGAAATACATATGTGTCGTTGCTGCAAGTGCTCGCTCCCAGGAGTCTCACCAGCCTGAACACATTTTCTCAAATACACTGGACTATCTGCAACTACAGTCATTTGATGGACCAGACACAGATTCTCCCTTCCTTCCAAATCTTCGTGAATTATATTAAAACAGCAGACAAGCCCTGACTGCATATAACACTTCTGTTAAGACGTAGTATGTTTACTCTACAGTATTGCACTGTAAAGTTCTGTTGCAAGTTTCCTTGGAAAAAATATTTCAAAATATTCTTCAAATCTTGTGAACTATAATAAATTCTGAAATACTGCATCGCAGACACTGCTATAAGTTGTTGTGTAGTGCCAGAAAACTGTGAAGATCGATCAGCTCATCATACTTTTTCTGAGGCTGAACATTTGCTATGTGAATAAATTCAATCACAACTAGTCTCCTTAAGAGGTGGAGAAAGTGCTGCATTTTGTATTATAAACTCTTGAACTTTTATACAAGATTCTGTAAGTAGTTGATGGCCTATCTTTTGTGTATAAATATTCATAAAAAGTGTTTGTACATTCCAAATGCCAGCTAAAATCATTTTGTGTTGAGGAAACACATATGTGAAATAGTTGGCTAATCAAGTACCTTGTGCCCATGGATGAAATAGTTAAGGGTAACAGACAAAAATACTCTCTAAGGTTACACAGATTCAAATGTTTCCTCCCCATCATTCCTAGCTTAAAATGTAGAGTTGTCAAACATACAGCTCATCAAACAGAACATCTGAAAAGCTAAGCAGTCAGGAGACCGGCAAAGTGGTAAAATCTAATAGCTCATTCATTTGATAACACATACCAGTCTGTGGGAACAGAAATACTCCTCTGTAATAACCTGGTATTCCTTTAAGGGAGACAAACGCTGCATCAGAAGTGACATAAAGGGAAGACAGACAAGGTGACCATTTCTCTCCTCACAATAAAAAACCCAAACAAAAACAAACCCCTAAACTATTATCATGTGAAACAGAAAAGATCTTGAAATGCAAAGTCAACAGAGGGACAAGCAGGTGTTTGCATTCTCTGCTGTTTAACTCATGGGTTTCATTGTGTGCTTCACAGAAAGAAAAGAGTTTCTTTTGTAAATTGTATACGGAAACAAAGAATTTTAACAGGGAGCGCTGATAAACATCTTACACTGTTAAACATCTTCACCAGGAGAGAGAAACATCTCCCACACACACACCCCCGTGCAAGCAACCGTGGACCGCTTTTGTTTCCTGATAAATATTTGCCTTTGTCTTTTATAAGGTCTGCTGCCTTGGACTCGCATAAAAAAGGACAGGATTTTTCTTGGTTTGTGGGGGGTTTCCGCGTTGTTTTGTTTTGTATTGTATTTTTGTTTGGTTGTTTGTAGGAGGTGTGGTTTGGTTTGGATGTTTTTTGTTGGGTTTTTGTTTGTTTTTGTTGTTACTAAATTTTATTTGTTTGTGTGTTGTGGTTCTTTTTTTGGTTGGTTGGTTTTTTTTCCTGTTAAAAAAAAAAAAAAAAACAAACAACAACACACCATTTAATTACGATCATTTCCGATTTTCTAGCCCGCTGTGAGCTGAGAAAAAAGACCAGCGCAAGGGGACAAAATCCACCGTCCGCTAGCTGCGAAGTGGGTGGCTATAGACGCCCCGGCGGAGGGGCGGGACGGGGCGCCAAGCCTAAGTGGGACCCAGTAGGGGCTGCGAGGCCGACAGGCTTGCGACTGTGGGGTCGGACGAGGCTGGGCCGGGGAGACCAGGGAAGGGCAAGGCAGAGCTCAGCCGGGCAGGCCGCAAATCGGCCCCGCGCCGTTCTGTGGCGTCCGCGGGATGAAGGCGGCGCTGGTCCCCGCGCTCTGAGGGAGCGCCCGCCCGTTTCGGAACCTGCCGCTGCAACGCGGAGGTTGGAGAAGCTGTTGGAGAGGACGCTTAGGTTGGCTTTGGCTGGAGAGGCGTGCGGAGAAGGGAAAAAACAAACACAACCCCCCTGTTGTTTTTTTCGATTGTTCATTGCTGGGGAGGGGGATGTTGTTGGTTGTTAGTTTTGTTTGGCTTTTTCAGTGGGATTACTCCGAGTTGCTCTTCACACTGCACTTATTTTTAATTCTTTTTGAACGAGTAAACTGAGCTTCCAGCTTTGTCAAAATTCAAGCTCTACAAAAGCACCGAGATCTATTACCAAAACAAAGAGAAGCTCTGATTGCTTAAATATTCTGTCCATACACACACACAAACAACAACAACAAAAATCGATGCCAGACTCTATATAAACACTGCAGCTCTGAGGACTTACCTATTTTATATACTGGAATTAAAATACACAAAATAGTTCCCACTGCTTTAGTAGTTTGAAATAACTGAAAAGAAAATCTAGGAAATAAAGTCATTATAACGTGTTTATACACACACAGAGTACAGAACTTTCAAAGCTCTTAGTCGTCATGTGTGTGCTCACCTACTGGAATTAACGCTCTTTATCACGTTGACTGCCTGCAGTACCCGATCCTGAAACGTTCCTGTGTGCCAGGAGCTCCTAACAGTATTGTTAAAGATAGGTTCACTGAGGGGCTAAGGCATTCAATAGAGCTACCTCCCTGTATACCACCTCGGGACAGCACACCCACCCACAACTACAGACTTAACTATTTCACTCTGTATGAAACTTTCCTAAGGAATATCAAGAAAAACGCCTGTCTGAAATTGTGAGGATTAGAATGCAAAATTTAAACACATCATATGCCTAAGAAGAAATACAGCAAAGATACTCCACTCGGAAAGATGCACAAATTTGAGAGAGATAATAATTCCTGAAATCCAAATATAAAACACAGGAGACAAGCTTATACTGTAGACAGGAGACAGTCTTGAGAGATTTTTCTTTGGCTAAATGCTCAAAATGCACAAACCCACACCTTTAACCTTCAAACTTTAGCACAATTAATTCAATTTCTTTAACATTTGTATGATGCGTCAGTCAGTACAACTCTTTTTTTTTCCTCTAGGAATATGAAAGCTCTTATTTAATGAATTAATTTCAAGACTTAGTCATCGTGTTACACTAAAGACAACACCACAAACAGAAAAAAAAGTAAATAAGTCAAAGCCATTCTCCAACCATTTGTCTCCCCATAAAGACACATGCAAATACCAGAATTTACTAAAAGTTGGTATTTTAAAAGTCTGTATTATTATCTGAAGTGAATAAAAAAACAAAGCACCAAACAAACACAAAAAAACCCAAGAGCAGAGAATCCTAACAAGATCATCTTACCTGCCTTTTAAGCAAAATTGTAAAAAACACAACAGACAAGAAAGCCTGCAAGCTGAGGAAGATTGGATTAGCAACAGCAATTGACCCAGTGAAAATGAATCAGACTGACTTTCTTTAAATGAAACATTACTTCCTGACATATTAACGCATCAAAAAATATGATTATAGTTCAACTTGAAATTACAGTGTGTACCATACACCTCTATGCTCTTACCAGGTTTGCTCATGATAGCACTCATTTAACAAGAAGTATTTTTATGATCCCATAAATGTTGTGCTAATAGTTTTGAACTGCAGAAGGTAAATGCTCCTTATGTTACCCTACTTTGCATAGACTCATTTCATAAGCCCTCTAGTAGCTGACGAGTAAGAGCTCCGTCTTCTAAAACGCCATTACTAGTGAAGTTTTGGATTAGATGCCTCACTAAAAGGCTCGAATTTCCTAAAGCTTAAATGTGAAACTGAAGTTAATTAGTAGCACCATGAATAAGAATGTATCAATGTGTTCCTATATATGTTAACATGTGTATGATCAATACTAAAAGACAGTATTTTTAAAGCAACATAATACAAAATCTCTGGTATGTCTCTGTTTGGTATATCTGCGAACAGTGGGATGCAATGAAGGATGCATTTACATTTCTAAAGTGGAAGAAATGCTATAAAAAGTGATAATGGCAGTACCACAAGTTAAATACTGTTTTCAGAGTTCGACCACAAAGACAGCCATAAACAAGACCAAAGAATATAATGGGATTAATCCAAGATTATCTTAATTGATCCTTGCATAAGTACAGTGAAACCACATTCACTTAAGAGCATTCAGGAAGATAATGAGTAAGCAGGAATTACCTAACTTCAACGCCAGCTTTGGGCTGACAACCAACCATGCAGAATACTGGACACAAATTAAACCAAGATAAAGATTAAGAGCCTCTGTCAATTACAGAAGGACCACCAAGAGAACTATGTCCCAACTTTTAGTTACATAAGATTAAGATATCTGCAAACTTAGGACTACTTCAGTATGCTGGGGATACACTTAGCATTGGCTTATGACTCAGAAAAGTCAGGTAAAGCCTTTTCTAAAGGTGATTTGGGTTATACTTTAGCCAAGTCTGGGGGGCAGAAGAGCGATGTTTTTATTTATTGAACAAAATATCACAGGACTATGTGAAAGTAATTCAAATATATTTAAGAAATGAGGAAGTGTGTTTAGTATCTATTCCAGTATTTGGCCATTGATTAAATAGCACATGACTAAAAACACTGATTGTTAATAATCAAGGAAAGCTATAAACTTTGCTTAAGGAACTATGGATTGTAAATTATTCTTATCTTTATCAACGCAGCAAGACAAAGAAAGAAACAAAGGCAAATATGTAACAAGCAAAATATGCTGCCTATTGCTGGCAAGTCAGGCATGTTCCATACACACCTGGAAAAAAATATAAAGTTTTCCCTAGGAAAAAAACTTTTCTGTGTAGGTCACAGTCATTACTCTTATGTTTATTCTGTTGCATATTTCTGTTATTGAGGGGTTTGGGGTCCTCAGTTTTAACGTAAGTAATTTGTTCACATCACATATTCCTCCAAAGATGCCATTCACATCATATATTCCCAACAATCCAATTTTCTATTTTCTGATTGAAGATACACAGAAATGGAGCAAGGCACGTGGTGACAAGTCAGGTGCTCAATGCCTTCTTACCCTCTGTCTTTAGAATCTCAGGCCTCTGAGAGATGAAGGGAAATACAGAACAAGGAACTCTTAATCCTGATGGAGAAGGATCAGGTTAGGGAACATTTAAACAAACTGAAGTAGAGATGAGAAAGTCCTAGGGACCTGACAGGAGCTAGCCATGAGTGCTGATGTCCCTGCAAGGCCACTCTTAGTAATCTCTGAAAGGCTGTGGTGATGGGAACAGATTTTTGAGGTCTCGAAGTAATCCAGTGTCACCTTCATCTTAAAAAATGGCTTGAAAGAGGATTCAAGAAGTCACAGACTGGCCAGCTTCCTTTCAATCTCTGGGAAGATGTTAAAACAAATTCTCCAAAAAAAAAAGGCATTCCAAATCAAACCCAAAAATTTAACTACAGACTACCAAAGTAGTTCTCATTCTGCACTTACTTGCCAAAGTGGAAACAGCAGTTTTTGACACTCTGCTTGATGACATACAAATGTATTAGAAAAGGTTTCCCTGCCCTGAAGACTTCATATATTTTTTTGCTAACTGAGAAACCTTAAAATCACTGGTTTAATTCACTGCCTACTGTTTCAGAGAGTTCCTGTGAAATATAGGAGTCATGTTAATTTTCTTCAGGGCATGAGTTTTTGGTTTTGTTTGAGAGAAATACATTCCAAATGTCATCCATGTGCTTTCTTCTGCCTAGTAATCCCTTGCAAGCATCATCCTGCACATCTTTTATCAAGGAGTTAAGATGGGTGTCTTCATTCTTTCCTACTGGGCTTTTCTTCCAAAAGATTAATTTCCAGATTTCCTTGTTTGCTTTCTGCTAGGTTTGTATTCCCAGTCTGCTTCTCTTCTCAGAGGCCTGCTTTGAAAGTCCAAGCTTGTCCTGAAGCAGATTCCAAAGATAAACTAGGTAGCCAGAAGTTTCACGTTCAAGGACCCAGGAGAAGGTCAGATTGTTATTCTTAGAAATCAGTTGAAACCATCTACTAACTGTGGACTGTTAATAATATTTTTAGGATATTTTTGTGACGTTTTCTCATTTGATTAATTTCACTTTAAACTTCTAATATAATCCCTTACTTATATTGCTAATTTATGCAGTAACAGATGTGAATAAATCAACTCTAATCACTTATGCAACCAATTTTGCTGTTGCTTATCTCTGCTATTCATTTTATTTTATCTTTTGCCTATCCTTTCTCTTAGGCATGAGTTCAACATATAGTCGAAGGTTCAAAACCTTTTTTCTTCAGTTTTCCCCTGACTGGTACACTGGAGAGACTAGAGAACTGGTGTCATAGTTCACCATAAGTATGCTGAGGCCAAAAGGTGTATCAGAAAAACACTGGTCTCTGTGAACTTTTCAGAAACTCACTGAAACCTGTAAGAGACCAACTGAGCCCTTGCAAGACCTACTGAAATGTGAAACAAAAACACTTAGAGCACTTCATGAAGCACTGGAGCAGACCCCTTTGAAAATCCAGGGACTACTTCAGTGATTTCCAGATAGATCTGAAACACAGTGAAGAACAAACTGTACTCCTCATGGACAGTATTGCATTTTAAGCTGTTCAAACTTCATTGTATTAAAGCTGTATCGTTTTATGCCAATATTGTAATTAATTATCACCACCTTAAAACAAATACAAGCTTAATGTGTGCTATAAATACTTATGATTAATTGTGTGCTGTAAATAATTACAGTTAATTGAGCAGAAAATCTGATTTTGGGTTCAGAGTAACTATAATAAATATAAACTTCTCATTCAAAGGGAAACCTTAATTCAATGTGCTTTTATTCTTATTGAGTTCTTAGATTCATCTCCAGTTTTGAGCCCACTTTCCATTTATAAATACGTCTCAAAGGATATCGACCTAATTAACCTCCTTTTTAACCTCTTTGACTGAAATCAGACACAGAAGCACAGTCACTGAGAGCCCAGGAAATACAGAGTCAACCTGCTTTTGCAACAAAACTCAAATTTACCTGAAGCTGTAAACAATATTTTTGCAGTCCTAAACTGATGTCTAATGTAAAAAGAATACAGACTCTTCAGTTGTGATGGTCTAGAGCTCTCCATTGAGCATGTAAACCCTGAAGCATTTTGAAAGCCTGCAGCCTGACCAAGCTTGAGCAAGTTTTGCAGTGCCATAAAAGGCCCATTCTCTTCTCCACTCGCTGGATAAGGAATTGACTGGATGGTCGTGCACAGAGAGTGGTGATCAATGGCACAATGTCCACCTGGAGACCAATGAGAAGTGGTGTCCCTCGGGGGGGGTCAGTGCTGGGACCAGTGCTCTTTAACATCTTTGTCAGTGATGTGGACAGAGGAATCGAGCGCACCCTCAGCAAGTTTGCAGATAACACCAAGCTGTGTGGCCCAGTAGTCGACTTGATAGAGAGCAGGGATGCCATCCAGAGGGACCTGGACAGGCTGGAAAGGTGGGCCAGGCCAACCTCATGAAATTCAACAAGGCCAAGGTCCTGCACCTGGGTTGGTGCAATCCTAAGCACAAATACAGGTTGGGTGTCGAATGGCTGGAGATCAGCCCTGAGGAAAAGGACCTGGGGGTCTGGGTTGATGAAAAGCTCAACATGACCCAGCAGTATGCACATGCAGCCCAGACAGCAACCCTGTGCTGGGCTGCATCAAGAGACGTGTGGTCAGCAGGAAAGGGAGGGGATTCTCCCCCTTTATTCTGCTCTTGTCAGTACTGTGTACAGGTCTGGAGCCCTCAACACAAGAAGGACTTTGAACTGTTGGAGCAAGTCCAGAGGAGAATGATGATCAAAGATGATCAGAGGGCTGCAGCACTTTTGCTATGAGGACAGGCTATGAAAGTTGGGGTTCTTCAGCCTGGAGAAGAAAAGGCTTCAAGGAGACCTTATAGCGGCCTTCCAGTATCTGAAGGGGACCTACAGAAAGGCTGGGGAGAGAGTATTTACAAGGTCTTGTAATGACAGGGTGAGGGGTAATGAGTTTAAACTGGCAGAGAGAATATTCAAACTAGATGTTAGGAAGGGTTCTTTACAGTGAGGATGGTGAGACACTGGCACAGGTTGCCCAGGGAGGTTGTGGACTTTCCCTCCCTGAAGGTGCTCAAGGCCAGGTTGGATGAGGCCTTGAGTGACCTGTTCTAGTGGGAGGTGTTCCTGCCTATGGCAGTGGGTTGGAAGTGGATGATCCTTGAAGTTCCTTTCAACCTAAACCATTATATGATTCTATGATTCTTCACTACTATTTTAACTGAAAGCAGAAGACACTTTCTGAAGGGGTTGCCTGAATACTAGTATAAGGAAAGGCTTCCTCTATATTTATGAATATTTTTGGCAGAAAGGAAAAGGTAAGACTGCCAAAGGTGGATAACTTTAGGGTAAAAAAGGTTTGCCAGAAAGTAATTAAAAGTAGGATCTTAGAATGGAAAATGTTAGTAGGCACTGTTCACAGATACTTGCGAACCTGAAGGCAAAACCACTGTAAACTTGGACAATGGAAAACAGGAGTTCTATGCAACCTGATACTGATTATTTAAAAACATTAAATATGTTAAAAAATAGAAATCCATACAACAGAAGGCCAGCGTATAAAGTCCAATGAATAGCACTACAGTCAGTAGGTGCTGAAGGGTATTTACAACTTTTAGCAGCAAGCACATAGTTATAAGTGTGGAAGCACTTAAAATCTTTGTGACTTAATAGTCACATAAAACATAACATAAATGTTTCAAAATTCCATCACCCAAGTCATCAGCTTCACACTAAATGACTAATAGCAATACAGGAATGCAGCTACCCCTTACCATTCAAGCTGTAGACTTAGTGTTTAACTGGTGACTTGTTTTTTCCAGACACGCAGTGTAAGATCCCTAAAGACCTAGAAAAGCAAGGCAACAAAGGGCAATTAGAAAAGCACAGGTTTTACTAAGTGTGACTGGAGGTCTGTTAATCTTTATGGGTTTTGTTTTGAGATCTAACTGAACACATCAGTGGGAGGCTAATTGAAATGATGCTGGAGTCGAAGTCTTCCAAATTTTCAACACTATTGTGCCCATAAAGGCTAACTTGGTAACAAACATTAAATTATTACTTCACATGCCAAATACTGTGTTCATAGCTACCTTCAAGTCCTTGGGCTGAGCTCACCTAACCCTGTTGTTAAGAAACGAGGCATTTCTGTATTGCTTCAATTTCTCCAGCGACGGTGACTCCACCACCTCCCTGGGCAGCCCATTCCAATGCCAGTCACTCTCTCTGTCAAGAACTTCCTCCTAACATCCAGCCTATACCTCCCCCAACACAACTTGAGACTGTGTCCCCTTGTTCTACTGCTGGTTGTCTGGAAGAAGAGACCAACCCCCACCTGGCTACAAACTCCCTTCAGGTAGTTGTAGACAGCAATGAGGTCACTCCTGAGCCTCCTCTTCTCCAGGCTAAACATCCCCAGCTCCCTCAGCCTCTCCTCACAGGGTTTGTGTTCCAGGCCCTTCACCAGCCTTGTTGCCCTTCTCTGGACACGTTCCAGCACCTCTTGAATTGAGAAGCCCAGAACTAGACACACTACTCAAGGTGTGGCCGGACCAGTGTTGAGTACAGGGTTACCTGTACCCTGTCCCTGTTACCACACCGTTCCTGATACAGGCCAGGTTGCCACTGGCTCTCTTGGCTACCTGGGCACACTGCTGGCTCATCTTCAGCCTACTATCTAGCAGCATGCCCAGGTCCCTTTCTTACTGGCTTCTTTCCAGCCACACTGTCCCCAGCCTGTAGTGCTGCTTGGGGTTGTTGTGGCCAAAGTGCACAACCCTGCACTTGGCCTTGTTAAATCTCAATGCATTGGCCTCTGCCCACCCATCCAGCCTGTCTAGGCCCCTCTGCAGGGCTCTCCTACCTTCCAACAGATCAACACCTGCTCCTAGCTTGGTGTTATCTGCAAACTTACTGATGCTGGACTCCAACACTCTCCTTATGAAGTGTGGGCTCCCTAAAAGGATGCCTTTAGAGGCAGCAAGGGTCACCAGCTCAGCATTAGCCAATACATGACATGGGTGTGAATCAGCTATGTGCTCTCAAAGAGAAGGCTAAAAGTTTGTGGAAGGGACAGAAGAGGTCTTCTTTTCTCTGTTCAGGTTTCTCTTTACCAATTCCTTCCCCCTACTATATTAAAAAGACATCAAGATCCACAGCAAGAAATTCACAGCAAAGGTCGCAAACCAAACTGTTAATTTCTAACTGCTATCATATTGCTTTTAAAAAAATCAAAATATACATGCTTAGTAAGAGATATAGGAACAAAATTCCACTGTCTTGAATTTCAAAGTGTCAGTTGTTGAAAAGTCACTGACAAGAAGGCAGAGGTTTTTGGTTTGTTTCTTTAGTTTAATTAAATGGCATTAGCTCCTGCACACTTGACTGAAGTATTTGCACTGCAAAGACTTATTCTTTCATCCTGTCTCAAACTAAAGTGAAAGTTTCATTTTCATATTGGTTTCAGTACTGGAACTAGCAAAACTCCTAGCATTGTTTCTTATTACAGGGTTTGCCTTTCTTTAAAGACATCATTGTTAATATTATTGAAATGAGAATAACTGGAGTGATTTTCTGAGCAAGTAAAAGTTTAAAATGCTTTCAGAAGAGTCTGAGGAACTTGCTGAGAGAAAAGTGGGAAGGAATACAGATCAAGGAAACAAGTGGCCTGGCTGGATGACCTGCAGAGTATTTTATGAAAGGCATAAACGTCAACTAGAATCAAACAGAATACAAACAAAAGGAAGGTTTGGGTAGACCTAGATTGTCAGGATGTTCTCACATTGAGCTCGGACAAAGGAACAGGAAGATGAGCAGCAATGTAAGGAGCTCTTCCATACACACAACTTGGAGCTTCGTTTTAGTTTATATACCATACTCACAGCACAATGATAAACTCTTTGCATTCAGCCCTATTTTCACCAAAGAATGGCTTTAGTTTTTCACATCCCTTCCCTGTCAACAGCTAAGCCAGCTGTGAATGCTGTCCCATACTTTCACAAGGCAGAGGAGGGAGGAGAAAGGAAAAACGATGCCCCTGTGCTCCAATTCAAGACCTTTAGTATTGTCTTGCGCATTGTTTCCTGAGCACCAACTTGGGCTGCATAAACAATCCCTGCAGCCAGCCATCCTGCCCTTCCCTATCAGTCTGGGAGGAACAGATGGACCAAAACCAGGTCCTCTGCTGGGATATGAATGACAAGTTACTGCATTTCCATTTTTTTTTAAAAATACAATAATGTCAAAGAGAAGTTAATTAAATGTGCTTTTTCCTAAATGCATGTTAAAGAGAACAGGAAAAAAAAAATGTTGCCAGTGGCAAAGGAAAATATGTGAGCAATGTCTAAATACAGAAAGCCTCAGTGAAATATTAGAAGTAATAGAAAATTATAGTGAAAAAATAATACTATTGTTGCTTACAAGTCCATCTCACTGAAGATACAGGAGTTTTTTTCCCTCAAATATTTAAATATTATTTTTACATGCCCTAGCTGCAACTTTACAAAGAATAATCCAAAATATTCAAGATAGCTTCTGATGCAGAAGGACTGCAAAGGCTACAGAAAATTCTGATCAGGCGTAGAGTGCAAATCTTTCTTTTATTAATATCTACCAGTGATGAGAAACCATTTGAGGAGGCAACAGATGGATATTGTTTTTCAGCATTAACAAAACACAATTATTTCAATCAGACAAGGCAGCTTCTAAATTGATTCAAAAATGATAAATAACTTTCAGTAAACTTATAACTTGTAGATCATCTCTGTAAAGCATGCTCTAAAGCATTTGGAGATATTCTTGTGAATCTTCTAAGTTGTCTATACCTAAAGCTCGGACATAGAGAGGTCCTCTATGTTGTCAATGTCTTGATATGTGTGAAGTAAACCACATTTGTTTTCAAACAAAAATGCTTTCAAACTATTTTGCTTAAGATAGCAAGCAGAGAACATGGTATGGACCTCAGAGACATTTCTCTGCAACTATTTTATTCCGTAGCCATCCAATATAGGGATTCTAAACTCCACAGCACCTGGAACTGGCTGCCATCACAGAAAACATTGAACAGATGGCCTGCAACCTGTTACAGCTTGCAGTCTCTACAGCCCTAAACCACCAATTTCAGTATAATGTGTAGTGAAATCTCATCAAAATGTGTGGTATTTGTAAAGTACAGTCTTGTTTTAAAATCCTCTTGAATCAACGTAAGTTTAATTTGCATTTCGTTGTGTTATTTACTGTATATCAGGCACATAAACCAAACCTGTATCAGGACATCATATGAATCTCCTGTCAAAGGTAGAAACTCACAAATTAAATAAGAGTGAAACAAGAATAGAGTGGCTTGCAGCTTGTTTATGATCAATGAACTCCCTGATTATAAATGAGCATTCAGTCCACCAAACCAGACTGGATATAATATGATCTAAAAACCGAAAAGTATCCCCAGGTGTGGACATGAGGTCCTCAGCAGAAAATGTTTTGCTTCTTAAAATTTTCTTCTATTGCACTCTAGTATTTGCTAGTGCAAACAAGCAAACCAATGCATTTAAATCTAAGTATGATTAACTCTGAAGACCTACATTTAAAGTTTTAAGATCTTGATAAGCTTTCAGCATAGTGCAGCTGTTCTCACAAAGATGTAATGAAAATGGAGTGCCAAGTCTTTAGTTTGGTTTCAGACGTATGAATTGAACATAAGAGGTTCAAACAAATGTGCCTTTTCTTGTATTTACTCAAGGGTGAGTTGACCTGAACCGTGAGCAAGGATCCAGTGGTACTTCTTATTGTGTCCATTTAGCATGTTTCTGGCAGTCTAGTGCAACAACAGCTACATGAATATGGATAAAAATGCTGAGACTATCAGTTGTGTAACTCAAACCATACAGATGCAAGATTTTTGAAACTAATATTCAGTGGTTATCTAACTTGTTACAAACACATTTTTTAAAGTGTTCCCTTTCTTCTAGCTTCAACTTTGTATGCAATTTGCAAAGATATCTCAGAATACCTTTTATATCTCAAAAATCATCTATAAGGATATATCAAACACCTGTAACAAACCTAGGATTTCAGCTAGGCTAAATGCATCAACAAGTACCCTGGACTCCCCATTGGGCATATGACTGACCTGCAGATAGTTCTGGCTGCCACCAAACCATCTTCTTTAAACAAGTATCACAGTATCACCAAGGTTGGAAGAGACCTCACAGATCATCAAGTCCAACCCTTTACCACGGAGCTCAAGGCTAGACCATGGCACCAAGTGCCACGTCCAACCTTGCCTTGAACAGCCCCAGGGATGGCGACTCCACCACCTCCCCGGGCAGCCCATTCCAGTAGCCAATGACTCTCTCAGTGAAGAACTTTCTCCTCACCTCAAGCCTAAACTTCCCCCAGCACAGCCTGAGGCTGTGTCCTCTCCTTCTGGCGCTGGCCACCTGAGAGAAGAGAGCAACCTCCCCCTGGCCACAACCATCCCTCAGGTAGTTGTAGACAGCAATAAGGTCACCCCTGAGCCTCCTCTTCTCCAGGCTAAACAATCCCAGCTCCCTCAGCCTCTCCTCATAGGGCTTGTGCTCAAGGCCTCTCACCAGCCTCGTCGCCCTTCTCTGGACACGCTCAAGCATCTCGATGTCCCTTCTAAACTGGGGGGCCCAGAACTGAACACAGTACTCGAGGTGTGGTCTAACCAGTGCAGAGTACAGGGGCAGAATGACCTCCCTGCTCCTGCTGGCCACACCATTCCTGATGCAGGCCAGGATGCCACTGAAAGACCAGAGAGCAAGTTGCTGTAGGAATTATTCAGAAGAGAAGGAATACATGGAAGAAGGCTTCTGACCCTACAGTGAGGGTAACTAATTGTATTGATTTTTTGTCTCAGTGGCTTTAGTTTTTTAACTGAACATTGGCAGTACATGTATGTTTTCTATAAAGTTATATGTGTCAGACAGTTCTTCTCCAAAGATACCAAACTTATATGGTGTACCAGCAAAAATAATTTTTCTGTCACATGATGAGGACTGTGAATGGGCCTAGCTCCTCTACTTCATTGGCATTATGATGCAAGCCACACACAGACTCGGAAAACAGCCCTCAGAACACCTGTACTGTGACACACTTTTCCTTAGTTTTAAACAGTAATTTAGTGGTATCCTTAGATGTGAGGACAAATTATTGTACAGATTAAGCAGGGTAAATTATTTCATAGCAACAAATCTCAGTTACAAAAAGTGAGTAGTACATTGTCAACTGGTGAAGAAACTTAGGTCATATGAATAAATGTATTTAACTCTTCCATTAAATGTTGGCTTCTGAAATCAAGTCACTACATAGTCTGTCCTGCAGTTCAGATAAATTGTAAAGAAGAGATCAATGCTGACTTTGAAAAACAAAAAACGTACCTGGGCCCTGGTAAACTGTACACTATCTGATGATGCCTCCTTCCAGTTATGTTTCATTCCTAGTGATATGTCAAATTCTGACCTTCCAACATTCTGCTTAGTCCATGCGCATGGTCAGCAGATTTTCAGTTGAGCATCTTGAATGCTTAATATTAAATTTTACTGTCCAAGTGTTACAGTTTACAATGCACTAAAAATAGACAGATCGATCTGGCCTCTTTGTGAGCTGTTACAGAATCCCCTGCTAAAGTTGGTTCATCTTTCCCCGGCTGCTTCACCTGCAGACATTTTCAAAGAGCAGGTTTTTCGTTTGACTGAGAATCACAGATGCTCTCTACCATCTACTTTCCTGCCTAAACCCAACCCAAACCAAACTGAAATTTGAAACACCACAACGCTTCCTATCACAGAAAGCACTTCACATTCTGATCTTGACAGAGGTTAGAACTCCTCGAAAGCGTATCTAAAAGGAAAAGTGGAAAACTTGTTACACTTCATTACATGTGTAACCTCTGCTCCTTTCACAGTAACTGCATATTGTTCGGGAAGTCTGTTAGAGGTGTGTTACCTAAAGTTCCACACTGTCAGTGTGTGCCAGAAATGTTAAATTTACCCCTAACAAAGATGGGAAGAGGAGCAGTTTTGCTTACTTTTCACTTACATTGATCTATTTTAAAGGAGCTTTCACAGTACTTTTAAAGTAATCAATCACTTAAGGACAAGGCAGTCTTTCTATTTACTCAAGCCAGACAAGATTTTTTTTCCTGATTTCATAAGGACTCATGACCTGGTAAGTGAAAAACAAAAAGCTAAAGTATGAACTAACTGAGGTTGTATTTCATCTAGTTTAAACTGGAGAGTAGATTTACGAATGCGAAATCTTATCACTTCTGAAATATATTTCTACATGCCTCCAAAAATGCAATGATTATGTACTGACTAAAGATATATCTTTTGGTTGTTCATCTCTTCCAAGTGCTTTTGATGTACTTACGCTGTGCCATATATATACCACCTGCCTCTTAACTAAAGAATTGCCACAAAAAAAGCATTTCACACCAGCCAGCCCAGAAACCAAGAGGTTTTATAAGAGGTAGTATATGTCTGCTGGTCTTGCTTTTCCTAAAATACTGTGATGGTCACTCTGTCCCTGCACAGAGAGGAGTCCAGGTCAAAGCACGGCTTGGGGCCTTGCACCAACAACTTGTCCTATTCCTGCTTCCTGCACTGTAGTCAAGGATAAGCAGCACACGCTGCGATTGCCTCTGTGGCTTCCGAGGCTCATTATGATCTGGCTCACAGTGCAGCAGGTCTGATGCTTATGACAAGATTGGAGGGGTGCCTCATCACTTCTTGAAGCCTTCCACCCGCAGAAAGGACAGAGCACAGGGATGCAGCAGGGCTGGCCCCAGGGATCTCCTTCAGACCCACCATGACATAAGCCTTAGCCCAAGAAGAGCACTGTCAGCTCTCCACTGGTCCTGCCAGTCAACATCTGAAGGATACAGAGTGAATGATCTGAACTCTTGAGTGCTATACATCCAAGCCGCACAGCTCCAGGACACTGCTCAGGAGCCTTACAATCCGGAAGACTTGTCCATACTAGTAGAATCATAGAATCAACCAGGTTGGAAGAGACCTCCAAGATCATCCAGTCCAATCTATCACCCAGCCCTATCCAGTCAACTAGACCATGGCGCTAAGTGCCTCATCCAGTCTTTTCTTGAACAGCTCCAGAAATGGTGACTCCACCACCTCCCTGGGCAGCCCATTCCAATGGCAAATCACTCTCTCTGTCAAGAACTTCCTCCTAACATCCAGCCTAGACCTCCCCTGGCACAACTTGTTCTACTGCTGGTTGCCTGGGAGAAGAGACCAACCCCACCTGGCTACATCCTCCCTTCAGGTAGTTGTAGACAGCGATAAGGTCACCCCTGAGCCTCCTCTTCTCCAGGCTAAACAACCCCAGCTCCCTCAGCCTCTCCTCACAAGCTTTGTGTTCCAGGCCCCTCACCAGCTTTGTTGCCCTTCTCTGGACACATTCCAGCACCTCAACATCTCTCTTGAATTGAGAAGCCCAGAACTGGACACAGTACTCAAGGTGTGGCCGGACCAAGGTTGAGTACAGGGGAAGAATAACCTCCCTCATCCTACTAGCCACACTATTCCTGATACAGGCCACGATGCCACTGGCTCTCTTGGCCACCTGAGCACACTGCTGGCTCATGTTCAGCCTACTATTTACCGGTACCCTCAGGTCCCTTTCTTCCTAGCTTCTCTCCAGCCACTCTGTCCCCACCCTGTAGCACTACTTGAGGTTGTTGTGGCCAAAGTGTAGAACCCTGCACTTGGCCTTCTTATCTCTCATCCCACTGGCCTCTGCCCACCCATCCAGCTTCTCTAGGTTCCTCTGCAGGGCTCTCCTACCTTCCCACAGATCAACACCTGCTCCTAGCTTGGTGTCATCTGCAAACTTACTGATGCTGGACTCAATCCCCTGTCCAGATCATCAATAAAGATGTTGAACAGGACTGTCTATTTCCCTTCAAATACAATAGCTCTTCCCATCCATCTGATATTCTCCTTCATGGTGCAAGCTACTAGCCCTGGTGATGCTTCAGTCCTCCTGCTGCCAGAGAATGCAGGACTGTGTTACCTCCAGCAGCAGGAGACACTAATGTTTATCACAGATGTCAAGTGATCAGAAATAGGGAGGCACTGCCATCTCTATGCACATCACATCAATCACACTGTTCCCTGCCATGAGGAAGGCAGCTGTCTCTGGCAGCTCAATGCACTTTGGTAGGACTCAGCATAGTTGCACTGCAGACCAAAAGTGTGTATAATTTAACATCAAGCTGCTTTAGGTATTTTAAAATAAAATCATAACTAAAAATAAGAGGCTTTCATTGCAAGGAAGATGAAAAACAGTTCAAGAAATTGTTAATAACTTCAGTTGGTTCAGCTTTTCATAGGATTAATTTTTACTTTCACATTGTTTAAATCTTAAGGAATCAAGCTGCATTGCTTTGCTTTGTTTTGTCTGTTTGTTTGTTTGCAATGAAGCACTTGTTCCATCCAAACAGAAGCATTTGAAGAGACTAATTCTAAAAATGTAATTGTGCTCTTCTATCTAGCACCAGGGAATAGTCTCCTACCATTGAGAGGATAACTTTTGCCTTCAACAGGAGAGTAGATTTCAGGTTCAAACTTCTTTTTCTTGAAATAATTCATTTCTTGATAGTTTTTTAAAGCAGAAGCATTCAAAATGGGCAAAACCAGAGCTTATCCATGGAAAAAGGGTTGGTTTGCTAATGAATATTATGAAACAGCATGATATCAGCTCTCCAGAGGAAGCTGGGGAAGAGTACCACCCTGAACAGAGCTCAACAGGAATGCAAGAAATTTAACCCAGAGTTGAATGAGATGGGAAACATTTCATGACATACTTGAGATTAATGTTTTATTCATCACTCAAGTACAGGAAATAATTAACCCTATAGATAAGATTTTACAGTGATGATGATTAAAAATATCATTATCATCTTGCAATTCCTAAAGTATATTCTTGTTCAGCAGATGAAACTAGACCAAATCTAACAGAAAGAGTATGTACAGTCTAGTCCAGACCATGCATGGAAACCGGGAAAACACTCACACAGAACATAAAAATACAGGAGGAGAAACAAGCATATTAATAATCCTTTGGCAAGGACATAGTGAATTTGCTTGTTCCTCCCAGGCGCTGCCATTGTGAGCCTCTGGGCAAGTCACTTCACTCTGAGAATCAGCTCATATATCTATAAATTAAACGAGAGTCCCCTTGGCAGAGCAAGAGAGTTTATGCTGGGGGAAACAATTCTTAAAAAGGCTTGGCACTCACAGCGGATGTGACTCCATGAAACATGAGCTCCTGATGTGCTGTCAGGGCCGAAGGCAAAAATGTAGTCTTGAAGAACTCAGAGGAAGAATCCTGGATAGGAGACTGGAGATCATGAATTAACCGTATACTTGGCACTCAAGCATCTGGTGTTGAGAGGCTGCATCAATGTCTGGTGTGTACAAGGCAAGAAACTCACAAAAGCACACGGTGAATGAGGGACTGGAAGAAACTCTGTAACACAGCTCCATTTATCCTATGAAAATCAGGTCTGACCTGATCATGGTCTAAAAGCATTTTGACAGGAGGCTCTTACAGGTAAACACTACAAACAAGCCAAGCTCAGATCAGATATATAATGCAGATACACAGGGTGTGCTTGACTACTGAACCCCTTCACAGGGTGGTGAGATCTCTGTCCTTGATCCTTTTACGATAAGATTGGATATTGCACTCTGTCCTGGTTTGAGCCACGAGCCGCCCAGAGCGAAACGACAGAAAGTATTTCACCCCAAGGGAGTACATAAAAACACTCATACAGAATTAGAGGTTAAATGGAAAATACTATTTAGAAAAGTAGCCAAAATACAAAAGATATAAAAGCAGAAAGGCAGTATACACGCAAATCAAAATCAGCCTCGGACCGGCTCTTCTCCTGGGCATATCAGGCCTCACTAGGCCACAACCAGGCCAAAACCTCCCCCCCCAGCACTCAACCTCAGTAGACCCTGAGTAGGCCAAACTGCCCGCCACCACCGCCAGCTTTATCGGTTTAAAAGCTCTGTATGGGAGACAATGCCACTGCAGTCAATCTTCACAAATCCATCCCAGGCTGCATGCTTTCTCCTCATCTAAAGATTTACCGTCAGGTCCCTGATGCTTCTACCCTCCAGTTTTCTTGCCAGCCCTCAGCACAGGTATTCCTCAGCTATGTACCACTTCTTCTGGCTAGAACAGCGCTCCGAGTCTGCAGCATCTACATGCTCCAGCTGCTAGGTGATTCAAATGGAATTTATGGGCCAAACAACCTATAAGGAATTTGCTTAGTGAAACAACTGCTTTTGTGGTTAATTTACAGAGGAGAGGACCATCAAGCATGTAGTACATGTTGCTTTTAAACACAAAGCACTCAGATTATTTCATGTTACTCAGTTTTGGGTTTATAGAAGAGGCAAACCAGTAGTCTAGCTTAGCTGATACACGCTGATATGTTGCATCACTTCAGTAACAGCAGTCATAAACTGTTTAATTCACATTTTCAGGCAGGTTTATGGCTAGGAGCATTGCTCATTATCTCAGACACTACAAACAGATATTTACATTGTAGTCTATCTATTTATTGATTAAATTGCCAATTATAATTTTCTGCTCTCTTATTTCTGCTCCATTTATCGTACGTTCAGTGGTCTTTAGCTACCAAGGACCAGAGAAAGCGATGACATTCTGAAGTGACCTGTTGCTGTCATACATAGAATCAACCAGGTTGGAAGAGACCTCCAAGATCATCCAGCCAGGTATATATAAAAATATATGTGCACACATATACATAAATATTGTATGCCACTACAGAAACTAGAATCTGGCATGTAGAAATCATAGAATCAACCAGGTTGGAAGAGACCTCCAAGATCATCCAGTCCAACCTAGCACCTAGCCCTATGCAGTCAGCTAGACCATGGCACTAAGTGCCTCATCCAGGCTTTTCTTGAACACCTCCAGGGACAGTAAGACTTAAAAGGATTGTGATATTAACAACTTAAATTGCATTAAAATGCACGGTGGATTTTTAAACTTTATGCTGATGGTTGAATTCATGCTAAAGACATGTTTTACAGTTCTTTCATAAAAAATTGGACTATGCAACTTTTTTATATCTCTATATACATGAAAATTAAAATTTCTATTTAATATCATGAGCTTGAGACTTTAAAACCACAACTCACCCTCCCAGTTGACAGTGCCACCCTTATAAGTTCCTGGCAGTAGAAAGATGTGCATTAAAAAAAAGAATTCAGTGATTCCTAGTGCTGGTCTTTCAAGATGTTTATCCAAAATGCTGTACATTTGCAGTAGTACTGATGCAGGAAGGAGAACATGTAGTCATTTTCTGCAATAAGTTTGCCCCCCCAAAAAAACCCATATTGCTTGATAACAAAAGTATTTTGGATGTAGAAAATTATTATTATTTGCAAATGTAATGAAATTAGAAGGTAAACAAAACTTCTTCCTCTAAAGTTATATTTTTCTTACAAGTTCTGAACCACAGAAAATATTTACATGCTTAAAAAATACAAGATGAGTAATAGTAAATACTTGCTTCTCAGTATAAAGAAAGCCCCTTTATAGAATAGTATATGCTGCATGGATTCAAAGACATCATATGCTGGACTAAAGTTTGTGCTCCTTAGGAATACACAATAAGATATGTTTGTAAGCACAAGGTAGTGAAAGCAGAATCACGAAAAAAAGGTATCGAAAATGAAGCCTCTAACGGATCTTTCCATCACTATAACTGACTGGAAGCACTAAAAGAGGAACCTTTCAGTTTCTCTGAATACATAGAATCAGTCAGGGTTGGAAGGGACCACCAAGATCATCTAGTTCCAACCCCCCTGGCATGGACAGTTTCACCCTACCCTAGATCAGGCTGGCCAGAGCCCCATCCAGCCTGGCCTTAAACACCTCCAAGGAAGGCGACTCCACCACCTCCCTGGGCAGCCCATTCCAATGGCAAATCACTCTCTTTGTGAGGAACTTCCTCCTAACATCCAGCCTATACCTCCCTATACCTATACTTCCTATACCTCTATTGTGAAACAGTTACTCCAAGACATATTTCTTACCAAAAAACAAAGCCAAAACCAAACCAAACCTAGACAAACATCAAAACAAAAAAATCCTAAGCATTTAAACAAAACCAAACAACAAACCAAACAAAGCCAACCACAAACAAAACTCCACCAAAACAAACAAACAAAATGTATTTTACAAGGTTAAAAAATAATCTCTTGTGAAAATTTCAGATTTCTACCTCATGGTTTCCAGCCTGTGTTAGCACTATAGATCATCTAAGATGTCCAGCCTCAGCAGTTGTGTGTTGGTCTTCATACAAGAACATGTACTGTAGCAGGACTGCATTCATAACCTGATAATAATAGGCATGGTACAGGGGCACTGCTTACTCTCTACACCGTTGAGGAACTTTTTGACCAAGTTTGGGGCAAAGAGATCAGGAGATTGCATCTACATTTGAATTAGATATGCCAAGTTTCCCAATTAGTTCAAATTTTTAGTTACATACATAAATATATATATGCATGCGTGCATTTGCAGCTATCTCTCTGTACTTATACTGTCTTCAATAGCACGCCAGCAGGATACAAAGGAGTTGCTTTGTAAACGCAATCAAGGATTTCAAATGGAAACTGTTTTCACCATAAATTCTCTCTTCATCAAAACCTACTCTTCTATTTAAGGAAACACACTGGTTTCAATTTAAATGCCACTGGTGCAGAAAGGCTAATGTGAGACTCTAACTGAAAAGAGTTTAAGCGTTTCAATCTTATTGCAATAAATATTTTCCCTCCAAATTTTAAGTCAGCATGTTTAATTACCAGGCTTCTGTTATTGCTCCTCTTTATAGAGCCACTCTAACAACACACTTCTAAGAGGGCTAAAATTACTCTATAATAATCTACCCGCAGGGCTGTGATCTGAATAGAAACTGTGTTACTTGATTCATTGCACAGTACATTTCTGTTGTACGTGTTTTTTTCTGACACCACATGACGGAAATACTGGCCCAGTCCTTCCCAGTTTATCAACATCTGGGATGTCCCAAGAGAACCAAATAAAATCTGCTTTTTGTAAAAGTCCAGCAGCATGTAGCCTCTAAGCCAAGACTAAGTCCATATTACTTCATTTGAAGCAATTCAGAAAAATGTTGGAGATAAATGTTGGACATTTCTGTGCATCTCTCACACAACCTTTCTTTGAAGATTTTCCTCAGGCTACCAACAAATGCCCTTGTATGGCATGACCTGAACAGATTTCAGTATCCATCTCTTCCCAATTCTTTCAATTTGTTGACTATGAATAAATATATCAAGTAAAGTTTCTTTTTCTCAGCTTTCACTCATGAGCCTTTACAGAACACCTGAATGTTACCTTTGTGACAAGCTTCCGAATTCTTGATTTTTCTGTTTATGAGCTGAGAACTTCTATCTATCCCAAAGCCTCCAGTTCTTCCAGAAAATATATTCCATGTCTGTTAGTTACCTATTCCATGGGTTTCCTCGTTTAGGATGGTAGATACTCTCCCACTCCAAACCAGAAACTTTATGCAATAAAATAATCATCTTTTTTTAGTTCCCACCACCTGAACTGAAAGGGTGTTACATAGAGATGCTTTACACTTTTTCAGATTTCCATACTTATCTGCTGAAGCTTCTACAGAACCTGATTTAGCAACATCTACTGGTATTTAATTTTGCTAATGATTCCTTCTTGGAAAGGAAAAAAAGGTGGGGCATAAGTAGGACTGAATCTTCCACAAAGCAAACATGTGCTTTGCTTACCTCACATGCACTTCCAGTCACTTAGCGCGTTATGTAGGAAATTCATTACCTTTACCTGTGGCCCACTTAGGGGCATTCCCTGTGCCCAGAAGAGAAGGACTGTCTCATGGGAAAGCAGCAAGGGCCTCTGATGAAGGAATGTTATGAGGAAACAAGAATTTCTCAGAGAAGGGCAAAAAAGAAAGTTAAAGTATATATTTTAGCTCCTATATTAACACACACAGTGAATTTGCATGATTTCCTAAGCCTAGAACACATGAAACTTGTTCTGCATGCATTAGTATTTCCTACAAACATGCTACTACATACCCAGCCTCTCTTGTCTGATTGGGTGTTTCACCTGTCGTTAACAAGGGCCAGTTGAAGCATGAATAGATATGTGACTCTTGAAGGTGGAAGGAACAGGAAAAGCATTTCCTCTTACAACAGCACTCTTTACATTACTAATATTGTAAACACTGCACTGTTACTGAGCACCTCTGAAAAAAATGGCAACCTGAATCCACTGACTATACCAAAGAGTACACAGCCCAAAACAAATCTTTTGGAAGTCAACAGAAAGTCAGATATTGATTAAGAGACTTTTGGATGCAGGCCTTACTAGTTTATCAGTGCATATGCATGTGTAGTAAACTGTAACCAAATATATGCTTACATCTGGAAGCACTTAAAATAACGTGATTAAAATATAAAATCCATATGTAATGCGTGATCTTGCAGGAAATTCTAACATCACAACATGCTGCTAAAAGGAAAAGCACACTGCTGCTCTGATCCCTGGTTACTGAATGGTCATTAAATGGGAGAGCCCTAAAGGGGAAAAAAAACCCACTTGCTTGAAAGCAACAATTTGCTATTGTATGTACTGAAGAATCTTTTCCTTCAAAGAATCCTCATTGTTTACTCACCAAAAGAGGTATTCAGAAATACATAAGAAAGTGCCACTTTCACAAACTCTGGGGAAAAGACTGTCATTCCAAGCACTGAACTTGTATGCTCAAATATCAAGAGAACGGTCATGGGGTCTAAATGAGCAAGAAGCCCCCTGCTGGTAGTTAGGTTCAGATGCACAGAAGTTTGAAGATGTATTGCCAACTGACATTTTTGGAAGCACTGTGCCCTCAACTCTTCACATAAAGACATAGAAGCTCTGTTTAAAATATCTATTTATATATTATTTGTCTCTATATTAAATAAGAACAAGTGCTTTTCAAAACTGAATTTCTCTTGTCTATTGGCACAATGAGCTGTTAAAATCTATCCTCATTTGTGCATGCTTCCATCTTGTGAAATCTAACTAAACACTTAATTAAATCTTATTTCAAAAGGGTACTAACAAAAAATCAGTTGGGTTTTTTCCCTTATCTTGAATGACTTGAGGAGAAGAAATTTACCTTAGGCACTAGCTCAGACATTGTAGAAAACTGTATCTATGTAATCGATGAAACCATAAAAGTCAGTGGTGATTCATGTTCATTGATGCAGCTCATTTGTCTGACAATTTAAATGTTCTGTATAGATATGATTTAATTAAAAATTATAGGCAAGCATTAAAACTTTCAGTATTATCAATCTTTTCTTCATAAAAGTAATCCCAGAAGCAGGCAATTTGTTCAAGGTAAGATGGGCTACGTAGGCATTTTAAATGTAAACAAACAGAACATACTGAACTGCTTTAAAAACGAGCTTTCATTTTCATCTACACATGTCTGTGCTGACTTCAACAGAGCCAAGTTAAACAACCAAGATCTGGCTAAGTTTCAAATTGGAAAAAGTAGGTTTCCTCTAACCTAACTTCTATCTTGGCATCTCTATCTTATTATTTATATAGAACTTAATTGCAGGTGGACATCTTACAGAAAAGATTAACACAAATCTCATGTGTTCAGTGCAGTTTATGGTAACTGAAATAGTGTGTGATTTTTCTCCATGCATGGTAAGATGCTCAGTAAGTAGAAAAAAAAAAAAAGTCCCAGCAAACAAGATGTTCTTGTTTGCCTATATCAAGCAATTTACATCCTTTTAAGATCTACTGGCATTTGGTCCTTCATTCTTTTGCGGTAGCAGACCCAAATTGTCCTGCAAGCACCAGATTGAATGAAACCCACTTCCCTACAGCTTTCTGCTGTTTGCTTTGTAACTCTACATTCTTTCTTCTCACTGCAAATGGCCAGATCTCTCTGCATTGTGTATTACACTGTCACCTGGCAGGATAAACTGCTGTGACTTCTCTGGGACTGTGCACATTTTGTTTGGCCACTGCCAAACAGAATGTGTAGCAGCTATGTTCTGCCTGCCTTTTCCTCAAAACTGGCAATCATCTGGGTTTCTTTCCTCTGTATACTCACAGATTTTCATAACATATTATATTCACTGAGAATTTCATCCTTTGGATTTAACTAAGAGTGACGATTTGAAACCCAGGGAGGAGGGGAAAAAAAGGGGGAAAGAGGAAAGCCAAATATTAGTAGAAATCTCACTTTCTTAGAAAGTAAGAGTAATAACAAATACTTAATACTGTTGATAATGAGACAGTTCACTGGCTCTGTGAAATACCAGGCCACATTTTGGGTTGTTTGGATTTTTTTAACCGATTCAAAGATTAGGCTCTTAAATCCACTTTTAGGAAGTGTGACCAGCAATTCTGCTTTCAATATGGTAGGTATCTAGTATCTTTAAGTGTAACATGTGCCACACTTAGCACTTTAAAGTACAGGATTTTCACTTGCTTGCTTAGAAATGACCACACTTCTTGTGTCTATCACATAATTACACACAGAATATGGAAAATTAGAGCTGCAAAGTTAAAACCAAAAACCCTCTATATAGATATTATCAAATAAATGTACCTGGAGGCAATAAAGAACATAACAATTTATAAAATAAATAGAAATACTAAAAATAATTCTTGCAGCAAGAAATTATATGTTTAAAGCTATTTGCCCAAAGATATAAAGAAGTTAGAGGACACCCTGAGATTTCTAAATCCAGATGCAGACTGAAACATGTAGAACTTCTTAATGCTATGATGTCCAGAGCAAATCTAACATGACAGAGATGGACACAACATCAATGACAGGTTACTTTTTTTTTGTTTGTTTCTAAACCCCAATAAAACTGTTACCTTTTCAGATACTTAAACTAAAATCAAAGTCTTCAACTGAGACGATATCTGAAGTTGGAAATTCTTTCCAACAGCTCGTAACTGGGCTGTCTTAAGAACACATTCCCCCAGCTGAACATCAGGCTGATGTGCAACTATATATATCCTATTTTGCTCAATTTAGGTAAAGGAGACACATTTCCATCAGAAGGTTTTTTAATCATTTCAGTTTTGTCCAGGATAAAAACTATTACTGTTGTCACATTTCTGCTTTTGGAGTCCATCCACCACGACTGAAGAGTTCTTTGCAGTGACAATATCAGACCATCTGAAAAACATTTCACTGATTTTGATTTACCAAGAAGGCTGAGGCACAAAGAACTTACATTTACAGCAACAGCATCATTTGGTTTAAAAGTTGATTGCTAAATATGACACAAGGTTAAGTGTAGTTAAATTCTTGTCCCCCTAAAAACATGTATTTTCCAATATTTTGGTATGTATTTCTTTCATTTATCTTCTTACAGAATCATAGAATGACTTAGGTTGGAAGAGACCTCAAAGATCATCCAGTTCTAACCCCCTGCCATAGGCAGGGATACCTCCCACTAGAACAGGTTGCTGAAGGCCTCATCCAAATTGGCCTTGAACACTTCCAAGGAGGGAGCAGCCGCAACCTCCCTGGGCAACCTGTGCCAGTGTCTCACCAACCTCACTGTAAAGAACCCTTTCTTAACATCCAGTTTGAATCTCCCCTCTGCCGGTTTAAACCCATTAGCCCTCGTTCTGTCATTACAAGACCTTGTAAATAGTCCCTCCCCAGCCTTCCTGTAGGCCCCCTTCAGATACTGGAAGGCTACTAAAAGGTCTCTTTGAAGCCTTCTCTTCTCCAGGCTGAAGACCCCCAACTCTTGTAGCCTGTCCGCATAGCAGAGGTTCTGCAGCCCTCTGATCATCTTTGTGGCCCTCCTCTGGACTCAGTCCAACAGTTCAATGTCTTTCTTGTGTTGAGGGCTACGGAACTGCACACAGGTGCTCCTCCTTTCATTTTTGTTTGTTTCTTTTCCCAGAAAGATATACATTGGAAGGGAAGAGTTTTGGCCAAATTTTAGGCAATTATTGCAATGATGTACATGGAGCCCAAGATAAAGAGGATGAAAAAACTAACACATCTGCAGATTTTGAATTAATGCAGCCTCCTGCTGCTCCTCAAATTATAGTCTACAAAAGCTCCATGAAAAAAAGCATCTCCTTGTAGTATTTGCTATATAAGTATATAGACCAACATCCATAGGGAACTTGAACAAGCCTTATTCACACTATTTCTGTGGGAAAAACCCTCTAGTAAAAATATATTGCAATTCTTGACTTCCAATTCAGTAATGAAATGAAAGCAAATCTAGGAAAGAGAGCCAACAACAGCAATGAAAAAAAATCTACATCAAAATTGAGTACAAACAATACTTGAAGAACATGGAAGACGGAGAGAGGGATCATTCCTTCTAATTGTGAGAAAGGTAGAAATTCTGCTTCCTGTGATTTTACTTTTCATCACCCAGTAAGTTAACCTTGGATATACACTCATGCCAAGTTCTTTCAGCATCATGGTTTCATAGAACAGGGCACTCAGTGCTATACAGACTGCCCTATCTGTCCTTATACCAAACTTAAAACCTATCATTGCATATCCTACCACTCACTACCAAAACACAAGTAGTTAATATCCACAATTCAGCATCTCAAATATATAAAAACTGAGATTTTTTTTTTTCCTTAATTGAGATTTTTTTTTCCTTAAAGAGTCCTTTTCGGACTCTTTAAAAATAGTTCACAAACCACTTGTTGATGACATTGTTTCAAAAACTGCTATTCAGTGACTTTTATTGGGTTTGCTGTGTTTGTTTCTGTTCTAAAAGGAAAAGCATAATTTATTCCCACTTCTGATGCTTACTATAATTTTAACATATTTCCTTACAAAGAAAAAATGAAGAAAACAAAAGAAAGTAGGGGGGGGGAAAAAAAAATCACCTGTGTTTTTTAACAGAAAATTTCAGGCCAAAAACACAGTTAAAGAGAAGTGAAAAGATAGAAAATAAATAGTTTAATATAAAGTAAAACATGATCAAATTACCATAATTTCTTATTTTACCTTAATTTCTTGTTTGTTTTTTTTCCCCAGAGAGTGGTAATAGGTTGCAAATTAAGAGGAAAAAAAAAATCAAAAGAAAGAATTCGAAGAGTCCTACTTTTCCTTTAGCACAAACTGTAAGTTTTTACAGGTTTTGATTTATACTGATGTAACTCTCACTGACTTCAGTGGAAGGGTAGCTGCTATGTCTGGAAAAAAAATATATATTTCCTTTTGAATCTCCAGCCGTAGCTTGAAAGAAGTTTTATGGGGTCAGTACAACGTGCAGTCTGATTTCCACATTTTCAAAATAGACTGATTCTGTCATTCTGCTGTCTCACATTTTATGTACGTTTTACGAGCAAGATTCCTTGCTGATCACTCTCAGAGCTCTCTCTTTTACTTATTTACTCTTTATAACTTAGTCTCCCTGTAAAAGGGGCACAGGTTTTTATTTCAGGAATTTATTAAATAACACATGCTCAGTTACATCCAGGTCATAATCATGAGTAACCTGTACACCAAACCCAGAGTTGGTGATTTTAGAGGACACCGTTCTTCCCTCTGTAGGTACAGCAAAATAAAGTTGCCTTAGGAAATATTCAAAGGCACTTCCACTGGCCTGCCCGTAATAACTTAGACATTTTTATCTAGCAGTGAAAGAAATTAGTAGAACTCCCTCCCTGCAGCTTTACTCTTACGCTTGTACAGCTCAGGATCTAGTCAAAATACCAGTGGGGTGCAGGTGAACCTGATTAATCCAGGTTAAAACCAATCTTCTTCAGCATTATCTTTAAACAAAGTCCATTCTGATCTATTTATTTGAGTAGTCTTTCAAGGATGCACACCATTAAAGGGAGAGCAGAGAAGTATTTTGGAAATAGCAAACATCACTAAGAGTAACAGGACACTGCAGGGTAGCACCTTCTTTTTATTCTCTATTTTGCCTTATCATTTAAAACCATTAAGCATGTATTGCTCAAAACATGACTAATTAAAGACCCTGCACATCTTCCACAGGATATATTTACTGTGCATAGGACATTTTTTGCATTAAAAGATGTGGAGAGTTGGTGGTATAAATACTTCCACTCAAAATATTTAAAAGAGGAAGAAGGAAACTTTTGCAGTAATTGAAGCTGTATTTATTATCTGCTTCTATCATATCACTAAATAAACTGAGATCACATAATTAATCACAGAATCACAGAAGGTTAGGGGCTGGAAGGAACCTCAAAAAAATCATCTATTCCAACTTCCCTGCCAGAGCAGGATCACCTAGATCAGATCACACTGCAACACATCCAGGCAGTCTTGAATATCTTCAGAGAGAGACACCACAACTGCCCTGGGCAACCTGTTCCAGTGTTCTGTCACCCTCACAGTGAAAAAATATTTCCATGGAATGTTCTATGCCTCAGCCTCCACTCATTGCCCATTTTCCTGTCACTGGGCATCACCAAGAAGAATCTGACTCCATCCTCCTGGCACTCACCCTTTAGATATTTATAAACATTAATGAGGTCATCCCTTAGACTCCTCCTCTCCAAGCTAAACAGCCCCACCTCACTCAGTCTCTCCCCGTAAGGAAGATGTTCCACTCCCCTAATCATTTTTGTGACTCTGCACTGGACTCAAGTTCCCAGTATTTCTTGAACTGAGGGGCTCAGAACTAGAACATCATCTGTGGGCTTTAAAGGTAACACTGTAATTGGAAAATTCGTCTATTTATAGTTTGGATGACTGGGCATTTCTCTAGGAGTGAGGTTGGTATTTCAGGAACCAGAGGTAGCACTATCATGTTCTACTTCGGTCATATGTTATGGGTATCATTTCCAGGAGAATACTGAGAAAGCTGAAATTGTTATCTATGCCACATACATATGTTGCAAATCATTGTGAGTACTCATTTGAACTGATGGGTGAGTGATTTGAATACGAGGCCTCACCCAATCCTTACAAAAGCCAGCAGAATATTTGACAGAGTCCTGGATAAAGCCCTAAGTTATTAAATAAATATTGAAGTAGATTATTTGGACAGAGAAGAGGTAGAGGAAAATCCAGTGCAACTTCTCTTATCTTCACTGATTTCCTGTTTTCATGCTGCAAATGGTTTGCAACCTTCCCAGAACCCAGAATCAGAATTGCCAAAAGACCTTCTAGAGGGTTTCACAAGAATTTTTTAAAGAGTTACTGGAATCCTGTTGAACCTGAACAAATAAACTTAACCGGCACTCAAAAAATAAACTGTCACAACAGATGTAACCATCTGTTCTCACCTCTACCTTCAGTGCTAGGCAGAGCAAACTAAATGTAAGAGGATGTTAGGTGGAAAGCAGAGGTTCCCTCTCTCCCACATACCCCTTTCCCTTTATGCAAGAGATAATTTTGGAAGAAACAACCAATGTTTTGGAGTGTGTATTTGTTATTTCAGGTATGAAACTGAGTGTCAGTAGTGGAAATGCTCCTGAACAAAGCAGGAGAGAGACAGCACTTTTGACTTTGTTATTCTTTCTGTTTCCCTCAGTATTTTGCCTCTTGCTTTACTGAGGGCAGATGACTACACATCAGTTGACAATTCCCAAGGCACAAGCTCATATCAGTGACTGATAGACCATTTTACATAGAGTCGTACAATCACAGGATGGTTTAGGTTGGATGGGACCTTAAAGATCTAGTTCCAACCCACCTGCCATGAGCACAGACACCTTCCACTAGATGAGGTTGCTCGAAGCCCCATTTGATACAGCTTGGTGTCACCAGCAGACCTGCTGAAGGTGCACTCAATCCCATAGTCCATGTTGTTGATAAAGATGCTAAAAGTGCCGGTCTGAATACTGACCTTTGAGAAATGTCACTTGTGTTGGACAGCAAACTGTTGGCCACAAATTTCAGAGTGCAACCATTCAGTCATGCCTTAACCACCTAATAGTGAATCTGTCAAATCCATGTCTCTCTGATCTGGAGAGAAGGATGTCAACAATAGGGCGGATTTCCTTTCACATGCCATTTTTCTTCTAATTTTATATCTTCTCCTCTTTGCTCTTTAAGATCCTCTCTTAGCATTGCTCCTCTACTCATATCTGATTACTTCTAAGTTTTATCCATATACTATAACCACTTAAATCACTTTCACAAGCCAAACATTTCTCCTTTTACCCATTTTTCTTTCACCTTCATGATCACCTTTTAGGCCAGTCTTCTGCTGATGGCTTGACATGTCCAAAGATCAGGTCGCTACTCTCTTTGTTTTTTTCAGGGACAAGCATATGTACATTTTTTTTTTGCTGTTGATGGTGTTTTGTTTTTTTTTTTCCCCTTGCTCCCTCAACCATTTGCTGAAGTCCAAAACTCTGTTGCTGGCAATTCTCAATTTTTCTTTTTCTACATCTACAATTTTTGGATCCAGAAAGTTTGAAGATCAATGACGTACAAGATTTAAGTAATTACAGTCACATAACAACTTTAAAATACGATAATGAGTTGTAGTTGAGAAAATAAAAGTCTATTTTCTTATCCTTTTTACTAAATTGTTGGTTTTTTTTCAAAAGTCCTAGACTGTAACACTGTTTGTTTGTTTTAATTTGTCTTACCAACACCATCACTCACCAACACAGTAAGTGCTACAATTCTCCCATTCCTGTCAATTTCCATTTCATGTCTGGACACAGACATACCTTGTCATGACAGCACAAACTAGTTCCTCTCTTTGGCAGAAAACACAACTGTTAATCTTGAATTTCCATCCCTTCTCATGTGACATTAAAGATATCCATTAGCACCTGGAGACCTCTCTCTGTTCTGTACAAATGGAAAAAAAACTGAATGTGTGTAGTATATAAAGTTTTTCCTTCGTCCACACTGAACAACAGCACAAATCAAAAAGTGAACCTCCAAATTGAGTTTTCTACATAATTTGCAGAATAAATCTAATTCCTCCTAAACACAAAAGATGTTAAACATAAACCTTTCAAAGAAATCAAAGCTATAAAGGAATTGTGTTTTAACCTTTCCAAAGATACTTCTTCCACTAACTGATGCCAGAGAGAATGTAAGAGGACAGTGTAGTTATTTTAGTCTGAGTTCACGAGTCTTTGACTTTCTCTGAGAAAACAGTAGTATCTGGAGATATATTATTGATGTTTAAAGTTCCTGCCAAGTCACATTATATTGTGTCAGGCTTCAGATGGTCAGTAAGAACACCATATTTAATCGTTGTTTGCATCATTATCATAGGGGTTTCCATGAATCACCACACACAGCTACTCGGAGCAGATATTCACCTTTTAATGGTAGATACAGGCATAAAATCCTCAGTAATTTTTTTATCTTCTCATTAAGCCTTTTCCCCTTCATTGGGTTGATCATCAGAGCATAAAGAAATGTTTCATAATCCTCTAATCTGGTGTCACAACACCACTGGTGCCTTATTTTGCCAGTGGAAAATCTATAGCACAGAAAAGGCTGCTCTTCTCCTTGTGAGTCTATGGAGGAGGTGGCTTCATGTGAGCACCCACCATGCCCTGCTCCCCAAGCATGTTGTGACAATCAGGAGATGGCTGGCTCCCCAGTAGTCCAGGCAGCAGAAGCTGGGAGGAAACCACCTCCTCAAAGTTTATTTTCAGTTTTTAATGGTGTATAAAGCACAACAGCAGTTATTCTTCCACCACAGCATAGCCAGGAAGAAAATCGTGCATTTCTGATGCATAAGAGAACGCGAGTGAACCCTGAACCTCAGAAGAAAAGCACATCCTCATCTGCACTAAGACCATGACCAACAATTTTCTTGTAGAAGGTCTAAAACTCAGCTCAAGTCAAAACAGATAGGAATTCCATTCACAACAACAAGTATGAAGTCCATCTGGATCATTTTACATGCAGCACTGCCTTCAAATCCAATTTTGTTAGTGTTTGTTTCAAAAAAATCTTCCTCTCACCTCTTTTCTTTTAAAAAAACACGTTCGGAATTGATGGCCAGACTCGAGATTTCAAACTGGCAAATAAGAATGGCTACAATAGCTGAACAACATGAACTTCTGCCTCGAAAAGGACTGTAAAGTCGAGTCAACCCAGATCTAAAGAATCATTTTTTCACAACAGGCATCCTGCTGATTGTTAGTAAGCGTCAGATGAGCAGACAAACTTAGAAAGACAGGTTAAGAAACAAGCAGAAACATACCCTCTGTGCAGAGATCATCTGAGTAACTTCTTACATTGCAAATTAGAATTATTCTAGCATATGAGCATTCTCCCTTTAGCTCCAAGTAACTGCTGCAGAATTCTGAGACTTCTGTTGCACCTTCTGACTTCGGTTATTAATTTTTTGAAAAGAAAACTACTTGAAGAAAGATACAACAAAGACCATTTTGTACAGAATCACACTTCTGCTGAAGGAAAACCAGACTAATTTCTTCTCTAAATCACAGACATCTTGAAACACCACATACAGAGTAACTTTGACATGCCTTGATGATTTATTGCTCTAAATTTCATCCACTCAGCAGTTTCTGCAAACATATTTCTAATGTTACTGTCAGCAGGCAATGTTTAATTGCGTTGCTGTTCTAATAAAGCAGCTTTTTCAAGTTAAGTCAGTAACTGAAATAACATTATAGCTCAGATTACATTTATTACCATTACACTAAATGACTGGTGTATCTAACACAATCTGTCCAAGAACTTCTCCACAAGTACCGTTTCCCTCTTTAACTAAGACAAAAGTTACGAAAGCCTTATCCTTTGTATAATTTTGCAACTTACCTAAAATTTACATAGCTCCCTCTTATTATTGCAAATATGCATCCAAGTACGAATCCTTTTTTTTTTCTTAGCAGAAAACAAAATCACTGAATTTTGTTTTAAGAAAAAACTTATGTGCATCACAACAAAGGAATGCAAAAAAAAGCTGCAGGAAAGCTTGAGTAAATAAAATAAATATGGATAGAGTAAAACCAGCTTTCCCCCAAACCCCAAGTTTGTCAAAAGAACAAAGCACACACAAACAGCATGTAAAACTTGAATTCAAAATGCATTTATAGAAAAAGGATGAGGACACATGTTTTTTCTATTTCAGCTTGAAAAATAAAGGGACACAGCAATGAGTCTTGCTGGCAGGCAGATAACTCATAGGCCCTGACCCTTCGACTCACCAGGAATTCAAACACAAAGCTCTTTTCATAGTGACCGTGCCATACATTCTCAAGATAAGGCAGTGAAATAAGGAGCGATGGAGAGGTGCCACAAAGCTCGAACTGCAGAAATCTGTGCACAGAAATTATGTACACTTATTCACCTCTATGCAGCTACATACCAAGTGCTAGCTGCAAAACTGTTTCTTTTCAAATCGGAAGCCGTGTAGCATGATTTTAGAAATAGGACCTGTCTCCTGAAGCAAGCAAAAGCAAAAGAGAGAGCAAGCAGCAAGGAAAGGACTATCCCTGTACATTTCTGAATCGCTGAGAACTGAAGTGCACATCCGGATAAATAATCTGTAACACAATGAGCTTTGCAAAAGGACTGCTGGGGTAAAACGGAAGGGTTTTAAGAAACAACATAAATAGCTACATTTCAAACAACAATTCAGATCTGGACTCACCATGAAAAAGCAACAGTTGCTGAAGTTAGTGTGCTATTTTCTGCCCTGTTCCATTGCACTTTTTGCCTAGTTGTCCAACACTTGGTAGCTCAGAGCTGCCACACAGAGGCCCCTTCCGTGATCTGGCTTATTTGCCTGTCAGTTTGAGTCTCAGCTTCTGTATGATGCAGCTGTGCACTTTGCTGAAGGTCTAATAGCATTTCCATAAGCTTTCTCCCTGCCTCGAGCAAGTAGTTTGTTCTCCCTGTTCAATAAATACTCGGATCACTTTTCTGGTACTCACAGGGATAAAGCTTTAAGTTGTTAAGGAGTTCTTACTAAGTAGTGGGTGGAGAACATAAGCTCAGTACAAGGAAACTCTGCGCATAATCAGAAACCGAGAAACTTCCTCCCTTTCCCCCAACCCCTCCTCTCGCCAGGCGAAGCTGCCAGTGCCTCCTTTACAGAAATTTAGGAATGTAAAGGGAGGACTCAAAGGGGCCCAGTCAGACAAGCCTTTCTCAATCAATTAGCTTGCAGCCATTACTTGTGACCCTAGGTCACACAACATAAGTGTGTGGGGTGTGCCTTTAGGGGTACACCAAACCTACTTATTAAAACTTACATAACCAAAATGTTCAAAATCAAATCAACTACGAAAGCTGGAAAATATTTTCCATCTACCGCAGTTTTTCTTAAGAAGAATTTTGAGTCAAGAAATATTACTCTGCTTTTCCAGTAACAAATCATTTGATGCAGGAAACTAACTCTTTTGTACTTTAAACAAAAAAAGAAAAAAAAAAGAAGAAAAAAAGAAAAAAAGAGAGAGATTGAAATGTGAGATAGACAAGTAGACTTTAAAGCAATATTTGCCTTGCAATTATGCAAAAACTAAATAATACTGGCATGAGTGATATTTGACAAACGCGTGGTCGTGTTTCCTAAAAGAAGACTGTTGTCTGTAGCTGCAATGTGTTTAATTAATTGATAAAGTTCAGGTCGCTCATTTCAGACTTCTCTAAGAAACAAAGTCTGAGCATTCAAAATCCATTCTTCATTCTAATACTGAAGTGTAACAAATCAAACAATTTGCTTCTAAAAAAGGTCTAGGATATTTAAATACTGCAATAAGTTATCCTGCATTCAACATAAAGGAAGAAGAGGGTGTAACCACGACTCCCACATGACAAGTATATACCCCTTGGTGTGTGAAGGAAAACTTCAAAAAGACCCTCAGCTTCATATCCTGCCAAACCAATGACATGGAGATGATGCCTTGGAAAAACCCATGAGGGAGTCCTGATTTCAAAAGCAGATCTATGACAGCCCCTTTCTGGGCCAGACAAGATCAATGCACTGCAGGGGTGGTGCACTTCAATCTCAAGGTGCATCGCAAAGCATCTTTAAGTCGTGCTATAGATAAAGGCTTATATATAGATGAAAAAACAGGTCAGCCCAAACATCACTCCCTACGTAAGGTAACTGAGCAACAGCTACACAAAAGCTCACAGAGGACTCAGGGAAACATGTAATAATATGGGAAAGTAGTGGTACTGTATTGAAATTCATTGAGGACATTGTTGACAACCTGCAATCTACATATCTCTTCTTCATTAAAATCTCCATCAAACTCCCTCAACAGGCAGCATGGTTCCTGTTTGTTCAGACATTCATTCCAGAGATCAGATAGCAGGAGCAGGGCCACTGAGTAAGTGCCCTGGGGTAAGGATTTTGCTCCTGTCTTGCACATAAGACAGCATTTAATAAATAAGGTCACATTTAAATCCTTGGAAAGTCCTGGCAGTAGAAATAATAATCATGGAAATTTTAATTTTTAATGAGAAAAGTGGCTCAGGATTAAGATGCTGGGCTGAGATTGGAGGCATTTGGGTTCTGTTTCCTTTCACGTCTCAAACTGCCCAAATGATCTGGGAGACACTGTTTCACCTTTTGCATTTATGCTGTATATCACTTGCCTTACAAATTTAAGACCTTCACCTCCTCCAAGTCTATCACTAAAAAAGTGATAATAGTATTCAATATATGGATTCTTTCAATGCTAGTTCATGGTATGTGCTTTAAATGGTGGAATTAAAACAGTATTGAATATAAAAATATTTACTGCCACATGATTTCCAAGTAACTGAAAACATGGAAACTGTCTACATCAAATACCCCAAAACACCATTCAAATCCATTATTGACTACAACATACACAACATCTCCAGGAGATAAATGCAAATCCCTACACCTGAATAACAATACAGACTTCATTCTCTTTTCTTCATCCATCTAAATGTAAAGTTCCTGAAAAGCTTATGGGATTGGGCCCTTAAATCAGAAGGGGCTGGAATCCCTAACAGTAGAAAAAAAATGGGAAGATAGTGCCTGTCTGAAGACAGGCTGTCTAGAGCATTGTTCCCAGTCAAAGTTAAGAAGTGGAAAACCCACTCCATGTTTGTCCAATCTCCGTGAACAGTCCAAGTCAGAGGAATTACTGTTCACTTCAGGTTTCCCTTTAACCTCTAACTTCTAAAGCAAGATATACCCCAAGCACTCCCATTTGGATGTACATTATAGATTCACAGTTCTTCCTTTTGGAAAGGTTGATATGGAAAATTTATGACACAAATAACAAAGCAATTTAAAGGATGTTTTTAATGTAACTTAAAACAATGCTTCCACACTGGAAATAATAATAGAATAATGGCTTCTCCTGGCACTGCTGAGTCCCCTGGCTGAGGGCTCTTCCTTTTCCTGATTGCTGGCTGTAAAGCTACCCCTCCACTGGCTCCACTCCATTGCTGCCACATTTCAGCTAAGAAAAGGTAACGTGAGCATTTAAAAATAATTTCTAACACAGAAAGATGCAAATCTAGTAGAGACACATGGTCCTCAAATTAAAGATGGTAGCCAGAAACATATAAACCTCCTTTAGCATTCTCAGAGCACTTTCTTATGAGCAAGACTCTTTTCAGTAAATGATGGTAAATTAACTATGTGGCAAACACCACATAAGTGTTTCCATTTTTACCTTCTTACATAGATCAGCCCAGAACAGAATATATTTCAAGGAAGGATAATACCAGTTTTCACATATTTTCCCACATTCTGATTTTTCTCCTAAAAAGTCAGGAATTTTGTGGCAAGATTTATCTTAATTAGACACTTC